>JAGDQO010001693.1:0-112092 GCA_018342035.1 Solanum appendiculatum
CCTTGGGAAGAGTTCAAAACGGCGTTCCTTAATCGATTCTTTCCTCTAGAGCTTAGGGAAGCCAAATTGGTGGAGTTCATGAATTTAAAACAAGGATCTATGAGTGTGAGGGAGTATGCCCTCAAGTTTAACCAACTTTCAGGATATGCTCCACACTTGGTTGCCGACTCACGGTCTAGAATGAATAAATTCGTGATGGGTGTGTCCGACCTAGTGAGTGAAGAATGCCCGTCCGCAATGTTGATTAGTGACATGGACTTGTCCCGCTTGATGGTCTATGCCGAACAAATGGAGGAGGAGAAGTTGAGGAAGAGGAGGGGTCATGAGGCCAAGAGGGCCCGTTTTTAGGGCAAGTTCCAAAGTCGAAGGGGAGGCCGATTTCATCAAGGCCAAGGGTCTTCTCATGCGCCCCATAGGGGGTTTGCCAATGACGTCCCAAGGGCCCAAGGTGTTGGTGGTATGGGTCCTAGTGATGTATGTCCGAAGTGTGGTAAGGGCCATGGTGGCCCGTGTTTGAGAAATACCGGTGCTTGCTACAGTTGTGGGGAAATTGGGCACAAGGCAATGGATTGTCCCCGAAATCGCAACAAGGGTAAGGAGCTCTGTCCACAAGGTGCCAATGCGGTTCCTTTGGGGAGAGGGGGCCGACAAGATGGTGCCCCAAGGCACAATCGATTTTATGCTTTGCATGGGAGGCAAGGGGTCGATGAAGTCCCCGATGTCGTTACCGGTATGTTGAAATCTTTGACTTTGATGTATATGCACTAATTGATCCGGGTGCCTCTCTTTCTTTTGTCACCCCCTTTGTTGCCAAAAAGTTTCATGTTGAGCCCGACTTGTTGCGTGAGTCATATAAGGTGTCTACTCCTATTGGTGCATATGTGTTGCATAGGAAGCGTCTATAGAAATTGTCCTATTTGCATCTTGCATAAAATATTGCCTTTGGATTCTTGTTGAATTGAACATGGTCGATTTGTGTTGTTCTTGGATGGGATTGGTTGCGATGCATACTATGCTTCTATTGATTGTAGAACCCGTAGGGTCAAGTTCCAATTCCAAGTGAACCCATTCTAAGTGGGAAGCAAATGTGGTAGTCAAGGGGTAAGGATCATTCTCTTGCATTAAAGGCTGTAAGTTGATCTCTAAGGGGTGTTCGTCAATCACCTTTGAGGGTTAGGGATGTGGAGTCCAAAACCCTTCTTATAGAAGGAGGGGCCGGTTCCGGTTCGTAAATGAATTCCTTTGATGTCTTTTCCTAATGACCTTCCCGATGTTCCTTCCCGAGGGAAATAGATTTTGGCATTTAGACCTCCCCCCGATACTCAACCCATTTCTATTCCCCTCGCTATGGCCCCGGCGGAGTTAAAGGGTTGAAAGAACAATTGAGGGACTTGTGGAGAAGGGTTTTCTTAGGCACTAGCCATCACCATGGGGTGCACGTGTTGTTTGTGAAGAAGAAAGATGGGTCCCTTAGGATGTGTTCGATTACGGCAATCAATAGGGTCACCGTCAAGAATAAATATCCTCTTCCTAGGATTGATGACTTGTTCGACCAATTGCAAGGGGCTAGCCACTTCTCTTAAGATTGATCTTCGGTCCGGGTATCATCAAGTGAAGGTGAGGGAGGGTGACATTCCCAAGACAGCCTTCCGGACTAGGTATGGACATTATGAATTTGTGGCCATGTCCTTTGGGTTGACCAATGCACCGGCTACCTTCATGGACCTAATGAATAAGGTCTTTAAACCCTACCTTGATTCCTTTGTTGTGGTCTTCATTGATGATATTTTAATCTATTCGCATAGCGAGGAAGGACATATGGGTCACTTGAGGGTTGTGTTGCAAAGATTAAGAGAGGAGAAGTTGTATGCCAAGTATGAAAAGTGTGAATTTTGGTTGAGGGAGGTTGCCTTCCTAGGTCATGTGGTGTCGGGGGATGGTATTAAGGTAGACCCTAAGAAGACCGATGTGATTAGAAATTGTCCTAGGCCATTGACCCCGTCGGATAGTAGGAGCTTCTTGGGCTTAGCGGGTTACTACCGGAGATTTGTGAATGGGTTTTCCTCTATTGTTTCTCCCATGACTAAGTTGACACAAAAGAATGCTAAGTTTGAGTGGACCGACGAGTGCGAAAGGAGTTTTCAATCCTTGAAAGATAAACTTGTGTCCGCTCCTATATTGTCACTACCGGATGGGCTTGAGGTATTTGTTGTGTATTGTGATGCTTCTAGAGTTGGCTTGAGTTGTGTCCTAATGCAAAATGGTAAGGTGATAGCCTATGCTTCTAGACAACTCAAAGTGCATGAAAAGAACTATCCTACGCATGATCTTGAATTAGCCGCGGTGGTGTTTGCTTTAAAGATTTGGTGTCATTATTTGTATGGGGTACATGTCGATGTGTTCACCGATCATAAGAGCCTCCAATATGTCTTCACCCAAAAAGATCTCAACTTGAGACAACGAAGGTGGCTAGAATTTCTTAAAGATTATGATATGAGTGTGCATTATCATCCCGGTAAAGCCTAATGTGGTGGCGGTGCTTTGAGTAGGGGTCTCATGGGTAGCCTTAGCTCATGTTGATATTGGTGAATATGGAATTGCGAGGGAGGTACATCGGTCTGGCTAGTTGGGGGGTTAGGTTGGAAGAGGTTGGTAATGGTGGTGTGGTCGTTGTTGATGGTGCTAGGTCTTCCCTGGTTGATGAGGTGATAGCAAAACAAGATCTTGACTCTTCCTTGTTTGAACTGAAGGCCTTGGTGAAAGAGGGCAAGGTGGAAATTTTCTCCCAAGGGGGAGATGGTGCCCTTAGGTACCAAGGTAGGTTGTGTGTGCCTTGTGTTGATGGTTTGAGGGAGAAAATTCTTGAGGAGGCTCATAATTCTTCCTACTCCATCCACCCCGGTTCCACAAAAATGTATAGAGATTTGAGGGATGTGTATTGGTGGGGAGGCATGAAGAAGGACATTGCCAAATTCGTCTCCGGTTGTCATAGTTGTCAACAAGTCAAGGCCGAACATCAAAGGCCGGGTGGTCTAAACCAAGACATAGAGATTCCTACTTGGAAGTGGGAAGAAATTAATATGGATTTTGTAGTTGGGTTTTACCCAAAGACTAGCAAAAGGTTGATTCTATTTGGGGTTGGTGGTGATAGGATGACAAAATCGCGCTCATTTTTCTACCGGTAAGACCAACATATGGGGCGGGAAGGATTATGCAGGTTATATATTCATGACTTGGTAAGTATAGATGGGATTCCTACAATATCCATCATTTCGGACCGTGGTACTCAATTTACTTCACACTTTGGAAGTCTTTTCAAAGGGGTCTAGGTACGAGAGTTAAGCTTTCTACGGCCTTTCACCCGCAAACGAATGGACAAGCCGAAAGGACTATCCAAACACTTGAGGATATGCTTAGGGCTTGTGTATTGGAGCTTAAGGGTAGTTGGGATGATCATCTTCCATTGATTGAGTTTGCCTATAACAATAGCTATCATTCTTGCATCGGTATGGCTCCTTTTGAGGCTCTCTATGGGAGGCGTTGTAGATCACCGGTTGGGTGGTTTGAGGTTGGTGAGGTGGCCTTGTTAGGACCAGACCTATTTATGGAGGCTCTTGAGAAGGTTAGGATGATTAGAGAAAGGTTGAAGATGGCCCAAAGTCGCCAAAAGTCCTATGCCGATGCGAGGAGAAGGGCTCTTGAATTCCGAGTTGGTGATTGGGTATTTGAGGTGAACACCCATGAAGGGTGTGGTTTAAATTTTGGTAGAAGGGCAAGTTGAGCCCAAGATACGTGGCGTCCTCTATAAGTGATTGAGGAGAATTGGCAAGGTTAGCTTTAGAGTTGGAATTGCCTAGCGAGTGGATTTGGTTTCATTCCGGTATTTGTCATGTGCTCTATGTTGAGGAAGGTGTTGGTGATCCGAATGCCTTTGTCTCTTTGATGTTGTGGGTGTTGTTGAAGAATAATTTGACTATGAAGAGGGTTCCGGCCAGATTTTAGATAGACAAGTGAAGAGGTTGAGAAACAAAGATGTGGCTTCCATTAAAGTCCTTTGGAGAAATCAACAAGTGTGAAAGTGCTACTTGGGAGCCGAAGCGGACATGCAAGGCGATATTCCTTTAATCTTTTCCACTCCACTCGAGCCTAAAGTATTGATCTAAGCCCTTTATAAAATCTCAGGTCTTAAGTTCAGCCCCCATGTCATTGCATACATTCATGTTTAAGTTGACAAGTTCATTGTGGTTTTACAACTATGTTGAGGTTTTGAAATAAGGTGTAAGTGCATTGTGGCATCCTTATGTGGGCTGAAATTTGCCATGTTTGTGTCTCTCATGTACGTTTCTTTAACATTCGGGGACGAATGTTCCCAAGGGGGAGATATTGAAACGACCCCAAAAAATGCCCGAAAATGTGCTTCGGAAACACCTATAATTGTAATTTCCATATATCTCAAAATCCGTGCATGATTTCGGAAATTCGACTTCATATTCTTATTGGTGGGGTCAAATTGAGTGGGAAATGGGTCTAACCCGAATTTTAGAGCAACCGTATCAAAATTCGAAAATCGCAAAAATTGCGATTTGGAGGGTCAACTTTAAAGGGGCATATCTCTTAGCACACAAGGAACTGGAAGGGCTGCAACCTATCAAATTAAAGCTCTTTGAGTTAGCTTTCCAACGCACTTGGTTTCACCTTATTCCGAGTTAGGATGAGGGAGTTATGACCATTTTCGTAAAACCTGTCTGTGCAGATTTGCAATTTCCAGTGAGCTATTTTTTTTAGGCGGGTTGGAGACGTTTTTTTTTATAAAAAGGGGATATGTCCCATACTTAGTCATTTTTCTTAACTCCAAAAACACTCTCTAAGCCCTCTCCAAAAATTCCACCAAGATCTTCAACCAAATTCAAACATCTCAAGCTCTAATTCCGGATTCAAGACTCAATCTCAAGCTTCGATTCTCCATTCCAATCTTCATCAAGGATTCTCCAAAGTTGAGGTATGTGGGTTTGATTGTGGAAACCTTCCTTTCCACAAGTCCAACCATTTATCCTCTATTTCTACTTCAAGTTTATGGGTCCTTATGATTATTTATGAACTCTTGAATTATGGAATTACTACTACACACCCTATTATGGTCCATTTTGCATATTATCATGAAATGGAATTATTATGTGATGTTTATGGTTTACATGCTTCCATGATCAAATTATGAAGGTTGATATATATATGTATGTTGTTGGTGGGCTGATTTTATATGGATTTTGGAATTGGTTGGACTTAGTATTCTTGAAATACATGATTTCATTTACATGAACAATTGCCCACCTTGTGTTTGATAAAATGCCCATTTATAGAATTCTTAGGAAAGGGAAGGTCCAAGGTACGTCCTATGAGTCGGATGGTTATGTAATTACTGAAATGATGATGAAATGGACACATGTATATGATTTTCCTAATAAGTGTTGTGAGTCAACCAAGCCTAGTACGGGGGGTAGTAGGCCCGTATAACCATATCGAGGGGTTGGTACCTTGGTTGCCTAGTACGGGGGGTAGTAGGCCCGTATAACCGTATCGAGGGGTTGGTACCTTGGTTGCCTAGTACGGGGGGTAGTAGGCCCGTATAACCATATCGAGGGGTTTGTACCTTGGTCCCTAGCTCGGGGGTGGTAGGCCCGTGTAACCATATTGAGGGGTTTGTACCTCTTTCGCCTCTCCAAGGGGGTGGTAGGCCTTGGAAATACTATATTGATGGTCACTCGCCACACATGTACTACGTCCCACTAAATATGATTTTTATGTAAGCATCATTATACATATCATTTCATTAATATGCTATCTATTGGGTATGATTACGCATTTTTCCTATGATGTCCATCTAATGTAGCATTGCATTGCATCCCGTATACTTAGTACATTCAAATGTACTAACGCATACTCTATGCCTACATGATGTCACCATGTAGGGACCGGAGCACCGCTTGACCATCCTCCTCCGCGTGGCTAGTACGATTTTCTATAGTGGTTATTGGTGAGTCCTCCATTTCGGGGACGTTGCTCATGATCTTTTGCTATGTATAAAACTTTTCCTTTCTAGTTATGTTTTGACTATGAGGGTGAGCCCGGTAGTTTGTCTTGGCCCCCGCTAAGTACTCATGTTTAGAGGTGGTGTTGGACAAGTTGTGTATTATGCTTGAGCTTGACTCATCTATGGTATTTATGTATCATTTCTTTTTTTTGCTCCCTTAGTCCCGATTTCCCCCTTGATTATGCTTATCGTTTTTGGTCATTTAATTGCTTCCGCGACCAAGGATGTGTAATGATACGCTATGAGGCTTGTTTGGGGTTCCTTCGGGTTCCCCATTCGCCGGTCACATCTAGGCCCTAGGCTTGGGTCGTGACAAATAAGTAGCCTCAAAAGTTTTCAAAAGCCTATACCACCGCCAACAACTCTTGTTCAGTAATGGTTTAGTTCTTTTGAGCCACGTTCAAAGTCTTGCTTGCATAGTAGATCGGATGGAATAGCTTACCTCTACGTTGACCAAGTATAGCTCCCAAAGCCACACCACTAGCATCACACATTAGTTCAAATGGAATGTTCCAATCCGTAGCAACAATGATCGGAGCCGATACAAACTTCTCTTTTAGACACACAAATGAATTAATGCAAGCTTCATCAAACTCAAAAATGCTTTCTTTATCAGGTAGCTTGCAAAGAGGATGAGCTATATTAGAAAAGTCTCTTATGAACCTCCGGTAGAAACCCGCATGACCCAAGAAACTTTGAACACCTTTAATCGAGATGGGAGGAGGTAATTTGGCAATCACCTCAACTTGAGCTTGGTCTACTTCTGTACCATCTCCTGAATTTTTTGTGCCCTAACACAATAGCTTCTTCGACCATGAAGTGACACTTCTCCCAATTAAGCACAAGATTCGTTTCCACACATCTTTGCAAGACTCTACCAAGGTGTTCAAGGAATTCTTCAAAAGTATCCCCCACGACTGAGAAATTAACCATGAAAACCTCCACCGAGTCTTCCACCATGTCAGCAAAAATAGAGAGCATACACCTCTGAAACGTGGCTGGTGCATTACACAATCCAAAAGGCATTCTTTTAAAAGCAAACGTTCCATAGGGGAATGTAAAAGTGGTCTTATCTTGATCCTAAGGTGCTATGGAGATTTGATTATAACCAGAATATCCATACAAAAAGCAATACCATCCACGCCTGCCAATCTATCAAACATTTGGTCCATGAAGGGCATTGGAAATTGATCTTTCTCAGTACTTGTATTTAACTTCCGATAGTCCATACATACACGCCAACCGGTATCAGGTCACATAGGTAAAAGTTTACCGTAGTCATTTGGGACTACCGTGATACCTCTCTTCTTTGGAACACATTGTACCGGGCTCACCCACTTGTTATCCGCAATCAGGTAAACCACAGCCACATCTAACCATTTGATGATTTCCTTCTTAACCACTTATTGCATTGGCGGATTCAACCTCCTTTGGTTCTCGACGCTGGTTTTACAATCGACTTCCAAATTGAATCTTGTGTGTCCAAATACAGGGTGGAATCCCCACAATATCAACAATTGTCCATCTAATAGCTTTTATGAACCTTTTCAACACACTCACAAGGGGATGTACTTGCTCTTCAAGTAAATAAACAACACTAATAACGGGTAACGTATTGTCAGCCCCCAAAAATACATATCGAAGGTTTTGATGAAGAGCTTTCAACTCAATTTTTGGGGGTGCTTCGATGGATGGCTTCGCGGGTGGACTCTCTCTGTTGTACAGATCAATATCAAGCTTCAAAGGAGTTTTCGAATAAAATCCCAAACCGGATAAAGCAGCTACCACTTTATCATAATCTTGGATCTCTTCTTCGTCATAATTCAACAGCACGGCAGCCAAAGATTCACCAATACGTGAAACTTCACCAATACTAACAACCACTTCATCAATCACATCAGTCACCGACACCACATGGAGATCACTTTGTTGCTTCATGTACTTGCATACATTGAAAGTGTCTTCCTCCTCGTTAACGCGAAACTTAAAATTTCAACTTTCAACGTCGACAAGGGCTCTCCCTGTGTCCAAAAATAGTCTACCAAGAATAATAGGTATTTCGGCATCCATTTCACAATCATGAATCACGAAAACTACTGGAAAGATGAATTTGTCGGCCTTCACCAAAATATTATAAATGACACCGATAGGCCGCTTTATGGAGCGATCAGCCATAAGAAGTCGCATTGTTGTTGCCTTAGGTTCACCCAACCCAAGTTGTTTGAAAATAGCATATGGCATCAAATTAATACTAGCTCCCAAATCACACAACGCTTTGGCAAACTCGAACATCCCAATAGCATAAGGGATAGTGAACACTCCTGGGTCATCCTTTTTAGCAACTACATTATACATAATAGCACTCAAAATATGGGAAACTTCAATTGTTTCAAAGTCCATGCTTCTCTTTATTGTGACCAATTCTTTCATAAATTTAGCATACCCTGGCATTTCGAGCAGAGCATCCACCAATGGGAGATTGATAGAAAGAGACTTGAAAACAGAGAGAAATTTTTGGAATTTTTCATTGTCATCTCTCTTCTTCAACCTTAATGGAAATGATTGACAAACTTTAGGCAACGGCCTTGGATACACCAATTTAGGTACATTCTCCGCTTTTGGCTTAGCAACTTCACTGGAAGTGATATCATTCAATGTGTCATCGGCTTTGTTGGGAACATCATTGTTCACATCCTCATCAAGTTCATCATCATTACTCACAAGAGGTGGGATTTTACTTCGATCAGCCTCATCAACCTCAACCACATCACTACCCAAACTTAGCCACTTCGCGTCACAATCGCCATACATTGAGCATTCTCGTTCTTTGGGTTAGCCAAAGTGTAACTACGAAGACCACCACTTGGTCTTTGATTCAATTGGGCTGAGATTTGAACCACTTGTGATTCAAGATGTTTGATAGAAGCTGAGTGAGAGGTGACTATTTGGTATAGAGAAGAGAAGTCAGCATTCATCTCTTTGAGTACTTTGTCCGAATCTTCCACCTTGTGCAAAATACGAGCAAGCATATCTTCAGTCCTAAATCTCTCAAGATCAGCCTTAGGTTTGGTAGCTTTGAGACGATCATGTGGAGGAACACACCAATCTCTCTCACAATCTCTCCAATTGGCACCACGATCATGACACTCCTGATTGTCTCTCCAACCACCACCTTGGTCTTTGTTCAAACCTTGATTCCCACCTGCCTTTTGATAGCTCAGACGAGAACCCACCATCTAATTTGACACAAATTGGACTTCTTTGTTGTACATGGCTTTAAAGTTAGCATCATCCGGACTCATAGCAACTATATTAATGGCTTTGGAACCTGCACCCATAACATGCATCGTCAATAAATCCATCTGGGTCATCATCTTAGCCATATTTGCATCAAGCTCTTGGTCTTTCTCAATTTGCTCCTTAGTCATTCCAACCATAAGAGGTGATCCTTGGTCTTCTCTTGTGTGCCAGGCCCAGTTGATTTTAGTCATATCATCAAGCAACGCTGATGAAATAGGAAACAACAGTCTCATGATTCCACCTTGGATTAAATGATCAGCAATAAACATGTTCACCGAATCCTGGCTACGGTAGAAGTATTGCAACAACAAATTTTCATGTAAACCATGAGTAGGACATTGTAGAAGGAGCTTTTTGAACTTAAGCCACGACTCATGAATTGGTTCACCATCAAGTCTCTTGAATTTCTGAATACAATCTCTCAACTTCACCATCTTCGAAGGGGAAAGAATTGTTCAAGGAATGCTTCGGTCAGTTCCGCCCATGAAGTAATTGAATCTTTTGGTAGCTCAGCCAACCAATTCGTTGCATCCCCGGTTAGAGAGAAGGGAAACAACCGAAGTCGGATCGACTCTTGAGAGATATTCTTGAATGTGAAAGAGCTACACATGTCCAGAAATTTCTGAATGTGCTCATGGGGATCCTCATAGGCAAGTCCTCAAAAGAACCCTTTGATTTGCAACAATTGAAGCATGGTCCCGATCACATGAAATATATCATTACCCACAGTAGGGGGCAAGCGTATTGCTCCAGCGCTTCCGACTTGAGAAACATTGAAGTCATTCAAATTACCAATGTCATCATTCACATGATGCATGTCAGCATTTTGACCAATAACAGTACCAGCTTTACTCATGTTGTCACCTGCTGAAAATAAACAACGAAAACACTAATAAGTAAATTGGACTACAATCAAACTAGTTCACTAAAACACTTCAATACAAGAATTCTAGACACCAATTCCCGGGAAACGACGCCATTTTTGATAACACTAAACCACACCTATAACGATTTAAAGTGTGGGAAGTCGCTAACAAGTATAAACCCAACGAGGAGTTGAGGTCGATCCCATTAGGAATGATTCAAATATAGAATTTGAATATGAAGTCCTAAAGTAATCTAGTTGTTTGTAGGTACAAACAAGTAAAATGATGTATAATGTAAATTACCGAAATTTGAATTATCAAATAAAATGAGATTGAATGATTGAATTTAACAAACACGAATTAAAAATGGACTTCAACAATGGGAGATGGGACCTTAGGGATGTGTGAGTGTTCAATTACTAATTTCACTAAATGGGTCATTACGAATTGTTTAAGTATGCTGAATCATAATAGGTGGGCAAGATTACAACTACGATAGCCATTTAACAATCAACTGTTATGCTTTCAATTGGGTTTTATCGAACCCCAACATGCATTACATTTAGAGAACAACCTTATACCTTAATTCAACCCACTTTAACATGCTAGGTAGTACAAGCAATAACTCATACAATCATCAATTGCTAATTCCACTCAAATGCATCTTCTACAAGCATACAAAGAGATATAAACTAGAACTGAATTTGCAACTTCAATTCATAATGTTAAAACATGAATTAACAACTCAACCCATTCTAAATCAACATTTAATTCAGCAATCCATAAGACCCAAAAGCTAATTAAGTAATTGAACACATAATCACACCCCTAAGGCATTGGGGTTTTAGCCAATCAGAGCAATAGTGAAGAAATAGTTACTAAATATGTTAGCCATTGATTTCCCAAGACTTCAAAAAATAAATACAATCATTTAAAATTATACCCAATGTCTCAAATCCCAAGAACTCATAAGAATAGTTCACAAAATCACCAAAAGTAATCAAAGTGCAATGTACTTTTCTAAGTTCAGCTTATGGTTCTTCTCTCAATCACTCACTACTCCACTTCAATTCAAACATTTCTATTCATAATTTAATTTTTTTTTTCCATATTTTCAAATGTAGGATCACTCGGCGGCATAAGTCGGGCTCGCCCTTCCACTCGGCGATGCGCCGAGTTGCTTGTTCTCTCCTTTTACTTCTTGACTTCAGTACAGATTTCCTTCTGAAACTTTAGGCAATGAATGTCGGGCTCTCCGTTCTAATTGGTGACTCGCCGATTGGTTCCCAAGATCATCGACTTGACTTGACTCTTCTCCTTGTCCACTAGAACTTTAGGCGATAAAACCGTCCACTCGGTGAGTCACCGAGTTCTCTTTTGCTAGCTCCAGCCTTTTTTTTCCTTTAATTTTGCAACTTCATAGCTTCTTTTTGCATTTTCTTGTCCTTGCCTCATTCCAAAGCATTCGTGTTGCACATAAACAATTTAACATTAGTTATGAGTGCAAAATGGGCATTAAAGACACTAATTTAGTACAAATGAAGCTCTAAATGAGTCAAAACTAACGACTCATCCTTTTACACTAGGTCGGATGCACCCCCTACCCAAGAGGTTCTAAAGTTAAACATTGAGCTCCTTGTGCTCTGTGAGGGTCATATGATAAGGCAGAATAGATATAGGACTAGTACCCAGATCAAGATCAATAGGAAAATTAATATCACGCTCTAGGTGTAGGCCAGGTAGTTTGGTAGGAAACACATCCACATGCTCACGAACACCAGGAACTAACTCAGTGGAAGGAACCTCACTGCTCACATCTCACATATAGGCGAAGTAAGATAAAAAAAACCACTAGCCACTTACTTTCGAGCAAAAATAAATGAGATAACTCCAACCGGTGTGCTACTATAAGAGCCCCAAAACACCACCAAGGGAATACCGGGCATGGCTAAGGTAATGATCATAGAGAAGAAATCCAAGACCACGCGGTAATGGGATAACCAGTCCATGCCAAGAATCACATCAAAATCCAGCATATCAAGTAAAATAAGGCTAGTTCTAGTGTTACACCCCTAGATAGTCACCAAACAACATTGAAATATCTGATCCACTACTAAAGACTCACCCATGAGAGTCGAAACATGCAATGGCACTACCAAAGGATCAGAACTCATACTCAAACGGGATGAATAATTTATAGATACATATGAAAAGGTCTAGCCAAGATCAAATAAAGTCGAGGTAGGCTGATGGCATAAGAGAATTATACCTATGATCACATTGTCCAATGCCTCAGCCTCAACCCTTGATAGAGCTGCATACAAGTGGACGTGTCCGCCTTTACCATGGCCATCGATCTTACCATATGACCTTCCTCCTCGAGGACCACCACGAATACCCTAGTGCCTACGATGACGGCCTTGACCCTGGCCTTAGCCTTTAACTAGAGGTGCTACAGGAGGAGCTGGTAGAGTAGCCGATGGAGTTGGTAGAGCAACGTGTAGAGCTGGAGCAATCTTTCTATGCAATGGGCAATCTTTAGACCAATGATCAAGTTTCCTACAGTAATAACAACCCTATGATGATCCGCCCTCAATGAAATGGCCACCACAGCCTAATCACCTAACTAAGACCCATCTTGACTCTGACTAGAGCTGACCTCACTCTGACTATATCAATCACCCATTGAATCATGTAGTGAGACCTGAACATGTAGGTTGGACTGACCCTACTAAAACTGTTGTCGAGACCTATTATAGGAGTCTTTAGACCTCGAATAGGACCAGATGTAGTGGCCCTTATGACTAGCTCTCTTTTTGCTACCCCCATTGGCCTCAAGATGGAGCTGCTCAATACTATAGTCATGGTCAGCAAAACCTTGAAAAGATCAGCCCCTAGAGACCATAACCTGGGTCTCAATCTGTAGTTGCAGTCTCATACCACGGACAAAGCACCAAACTCTCTCCTCCTTTGTAGGTAGGATTATATTAGCATGGATGAAGAGCTAGTGAAACTTCACGTCATACTCATATATGGTCATGGAGCCCTGCTCCAACTTAGAGAACTTATCCCAAAGTCGATCTCTGATCCTACGGGGAATGAGCCTAGCCATGAAAGACAAAAAAACCTAGACAAAGACACTAGAGGAGACCAGCTAACCTAGGCTTAATATCAGAAATCCACCACTGTCTGATTGGACCATCTAGCTCATAAGAAGTGAAGACAACTCTTCTCGACTACACCAAACCCAAAGTGTATAGCCTCTCACGAAAGGTAGTAAGAAACTAGTGGGATCCTCTCCCACTGCACCAGAAAAACCTCAAAGGTGAAATTCTCATAAACATTCCGAGCATATTTTTCTCATTTAATGGCATGGCTCTGGTTGTAATCACGGGTTGGGAAACCCTAGGTGGTACCTGGACTTGAGGTGCCACTACTGTAGTCTAAACCTGCGGGGCTGAAATTGGTGCAACTATAGCTATAGTAAGGGTCTGATGCATACCCCCAAGAACTTTCAAGAGCTGAGTTATAGTTTCTTGAAGCTCGGGAGCCATATCTGGTCTTAGTAGTGGATGGATTGGCCCCGGTCCCACCAGCTGAACAAGAACATGAGCTGCTGGAGGGTCCACTGTAGGCTCCAAATCCCTCTGTCTCTCTTTGGCGATGGTGCTGCAACCCTGGCCTGTTGGGGAGGTCGACCCCTACCCATAGTCGTTGCATGGCACGTACGAGCCATCTTACAAAAGAGTGAAACAAGTGAGATTTTATGAAGCTAATAATACATACGATGCACGAAAGCAATACAAAAGAGAGAGCATTCCTAATGACACCCTGTAACCTCCCAAAGATAGGATACGAATGTGTCTACACAGATCCATAGAAATCTACTAGGTATTAGCTCTATACAAGTGAGACCGGTGAAACTGGGCTCTATTACTAATTTGTCACGTTCTATTTTCTCGAGTCATGATGGAACCCACTAGTAGGTAAGCAAACATTTAACCTAAAACAACAAGTAATGGATATAAGGGTAGAAAAGAAACGCAAGCAGTAATTTAACAACAGAAACAGAATACAGTAGCGGAAGAAAGCCAAAACATATATACATAGATCCCTGCCCGAACCTAGAAGTTACAAGGATAGAGCTGTCTAAATAAAAGAGTAAAAGTCCCAAAGGTGGATAAAAAATAAAAAGCTTGTCTCAAAACGCAAAAGACTAGCTATCAAATACTGAAAGAGACAAGTAAGTCCAGGATACCAAGTGCTCACCCTTGCCTCTGATCGAAAGCTACAACAGGCTTAAACAATCAACGCTGATAGTTGGCGCTTGGACCTGCATCACAAAATAGTTGCAGATAGTAGCATGAGTACCAAAACAATAGATACTCTGTAGGCATCATAGGCCTATTGAGTAGGAAAAGTAAAAATAATATGAAACAATAGAATCTAGACATAAACAAAGGTTAAAGCAGAATTTAAAAGACACACACACGAGTGTACTAAAATATATAAGGACTAAGTATAGCTAAACTAAACCTAGACTCCCATAATCATTGAAGGTACACTCATGCACCAATTTAAGTAAAAAAATGAATGGACCCCCATCAGGCTAACAAGTACACATAATTGCTAAATCTACTAAGAATGAGATATGGTGAGTCCAGATCCAGAGAAGGAGTAGACCAAACCTTTAACTAGAAATAACCTCCATGTAACCAATAAGAGCCACCCAAAGCTAAGGAGTGCAGAGCCCGTACCTCGAACCACAGATGGTCTCCAAAGGGGCAATAGGTCGAAGCTAATATGTATCGACTTCGTAAAGGATAGTAAACATTATGATCAGATCTTGAACCTGCAATTATAAAGGGATGCCGAAGGATCTCTTGTCAAATTATCATCATAGAATCACCGTTGAATAACGACCATTCCCAAGTAGTCAGTACAACACTCAAAGCTCAAAGCAACTCAAGTCCCAAATCACCCAGTCAAGCCTAAAATCTTAAATATAACATATAGGGCTGTAAGATGAGGGAGAATGGATAGAAGGTCATTAAAGTTGAGCCAACGCCTAAACTACGGCTCATACTATAAAACTCAAGTATGTTACACCACTCTACAAGGAGCTCAATCGTCTGAAAGGACATCTAAGTAGAAATAAGGCCTAGAGGGTCCAATTATCACAAGTCAATGCAAGCATTAGTCTAAGCTTATAATAGGGCCAAATAGGTTCAATATTCAACCATAACAACAATTAAAGCCAACCACAAGGTAAGAATGATAAACTAACCCAACTAGCACGCTTCTAATCCCGAAAACAATGAAATAAGACTAAAACAAGGTTTCTAAGTAAAATAACATGGTGAACTAGGTAACCTTTACCAATTAACTCAATTCAATATGAGTTTATATTATCAAAATATATCTAAGGGAAGGGAAGCTGTAGGCTACATTTTGGCCAACTACGCGTGCTCTAAATTAAATTTCCAGAGCTTTTAGTTTCTATGCATCCTCCGAACACTAACACCCTATCAAAAATAGAATCAAAATAGTTAATATAGTTGTTTAGACACTAAATTTACTAAAATTAGAGATGGACCAATTTTGTAGTTAAAATGTGAATCATGGGACCCGCATTGGAAATTCCATAAATAACGTTGTCAAAAGGTCCGAACAAGTCTCCCAAACGTATGATCACAATTGGAGCACAATTCGGAGGCTCAAAATTTCAGAAACAACAACATGAAACACTTTCATAATTAAAGAACACAACTAAGCTAAGGCAGCCTTAGAAATAGAGGCTTTAACTCAAACGAAAGGTGACCAACACTCCTCGACTGATCACGCAGGTAGCCTCAAGCTCCACAAACACACAGGACTTCGAAGCACTAAAAAATGAGCTAAAATGGAGGAGAAATTTCCAAGTGAATTGTTGAGATAGTTTCTGATCAGGGTCTGGTATTTATATAAAAGACTAGACCAGAAAATGCATCATGATCGTAGCCAAAGTGACCCATGAACATGGAGGTCCAAGCAAATGGCCTTCACGAACATGGTGACCAGACACCCGGGCCCCACTATCGAGGTAAGATGAGCTTTTGAAAGCTAAGGGTAAGTAACCTTTCCTTTGTGAACCCCGCCATGGGCCTCACGAATGTGAAGGGTTCATTCACCCTGCATCAGCTGATGCATATCAACGTGTTTTGGAAAGTTTGGAATTCTCGACGGGGTGCTCAAAATTCGTTCAAAACTCTGTACATGCAAACGAGATATACAACCCCATCAAATTTGATATTCTATACTCAACAGAGTAGTCAAAACTTCCATCTGAGTTCATCTTAATAAAAATAGGGTGTCACGCCCATATTCTATTTAAAGTAAAAATCTATAAAGGGGCTCGGAATTGGCCTGGGAGCTTCAGGATCCACAGGTGTCATTCTAGACAAAACTCGACTTCTGGAGCTAACTGCGCTTACTAAATTCTCATCTGGGGATGTTTTCCAAGAATGTTGACCAAAGTTAAAGTTAGGCCATAGCTTAAAATCTAAAACACCTAATGGCACAAACTCGCACCGAAAGTCTTGCGATCTGAGTCGTCCATGACACTAGCCTGAAATGACCCTTCTGGAGCTGATATAACATCAGAATTGCATTCTAAGGCTGACTTCCTAAACTTTTAATTGAAATCAACTATTCAAGGTTCAAAAGCCTCAAAACATAGAAATTGTCATATAAACCAAACAAACGACCAGGTGATCGAACTATCAGTCCCACTACTCCATTAATAACTTGGGATCCCTATTGAAATGGTCTAAATGATGAAAGAAAGGCATAAACATAGAAATGACCTAGAGTATCATTACAACATTCACTACTAAAAACTTTTAGTCTATGTTACTTTTAACTGTATTTCTTATCCTAATAATCTGAGAAAATTTATATATATTTTGCGAAGCAAATTTGTTAAAATTTAAAAAGAAAAGAAAAATAATACCTTTTGGTTTATATAATATTTTTCTTTTCATGTTCCTACTACAACGTTGGAAAGTAATTAAAACATAATGTACTATAAAAGACTAAGCTGGCCTCATATATTGAAATATTCATTCATAACTCTCTCCATTTTCTTCATCATGTCTTTAGAAAAACTCATAACTCTGAAAACTAGTGATGGCTAGGAATTCAAACTTGATGAGGTAGTCATTGTGAGGCCACAACTCATCAAGAACACAGTACAAGACGTGGATTGTGCTTCTACCGTCATTCTCCCGTCTAATATCAATGGCAAAACAATGACCAAAGTTGTTGAATATTGGAAGAAACACCTAGAGGAAGGTGTTTCAGAAGATAAGTAAAAGAATTTTTACTAGGATTTCTTGAAGGTGAACAACTCGGTTCTATATGATGTTTGCTTAGCTGCTAAAAATCTTAATGATCAGCAATTGATGGATGTAACAATCCATGAAATTGTTGATAGGATCATAGGGAAAACCTAGAGGAAATACATGAAGTACGTAGTATCAAGAATGATTTTACTCCAAATGAAGAGGAGGAGGTTCGTAGAGAGAATGCTTGCGCTTTTAAATGAATTTACAACATTACTATTATTTCCAATCTTTTATTCTTTTTATATTTTAGAATTAAAACTGTTTAGTTAACTATATCCTATTTTATTATTATTTTTTAATTATATATTTTGTTGTTCCCTTTTGAAGAATTATTGTTTTGTTCTGATTGATTTATAAATTATGTTGGAAATAAATTAAAGCTAGTTATATTAAATATTTTCTGAAAAAACATTCATTCAAATGGTGGAAAGATGAATTTGATATCTCATAAAGAAGTATCTAAATTCATTTTTTCAATAATTTTGAGTTATTTTCTTTAAAGCATATCCAATATATAATGACTCTCCAAATAATTTCTATGTAAATGTCCTCTTTTTTGTCATTTAGAGCATTATTATTGTGACCCAAAGTCATTTATGACTCGCTGAGACTGACAACTCTATCACATGGTCGTTCCTTTTGATATTTTGTAAGTTTTTGTGTTTTTGAGCTTTTGAAACTTAAACGGTTGACTTTCGTCAAAAGTTCAGGAAGACGACCTTATAATGCATTTCTAATGGTTGTAATAGCTTCAAAATGTCAAGTTTGGTATAGAATGACCTTTCATGTGGATTTCAAGGCTCCCGAGCTAATTCTGGTCCCGCTTGTGTCACGCCCCGAGCCAACATCCTAGACGTGACTGGTACTCAGAAACTATTATTGGTCAAAAAGTGTACCCTTGGCCTAGCTGATTACTTAGAAGAAGGCTAAACACATGCATAAAAAGCTTAATTTAATTAACTTTAATAAAACAAACTGAGTTTACTGGACTATCTAAAAATACTCAGTATAAATAACAGAAATAATCAAGCTTCTTAGAAAAATGAAATGAGTTTAACTCTCTCTAACTCTGTCTATCTATGAAGCCTCTACTTACTGAAGATAGATGTTGAGACAAGACCCACGGCTACCTTAAAACAAATATTAAAGAATAAAGAATGAGTTCTCCAAAAGTAAGTAGGTCTCATCAAAAGCTGATGAACGAATAATCTCAACAGAGCACCTATTGATGATCAGATCATATCTTCATCATGAAATGATGATGCTGCGAATTACCTCAGTACATTAAATGTATGGTATGTAATACAATTGAATAAAATAAATACCCGAACTGAACAACGTAACTGAAAGTAAAGCATGAACATGAAGAAAAATCATTAAAGCTTAAGATGAGATATGCAATAATAGAAAAAATTAAAGTACTATAATTTCTATCTTCAGGATTGTCTCTAATCGACAACCATCACTATAAGCTTCGTGATAATACAACATCTTATCCATATTGCAAGAACAGTTCTATACCTTGCTGGATCATAAAATGAAAATTAACTTATGGATCCATCTAACAGTCCTCAACGAGGTTGGTGAGGAGTTGCCCAAACTAACAGTATGATTCTATCTACATTGGTAGCACAAATTGTGGGGTTTGAGTTGTCTTAACTCTTAACCAATGACTTAAGAGAAGTCTATTGGTGGAATGACATAAAAAAGGGTATTGCATATTTTGCTGCTAAGTATCCAAATTACCAACAAGTCAAGGTTGAGTACCAGAGGCCATGTGGTGTGGCTCAGAATATAGCTCTTCCAGAGTGGACATGGGAGTTGATCAATATGGACTTCATTGCTGGCTTACTGCCATTTCACAAGTAACATGATTTGATTTTGGTGATTGTAGATTGGATGACTCAATCAGCCTATTTCTTGCTGGTAAAGACTACATATTCAGTAGAGGACTACACAAGATTCTACATCTGTGAGATAGTATTACTTCATGGAGTCCCATTGTCCATTATTTCAGACAGGGGTGTTGAGTTCACCACCTACTTTTTGAATTTTTTTAGAAAGGTTCGGGTTCTAAGGTAAATCTTAGCACCACTTTTCATCCTCAGACAGATGGTCAGGCTGAGCATACGATTCAGGCTCTTAAGATTCGATTTCATTGTAACTGAGATTATAGTACTTTGTGCATTCTGATTTTGAATCACTGTTCATGTCTATATTACCACATGAACCCTACTTAGTTGAGAATTGTTGAGAGCTTTCGCATAACAATTTTTAGGCATTGATTTCTAAACAAAAGTAAGTCCACGTTTTTTAAATAATCGTTTGAGAAGAGCTTTAACGGAATGCAAACGGTTCCTAATGCTTTATTTTGCGTTAAGAAAGGCTTTTCTAATTTAAGAAAAACATTAATAGTTTCAGAAGCATTTCAGCAAGTTAAAGTAAAAGATTAGTATATGCTTAAAGAGGTATAAGAGTATTAACTCAACCCAGACATTATATAAGCATTATTGCATGTTTTCATAGTAGTATTAAGCACTGATTTGATACATTTTGGTGGAACCTAGATTAATTGAATACTTGGAACTATGGGCCTCTGCCATGATCCTTTCTTAGATATCATCAACACTTGGAACACATAACCTACCGTGGTATCTCAATACACCATCTCTTGCTTGTTCAAAAGCCATCACCTTCTACTTATGAACATTTGCCTTCAACTCAAGTAGGATATGATCCTTGTCTTTCTTTTTCTTCACTTCCACCACCAAGGATGATTAATCCCCGTTAAACACAACAACTCCACCTTTATTAGAGTCTATGAGGCGGACTCCCAGACGTGCAAGTCTATGCATTTCCTTAGCCAAATCCTTCTTCCCTTCCTTAACATGAGTAGTACTCCCCATGGATATTCTAATAAGAGCATCAGCAATAAAATAAGCCTTACCTCGGTGATACACTATATCCATATCATTGTCCTTAAGAAGATCTAGTTATCATCTCTGTCTAAGGTTAAAATCCTATTGACTGAAAGGGTACTGGAGGCTCTTGTGGTCATTGAATACATACACATGCACATTGTAGAGATAATGATGCCATATCTTTAGAGAAAACACCACTACCGCCAACTCGAGATCATGAGTCAAATAATTTCTCTAATGGATTTTCAGCTGCCTATAGGCATAGGCTATAACCTTACCATTCTGCATCAGTACGAAACCAAGTCTAACTCAAGATGCATCGCAGTAGACAACAAAACCCTCTGCACCCTCTTGCATGATCAACACTGAAGCAGTAGTCAAATAAGTTTTTTGTTGCTAAAAGCTTTTCTCACCATCTTCAGACCATTGAAACTTTGCCTTCTTTTGAGTCAACTTAGTCAACAGGGATGAAATGGATTAAAACCCCTCTGTAAACCTTCTGTAGTAACCCACCAAACCCAAAAAAATCCTTACATCCATTGGTGATGTGGGTCTAGGTCAATTTTGCAATGCCTCAATTTTTTGACAATCAACTCGAACACCTTAACCAGACATACTGTAGTCTGAGAGCGCTGAAGATTCAAGCCAAAATTTACACTTCAAATAAATGGCAAATAACTCACGGTCTTTTGATAGTTTTGAGGACTATTCTGATATGATTTGCATGATCATTCTTTTTTCTAGAGTAGATCAAAATGTCATCGATGAACACAATAATAAGCATATCCATATATGGTTTAACTACTCTATTCATGATACACATGAATGTTCATGGAGCGTTAGTCAAATCAATAGACATGACAAGGTACTCGTAATGACTATAACATGTCCTGAAGGCTGTTTTGGGATGTCACTTTCACTGACTTTCAACTAATGATAGTCAGATCTAAGGTCTATATTTGAGAAACAAGTGGCGCCCTAAAGTTGGTCGAACAAGTCATGGATTCTAGAGAGAGGATGATGGGTTGGGTATCTGGTAGGACGTCGATTCCAAAGTCTATCTTCCTTTCGGGAGGGACTCTTGGAAGATCATCAGGAAACACTTTTGGGAACTCATTTACAACTAGAATAGACTTGAGAGCTGTTGTCTCGACACTAGATTTTTTAACTCTGACTAAGTGATAGATACACACTTGGAGACTAACTTTCTAGCCTTAAGGTGTGAGATGAAAAACCTTTACGCACTGATGGACTACCTTTTCACTCTAAGACTGTCTCATTAGGAAACTGCAACTTGACTAGTCGAGTTTCACAATTGATCGAGGCATAACAAAAATATAGCAAGTCCATTCTTAGAATGAGATCAAAATATACCATATCTAACTCGACTAGGTCAGCTATGGTATCTTTATAATGAATAGATATGGTACAATTTCAATAGCTTATCTTTACTAGAATAGACTTACCAAAAGGTGTAGAGACACTGAAAGGCTCAAGAAGTCGTTCGGGACAAGTCCCTAACTTCATGGCTACGTAAGGAGTCAGAAAAAAAAACTAGCACCTAGATCAAGTAAGGCATAAATATCAAGAGAAAAGACTTTAAGCATACCAGTAACGATGTCTACTGAATTCTACATATGCTGGAAACTAGACATAGCATACAAATGGTTTGTACCCTCATCTGTTCCTAAAGTAGCATCCCTTTGGGTAACACTGCCTGATGGTTTTGCTGATCAAAACTGGGCCTTACTGCACTCATTACCTTTCTTTCCCATTGGAGAGTGTCTCAAAAAGTGACCCATCTATCCACATCTAAAGAAACTACTTATGCCATTACGACACTCTCCTAAATGAGTCCTACCATACTTACCACAAGGTTGGTTTTGAGTAGATCCTTATGCCACACTACCCTGCCACTGGGAACATTGAGCTCTGAAGTTCTGAGTATTCTGAAACCTTTTAATCATTTTTGTTCCTTGGTATAGGTGCACTAGTTTAAGATAGACCAGGTCCGGATGACCTTTTCTGAAAGAACTCTGAAAGAAAGACATAATGTTATTTCAGCTCCTCTGCTGATTGAACTCTTCACCTACTGACTTCACCCTCTTTTTCTGGTATTCTTCCCTATCTCTCAGCTTGTTTTCTTCAACCTATTGGGAATACAACATGAGCCTAAGGAAGTCCATACCATTGATCAATCAGGCAGCCTTTCACTCATTCCTCACATGCTAGCTTAGCCAAGAGATATACTTCCTCATTTTAGATCTCATGTCTAGAGCCATCTTTGGAGCATAATAGGATAGTTGCACAAACTTAAGACCATACTCTTTCAACTTCATTTCCCCTTGTTTCATGTTCACAAACTCTTCTTCCTTAGCTTCTCTTAACTCTAGGGAAAGAAGTGATCTAAGAATACCTCCTCAAAGTCATCCCAAACAATTCCATCTGCATCCTCACCATGGCTCTCTTCTCACTGCTCATACTAGATGTTTGTTACATTCTTGAGTTGATAAGAAGCAAGCTGAACTCCATCAATCTCGGTAGCATGCATCACCTTGAGAATTTTCCATATCTCATCAATGAAATTCATAGAATCCTCTTCTACCTTGGAGCCTTTGAACACTAGTGGATTCAGCTTCAACAAGTCTATGATCTTTATCATCTTTGACGACTCTTGAGAACTAGAGTTAGTGACTGTAATGCCCTGAGGGCCTGACTAAGAAGCCATCAACTAAGTCATTATCTGAATAGCTCCCCTAAAATCGAAATCTGAAGTTGGAGCAGGCTTAGGGTTAGGTGTTTGAGGAACTCTTGCAGTGCTCGTAGGCACTCCCAGTTCTCCAACACCAGTGCGCTGAGCAGTTCGGCATGCGCCATTTGTGGCATGCATCTTAGTTAGAGGAGGCATTTTTTCCACATTGGTTCTAGTGGGAACCTCAGTATTTGCGGCATTTCTCTAGCTGGTTGTACATTTTGGAGGCATGATCTGCAATACGCTAATGCACAAGTTATAAGCGCTTTTTATACAGTTAATTTCATTGAATGAGTTACACTATGAAAGAAGGGTTACATTTCGTAATGTAATGTAACCTCTTTATTATAGATTTAGCGCGCTTCACATCGATAAGAAGGACACAACTAGACATGGCTTCATAGACATCCTAATAAACTTGAACTCTATGCTTTGATATCATGTTTGTCATGCCCTAAGCCTACACCCTGGGCATGGCCGACACTCGAAAACCATTGTTGGTCCCCACACAAACCCTTGTTATGGCTGACTACTTAGAATATGAAAAAACACATGCATAAGAAGCTTACTTTGATTAACTTTAATATAACAAACTAAGTCTAATGAACTATCTAAAAATACTAAGTATAAATAATAGAAATAATTCAACATCAAAAAAATGAAATGAGTTTAACTCTCTCTAACTTTGTCTATCAATGAAGCCTCTACAGACTGAAGATAGGTATCTGGACAAGACCCACGATTACTTTAAAAATACTATTAAACCATAATGACTTGATTCCTTTAAAAGCAAGGAGGTCTCACGAAACGATGACGAGCGACTGATCTCAACAAAATACCTATTGATGATCGCAAATACATGTATATGCATCATTAAATGATGCAATGTTGAATGATGTTAGTACATCAAATATACGGTATGTATTAAAGCTGAATAAAATAAATAACTGAACTGAATTGAGTAAATAAAAGTAACTTAAGTGAAAGTAAAGCATGAACATGAAGTAAAATCATTAAAGTTGTAGATGAGACATGCAATAATAGAAAAACATTGAAGTACTAAACTGTCACAACCCAAGTTACCCCCTATACGTGACATGGCGTATAAGACCCCGAAAGGGCTCATACAAGCCACTTAGCATGCATAGACAAGATAATGGAAATCAAGAATAATTAAAAATAAGTTCAAGTCATAAGCATTTTATAACACGAAATAGAAGTCTACATAGTCTCAAGCCATCTTTTACATCATAGAGTGATGGGCACATAACCCACACATCACATACAAAAGTCTAGAATAGAAAGACGTAAAAGAAATGAAAGAGTCTCGGTCCTCGAAGCATGAGGACTCACCAATCTTAAAGAATACTTCAACTAGGCTCTAGCCACGAATAGATGGAGAAGAGTCATCACGCCCTACATCAATAAATCAATGTAGGCAAGAGTATGCGTTAGTACAATCAAATACCAAGTATAATAGCAATGCACAAAATCATTTAAACATGCAAAAATGGGACATTTTCATTACATGCAATGACCAAGCTAAGACATGAAAAAGGTTAAAAATGTAAGTCATAAACCATGGTCAAACCACGCTAAACATCTTTACATCACTTGTGAAATATCTTAAAAGAACTTTAGTTCATTGTTTGTGGGAAGTAGCCTTAACCGACATGTAAGACCATGTGAGCTATCAACCTGGAATCTAGTGTCTAACCCCACACCAATAGGGCCATCGTACTTTCCAAGGTAGGACCCTTAACTTAACTTGTAGCTTACGTGGATCCACTAGCTAGTGTATATCATAGACCATCATCTTCTGGGCGCACATTCATAAGGGATAAGGAAATTGCTACTAGAAACCCACCCTCTACTATGGGAGAGCTTCCATCTCCATATTCTCTCGGTGCTAAGCATAAATCCCACAAAATAGTGATAAATCTTATTCATCTTATTTTCTAAGGAAAGGTACAACTAGAGTTACCAATCCAAGCTAAAGTTCATTAGGATTGACATTTCATATTCCATGGACAAGTCCAACT
The DNA here is from genome assembly GCA_018342035.1 of Solanum appendiculatum. NCBI lineage: Eukaryota > Viridiplantae > Streptophyta > Magnoliopsida > Solanales > Solanaceae > Solanum > Solanum appendiculatum. The sequence continues at coordinate 25,355 of JAGDQO010001693.1, forward strand.
TTATGTCATTAGAATAGCTCCTTACACCTTTGATTCAACTTTAGTTGAGAAAACCTTTCAACAAGTTATGAATCCTTTATGTAAGAAAACCCTTTCACGTTCACATATTGAGTAATATGTGAGAAACCCTTTCACAACTCAACAACAACATCACACATGCTTCAATCTCAAATCTATTCATAAATCATCATAAATTTAATAATTAAGCATGCATACTTTCATAAAAACCCATCTTTTGATCATTCATAATTCATCATGAAATCATAGCATTAGAGAACATAAATAATGCATGGGTCCACATAGACTTCATAAAATTCATCTTCTTTAGAATTCAACCCATCAACATAGCCTAATTTTTGAAATTGGGGAAATCACATGGGTTCATGGGGATTCATCGTAATTCATAAAATTCAACTCAATTCATTCTTCATAGTTCATAAAACAACCAATTAAATCAACACTGAAAAGAACCCATGGCATAGAAGAAAAACCCTAACTATAATGGAGGATTTCAATCTTGTAAAATAGAGAATTTTTGAACTCAATGGAGGAAAGGGCTCCATAGATGAAGACTATCATACCTTAGTATTCAATTTCCTTAAGCATTTGATGAAGAAAACTTGATTTCTTGAACCCTAGCTTGTCCTATTCTTCTTCCAGTTTCTAAAGAGAGAAATATTTGGGAGAGGAGAGTTTGGGAAACTTGTAGAGTGATTTAGAAAGGGTAGTTTCTAGGATTAAAAGGGCTTATATAGTGTTAGGAATAGTAAGGAACCGACCTTGGTTGATAAATAAGTCATTGGGTGAAAACATCAAAAGATCCCTAACAAAACTTCCCGGAACCCCTTACCAACGACCTGACCTATGGTTGGTAGGTCAACCTACTGCCCGTAGGTGACCAACCATAGGTCTGCCTGTCTAAGCCCCAAAATTTAACTAAATTTCTCCCCCAAAATAGAATGACCTACGACCCTGCCCCTTTCTTGACCTATGATTGGTAGGTCAAATGACGGGCAGTAGGTCCAAATGGTAGGTCACAAAATTTTAAAAAGTTGGAAATTTTCGTTCTTTCCGAATCCGAGGTGTTACATTATCTCCCCCTTGGAAACATTCTTCCTCGAATGAGATTCAAAACATCATAAGAAAGGTAAGATCAAGATCTAATAACCCAACATGCATGCAATCATATAAATGTACATATCGAAGGAGGAAACATCAACTCCAAGCTAAAGCATGTTCAAAACATCATTTCATAAAAACTTTATGCAACTCATACTCAAATGCATATAATCATAGAGAAATCAATCAAGCTAGCTTATTTTCTCAAGATTAGACTCTTCATGAACATGCATAAACAAGGAAAATGGTAACAACTATGACACATGAAACCACAAGAATGAACCATAAGGAACTAGAATCCTCCAGCTAGAGTAGGATAGGTGGGAAAGAGATGAGGATATCGGGACATCATATCTTCCTCGGCCTCCCAAGTAGCACCCTCAACTAATTGATTCTTCCAATGAACCTTCATAGAAGCAACTTCTTAATTTCTTAACTTTCGGACTTGCCAGTGTAAGATCTTAACCGGAACCTCTTCTTTCTTACCATCCTCAACATGAGCAACGCTACCCATAGACAACTGACTAAGAGCATCCGCCACCACGTTCGCCTTTCTGGGGTGATAGAAGACACTCATGTCACAGTCTTTTAACAACTCAAGCCACCTCCTTTGGCGAAGATTTAGATCTTTTTGTTTGAACACATATTGCAAACTCTTATGGTCGGTAAAAACATCAACATGAACACCATACAAATAATGCCTCCAAATCTTTAAAGCAAACACAACTGCTGCTAATTCTAAATCATGAGTATGATAGTTCTTTTCATGAATCTTGAGTTGCCTCGAAGCATAAGCAATGACTTTTCCATTTTTCATAAGAACACACCCTAACCGAATCCTTGAAGCATCACAATAAACCACAAACCCATTGGATTCTTCTGGTAAAGTCAATATCAGAGCCGAGGTAAGTCTATCTTTCAATTCTTGAAAAATCTTCTCACACATTTCGGACCAAGTGAACTTAACCTTCTTTTGAGTCAAAGCCTTCAATTGGGAAGCAATCGAAGACAACCCTTCAACAAACCTTCTATAGTAACCAGCCAAACCCAAGAAACTTTGAATATCTTAAGGAGATAGAGGTCTAGGCCTATTCATAACTGCATCCGTCATCTTAGGATCCACCTCAGTACCCTTACAGGAGACAATGTGATCGAGAAAAGCCACGGACCTTAGCCAAAACACACATTTACCAAACTTCACAAAGAGTTGTGGTCCTTGAGGACTTGCAATACAATCCTCAAATGATCGGCATGCTCACCCTCACTTCTTGAGTAAATCAAAATATCATCGATGAACACAATCACAAACATATCAAGGTATTGTCTAAACACCCTATTCATCAAATCCATAAACACTACCGGAGCATTTGTCATCCCAAACAACATCACTATGAATTCATAATGGCCATATCTAGTCTGGAAAGCCATTTTTGGAATATCATCTTCTTTCACCCACAATTGGTGATAACCCGAACGAAGATCAATCTTAGAGAAGTAACTTGCCCCTTGGAATTGATCAAACAAGTCATCTATCCTTGGAAGAGGATACTTAATCTTAATTGTAACCTTGTGCAATTGTCGGTAGGTAATGTACATACGAAGTGAACCATCTTTCTTTCTAACAAACAAAACTGGAGCACCCCACAGAAAGATACTTGGTCGGATGAAACCCTTATCCAACAAGTCTTTCAATTTCTCCTTTAACTCGTTAAGTTCTGCTGGAGCCATTCGATAAGGAGGTATACAGATAGGTTGCGTATCAGAGAGAAGATTAATACCAAAGTCTATTTCCCTTTCCGGAGAAACACCGAGTAGATCGTCGGGAAACACTTTCAGAAACTCATTTACAACTGGGATCTACTCAAGAGCAGGGGTTTTGGAATCCATATCCCTCACCCTAACAAGATGGTATATGCACCCCTTAGAAATCACCCCTTAGAAATCATCTTTCTAGCTTTAAGACATGACACAAATTGACCTTTAGGCATAGAATTTCCCTCCTTCCAATCTAGTATAGGCTCATTTGGGAATTGCAACTTGACCACTCGGGTCCTATAATCAATAGAGGCATAACAAGAAGGCAACCAATCTATCCCAAGAATAACGTCAAAATCTAACATATCAAGCTCTACAAGATCAACATGAGTGACTCTATAGGATAAGGAGACGGGATAATTTCTATAGACTCTCTTAGCCACAATAGATTCACTAATAGGAGTAGAGACACAAAAGGGATCTAACAACACATCCGAAAAAACATCAAACCTTATAGCCACATATGGAGTCACAAAAGACAAAGTAGCACCGGGATTAAGCAAAGCATAAACATCAAAGTGAAAGACTTTCAATATACCGGTAACCACATCGGGAGAACCCTCTTGCTCATGGCGATCTTGAAGTGCATAGAATCGATTTTTCTGGGGAGCATTCGAACTCGAACCACTAGGTGGAGCTTGCTTACCTTCTCTTCCCTTAGCCATGAGAGATGGAGAATCCCTTATCTTATGACCGCTCTTACCACAATCGAAGCAATCATCCGTACCGGCTAGGCACTTGCCCTCATGTTTCTTCCCACACCTAGCACAAGTAGCCGATGAGAATCCACCACCATTTCCTCCTTGAGGCTTAGGGTTAGGCACCCCATCAATGTTGAACTTAAGAGGAGTATTGGAGGAACCTTGACCGGAAAACCTTTGTGGAAACCGAAAACGACCATGTCTGTCGGACCTTGAATGTGAGAAATTACCATCACCAGTCTTAGCCCTCTTTGCCTCCCTAGACCTTTCCTTAAGTTTCTCTTCTTCTATTTGTTGAGCATGAACCACGAGACAAGAAATATCCATATGATTGACAAGCATGGTGGTACAACATTTCTTAACCACCATTTCGGACACTCCCAAAACGAACTTACTCATCCTTGCCCTAGGATCCACAACAATACTAGGACCATATCGAGAAAATTTTGTAAATTTCAAAGCATACTCCTACACACTCATGCTTCCTTGACGAAGGTTGATGAATTCAAGCACCCTTGCCTCCCTCATCTCAAGGTGAAAGAACTTATCAAGGAAAGCAACCTTGAACTTCTCCTAATCAAGAGGACTCGCATCATTCACCCTCTCACTCTTCCATTGCTCAAACCACACTTTAGCCACACCCTTAAGTTGATAAGTGGCAAACTCCACTTTTTCCTCCAGCGTCACACCCTTGATCATTAGCACCTTGTACACTACATCAATGAACTCTTGAGGATCTTCCTCAATCTTAGAACCATGAAAATCCTGAGGGTTCATTCTAGTGAACTCCCTCATTCTCGATGTCGCCGTACCCACATTTTTGTTCACAAGAGCCACAACCTCCCTATTGGCTTGAGCTGTCATGGCTTGAGCAAACATTTGAAAAGCACCCCAAAACTCTGCGTTAGTCACTTGTTCGGCCAAAGGGTAGGTCGGAACTTGAGGAGCTTGAGGAGGAGCTTCTTGTTCCACATTCTCTCCCGCATTTCTTCTAGCATAAACTCTTTGAGTAGCCATATCCTGAAATGCATATGATAAGGATTAGGAGAGAGACATATAGAGTTACACTCTATCGCATGACTTAAGAGTAATGAAAGAAGTGGAATTTCCTAAAGATCTTATAGACTCATTCATAAATGTGGCGCGCTTCACACTCATGAACAAGAATCTATTCGAAGTTGCTTATGAGACTTCCTAGGACCTTTCTAAAACCTTTCGCTCTAAATACCATGTTTTTCACAACCCAAGGTACCCCCTAAATGTGACATGGTGTACAAGACCCCGAAAGGCCTCATACAAGCCACTTAGCATGCATAGATAAGATAATGGAAATCAAGAGTAAATAAAAATAAGTTCAAGTCATAAGCATTTTATAACACGAAAAAAAAGTCTACATAGTCTCAAGCCATCTATTACAGCTTGAAGTGATGGGGACGTAACCCACACATCACATACAAACGTCTAGAATAGAAAGACCTAAAAGAAATGAAAGAGCCTCGGTCCTCAAAGCATGAGGACTCACCAATCTTAAAGAATTCTTCAAGTAGGCTCTAGCCACGAATTGATGGAGAAGAGTCGTCACACCCTACATCAATAAATCAATGTAGGAAAGAGTATGCGTTAGTACAATCAAGTACCAAGTATAATAGCAATGCACAAAATCATTTAAACATGCAAAAAGGGGACAATTTCATGACATGCAATGACCAAGATAAAACATGAAAAAGATTAGAAACATAAGTCATAAACCATGGTCAAACCAAGCTAAACATCTTTACATCACTTGTGAAATATCTTAAAAGCACTTTAGTTCATTGTTTGTGGGAAGTAGCCTTAACCGACATGTAAGACCATGTGAGCTATCAACATGAAATCCGGTGTCTAACCCCACACTGGTAGGGCCATCCTACTTGCCCAGGTAGGACCCTTTACATAACTTTTAGCTTACGTGGATCAACTTGCTAGTGTTTGTCATAGACCATCATCCTATGGGGGCACATAGGTAAGGGATAAGGAGATTGCTACTAGAAATCCGGTCTCTACTAAGGGAGAGCTTCCATCTCCATATCCTCTCGGTGATAAGCATAAATCCCATGGAATAGTCATAATTCTTATTCATCTTACTATCCATGGAAAGGTACAACTAGAGTTACCAATCCAAGCTAAAGTTTATTAGGATCGATGTTTCATATTCCATGGACAAGCCCAAGCTTACGTCATTAGAATAGCTCCTTAAACCTTTGATTCAACTTTAGTTGAGAAAACCTTTCAACAAGTTATGAATCCTTTATGTGAGAAAACCCTTTCACATTCATAGATTGAGTAATATGTGAGAAACCCTTTCAGAACTCAACAACAACATCATACATGCTTCAATTTCAAATCAATTCATAAATCATCATAAATTTCATAATTGAGCATGCATGCTTTCATAAAAACCCATATTTTGATCATTCATAATTCATCATGAAATTATAGCTTTAGGAAACATAAATTATGCGTGGGTCCACAGAGACTTCATAAAATTCATCTTCTTTACAATTCAACCCATCAAGATAGCCTAATTTTTGAAATTGGGGAAATCACATGGGTTCATGGGGATTCATCTTAATTCATAACTTCAACTCAATTCATGCTTCATATTTCATAAAACAATCAATTAAATCAATATTGAAAAGAACCCATGGCATAGAAGAAAAACTCTAACTTTAATGGAGGATTTCTATCTTGTAAAATAGAGATTTTTGGAACTCTATGGAGGAAAGGGCTCCATTGATGAAGACTATCACACCTTATTATTCAATTTCCTTAAGCAATTGATGAAGAAAACTTGATTTCTTGAACCCTAGCTTGCCCTCTTCTTCTTCTTCTTCTTCAAGCTTCTATAGAGACAAATATTTGGGATAGGAGAGCTTGGGAAACTTGTACAGTGATTTGGAAAGGATATTTTTTAGGATTAAAAGGTCTTATATAGTGTTAGTAATAGTTAGGAATGGACCTTGGTTGATAAATAAGTCATTGGGTGAAAAGACCAAAAGATCCCTAACAAAACTTCCCGGAACCCTTTACCATCGACCTAACCTACGATTGGTAGGTCAACCTACTGCCCGTAGGTGACCAACCGTAGGTCATCCTTTCTAAGCCCCAAAATTTAATTAATTTTTCCCCTAAAACAGAATGACCTACGACCCTGCCCCTTCTTGACCTACGATTGGTAGGTCAAACGACGGGCAGTAGGTAAAAATGGTAGGTCACCAAATTTTCAAAATTTGGAAATTTTTGTTCTTTTCGAATCAAAGGTGTTACATATAATTTCTTTCTTTCAGAGTTTTTTGAACTGGCAACCATCACTATGAGTCTCATGATGATATAACGTCTTGCTCAATTGCCAGAACCGTCATATACCTTACTGGAGCGTAGGACGAAAACTCAACCTGTGGATCTACCTAACTTTCCTCAATAAGGCTGGTGAGGATTCACTAAAATTAACGGTACAATCCTATCTAATATGGTGACATAAAATATGGGATTCAATTAGTTTTAACTCATATAGAAATAGATGCTCAATACTACTTCCAAAACATGCAATAACGCTCATATAATATATGTGTTGAGTTAATAATCAAATACTTCTTTAAGCATATATTGACCTTTTCCTTTAACTGGATGAAATGCTTCTGAAACTATTTATGCTTTTCTTAAATTAGCAAAACTTTCTCAATAAAATATAAAGAATTTGGAACTATTAGTTTTCCCTTAAAGCTATTCTCCTTTACATACCTAGAAGATCAAAGTTCTTGAAAAAGCTTGAAGGAGATGCTTGAAACCATAGATTTCTCCTCTTGAATCCTTGCTCTATGTCTTTGCCATTATTATGAGAGTATTAGGGTTGAAATAAACATAAAAGGACCTTAATTATGTGTAAAACCATTGGGGTTTAGTCATAGAAGAGGTGGGAAAAGGAAAAAATAACCCCACTCAAAACCAGTGGAGACATCTACGATCTGTACTAACTTCTATGGACAATACTATCCACTCGTGGATCCCATATGTTGAAAGTCAAGTCCCTGACCGAAAACTATGAACCACCATCTATGACTAATGGACTATTACACAAGCTATAGAACCCAATCGTATAAGGGGCCTTGAGATAAAGTTTGGGTTTTAGGCATTGAACCATGAACCACTTTGTATGACCCATAATACCATCCATGACCTATATTGTCACGTCATTGAGCCCAATCCCTACAACCCAACTTCCTGAAGAATGAACCATGAACACAAATCCATGACTCGTAATCCAATGTATGACTCATACATTCTCCTTGTCAAAGTCAAGTCACTGAAGTAACTAAGTCTTAAAGGTTGCATCTACCAGACCCGAATATGGCTTGTAATTCCATTTACGAGTCATACTTTAGGCTTGTACAAATAGGTCTCAGACTTGAAATTTTGTAATACCCCGGATTCGAAAAGGGCAAAATTTTTCAATTTTTCAAAACTTTGGTGACCTACTACTTGACCTACTAATCATAGGTGGACTTACCAACAGTAGGTCAAGGGGCTAGAAACCATAGGTAAGGCTGCCCAAGAAGAAGAAGTTGGAAAAATTGCTAAGGAGTGACTTACTACTTGACTTATCAATCGTCGTTTGCCTTACCAATCGTAGGTCAAATGGGGGAGAGAGGGAGCCGTAGGTGCTACTTGTTGGGAGAAAAAGTTTAATAAATTTTTAGGGGCTTAGGCAGTGTGACCTACGGTTGGTCGCCTACGGGCAGTAGGTTGACCTACGGTTGGCCACCTACGGGCAGTAGGTCGTACTACCAACCGTAGGTCATGAAGTAAGTGGGGCCGTTGTTGGAGTTTTAAAGAGGGATCATTTGGTTTTTTCACCTAATGGCCTATTTACTAATCTAAGTCGGTTTATGAATTCTCCTAACACTATATTAATCTTTTTAATCCTAAAATCTACCTTTTCCAATCACTTTACAAATTTCTCCAAACTCTCTTCTCTCAAATAATTCTCTCTCTAGAAGTTAGAAGAAGAAGAAGAAGGGGGAAAGCTAGGGTTCAAGAAATTAAACTTTTCTTCATCAATTGCTTAAGGAATTGAAACCCTAATGTATGATAGTGTTCATCCATGGAGCCCTTTCCTCCATGGAATCCCTAAAATCTCTAATGTTCAAAGTATCAAATCCCCAATTTGATTTAAGGGTTTTCTTCTATGATGTGGGTTCTTTCAATTATGATCAAATTAATTTCAATTATGGTTTTCTAAGTATGAATTTAGTTGAATAACATATTTTAAGATGAATCCCCATGAACCCATATGAATTCCCCTAATTTTGATATTTATGCAATGATGATGGATTGAATTATGAAGAAGATAGAATTTATGAAGTTTATGTGATCTCATGCGTGTTTTAATTATTTCAAAAGCTATGATTTATGATGAAATTGATGGATGATGAAAATGGGTTTTTATGAAGTATGCATGTTCAATTATGGAAATCATGATGATTTATGAATTGCTATAAGATTGAAGCTTAATTGAAGATGTTATAGAGTTGTGAAAGGTTTTCTCACATATTACTCAATCTATGAATGTGACAAGATTTTTCTCACATGTAATGATTCATAACTTGTTGAAAGCCTCGCTCAACTAAACTTGAATCGATGTTTAAGGAGCTATTCTAATGACGTAAGCTTGGACTATGTCCATGGAATATGAAAGGTCTATACACATGATTTAGCTTGGAATGGTATTCGTTGATGTACCTTTCCATGGATTAATAATATGATCAAGGACTATTTTATGGGATTTATGCTTAGCACCGAGAGGATATGGAGATGGAAGCTCTCCCATTAGTAGAGGCCGAGTTTCTAGTAGCAATCTCCCTATCCCTTACCTATGTGCCTTCATAGGATGATGGTCTATGATAGACACTACTTAGTGGATCCACGTAAGCTATATGTTAAGTAAAGGGTCCTACCTTGGCAAGTAGGATGGCCCCATCGGTGTGGGGTTAGACACCAAATTCCATGTTGATAGCTCGCATGGTCTTACATGTTGGTTAAGGCTACTTCCCACAAATAAAGAATTAAAGTGCTCTTAAGATATTTCTCAAGTGATGTAAAGAAATTTAGCTTGCTTTGACCATGGTTTATGATTTGTGTTTCTAACCTTTATCATGTTTTAGCTTGGTCATTGCATGTTTATTAAAATGTCCCGTTTTAGCATTTTTATATGATTTGATGCATTGCTATCATACTTAGTACATTCCCTATACTAACGCATACTTTTTGCCTACATTGTCTCATAATGTAGGGCTTGGGGATTCTCCATCTATTCGTGGCTAGAGTTTAGTAGAAGGATTATTGAAGACTTGGTGAGTTCTCATCCATTCGCGGACATAGCCTTGTTGATCTTACTTTTATGTTCTTTCATTTTGGCATTGTATTGGGTTACGTCCCAAACTTTATTTCTCATTCTTATGTTAGATGTGCTTTGAGACATGAGATGTAGACTTCTGCTATTTTCTTAAAAGCTTTGATATGATGTTGTTTTTTGAACTCTTAAATCTCTGTGATCTTGTATGTATGCTAAGTGGCTTATATGAGGCCTTTTGGGGTCTTGTACGCCATGTCATGTCTAGGGGGTACCTTGGGTAGTGACACATTTTCCATATTTTAGGACCTCTATCTACGAGCCTACCCAAGACTCATAGACTCAACCATGATCTGTAAACTAAACTCCTAAACACTTAACCAACATCTAGGAAACGTAAGTGTAAACCAAGAATCCACTCCATACGCCATACAACTAACTACGACCCATAGACCTCACTCATGACCACCAAAAATATGCAGTCACCAGCTGTTCTCTACAACATTGAATCTTCTCACCCAAGCTATGCACTTCTGAGGTGTTATACCTTATGAAATTTGACTTATAATAGAGTTTGGGTGTGGGACCCACTTTTTGTCAAGACAAACTCAGTTAGAAGTTTTGACTTCTCCGTTGAGTCTAGAATATCAAATTTGGTCGGGTAGCATATTTCATTTGCACGCACAGGGTTCTGAATGAATCCCGAGTATCCCACTGGGATTTTGAGACTTGGCCAAACCAACTGATATGCATCAACTGGAGCCGACCTCAGTCACCCTTCGTGTTTAAAGAGCCCTTGAATGCATTTATGATGGACAAGTAACATGAAATCCACATTCGTGAGTCCTGGGTGGCGTTCGTGAAGGCTTGTCCCCTTTGCCTTTCACAGTAATGGGCTCCTTATCGCGATCACGATGCCCAAAACTGTTGCCTTTAATGATCATGAGAGCTCCTTTGCATTCCGGGACCTATGGTCGCGTTTGCTATGAGTTAATTTGTCTGGTGCTTTTAAATAAGACTAGAAGTGATCAGGTTGTGGAAGAAAATTTCATTTGGAGATATCTCAAGTTTAAGAGTTCTGATTCTAATGATTCGAAGTCCAGTACATTCAGAATGTTTATGGTTGTAGAGTGGCGTGTTTAGGGGTTGTCGGGGATCTCTCGTTTGAGGTAAATTCATCCCTGAAGTGGCTACCAGATCTTTTTGTATGCTTTAATTAGTAAAATATTGAATGTGGTTGTTTTGTGTTGTTCCGAGCTATGAGTTGTGTCCCATTTTTGGATACATGTTTGATGAGCTTAAGTGGAACTTTTGACAGAGTCAATGCTGGAATTTCTATCACTTGTCCCACATTTCCCATTTTGATTCAGATTTTGGTCCATCTCCGATTAATGTGTTTTTTTATGTATAAAGGACCATCTTAATGTTGTGATCCTATTTTTCATAGCATGGCAGTGTTTGGAGGCTGTACGAAAGGGAAAGGCTTCGGGGCTATTATTTAAAGTTTGTGCAGTCTGCTTTGTGGTAGGCTACATCTTCCCCTCTTTTAGATTGAGCTTGAAAATGTAATGTATGTTGATTTGTGATTATTTGGGATGGGTAACTAGTTATTCATGCTTAGCTTGCTAGAAATCATGTCTTATTCTAATTATTGTGTTTTTGGGAATTTTAGCATGTTGGTTTTTTTTCTGACATCATCTTACCTTGTTGATTATATTATACATGTTTGTGACAAGTTTGTATCATAACCCAAGTTCACCACTCTCACTTGTACAAAGCTAATGCCTAGTAAAATTTAGTGGATCAGTCTGAAGACATTGTATCTAATCTTCGGGAGGCTATACGACATCATTAAAAATGTTCTCTCTTTCGTATCATTTTCATATACCATGTGTGTTATTGGTTTCATAAAATCTCACTTGTCTCATTCCTTCACAAGATGGCTCACACTCATAGTTTGGCGGCTAGAGATGATCCATCTAGGCCCTAGATAGAGCTCCAACATTGGATAAAGGATGACCTCAGTGGCATGCTAGGACTATAGCACCATCCCATGATAGATAGAGGACTCTAGAGCCAATAGCAGAGCCATATAAACCTTATATTCTTCCTCAGCTAGTGGGGTTGGGGCTAGCCCAGCCACCACTCAGACCAGCTATCGCTCCTGATCTTTAAGAATACATTACCCAGCTACTTACATTTCTAGGGGGCATGCAACAATGGATCTTATAGTTTAGGTGCCACCTGGGGGTGCCTGAACTGTTGTTGGGCCAGTGTTATGCTGCTAAAAGAGGAGATGATGCTGATAAGGTTCTTGATGCTACTACCTCTAAAGTTTTTTGGGGTGATTGGGGAGGTTGACCACGAGTTTCTTTCTACTTGCCGTGAGCGGCTATCTACCTTGGGTTTGGTGGAGTAGAGAGAAGCCGACTACATCGCTTATCAGTTTGATGGGACATTCAGGCAGTAGTGGCATTCTTATCTAGAGACTAGACTAGGTAGGTCTCATTTGGTTTCATGGATTGAGTTTTTGGGGGCATTTTTGGCAAGGTTTATCCCGCAAAGCATTAATGATAGACTTTGGGATTAGTTCTTCAGGTTGGAGCAGAGCTCTATTACTCTATCTGAGTATGAGATGTGGTTTCACAAGCTTTCTAATCATGTTATGCTGATATTGCCTGCTGAGAAGGAGAGGGTTTGTTACGTTGTTTGTGGGTTGAGACTCTAGTTGCAAATTAAGACATAGGGTATTGTTTCAGCAAGCCATTCCTTCTTGGATGTAGTTGACCATGCCCATACTTTTCAGTAGTTTCATTGTGAGGTCCATGGGGGCAGCAACATGAGGGATATGCATGAGGTCATGTAAGGACCTAACCTGGCTATTATGAGTAGGACCATAGGGAAAGAATTTGGATTAGAAAACTTTTAGGGTAGTAACTTAAAAATTATTGGCTAGGCCAGCCTTAGAGGAAATGTAGGCTAGGTGAGCTCTAGGGCCATCCAGCAAAGGATGGGGTATTTTATTTAGAGTTGACTGATGAATAATTGTAGCCAAGACATTATGGAATACATAAGGCCTTTCAAAATCGAATTTGGGTTAGTAGAACTACCAAAATTAAGCTTCGCATGAAAGGTGTGTGTCGGAATATCAAGGAAAGGAGTTATATAGTAAAAATGGCCTATTTTTGAATGTTGAGCCACAATCCTTCTTCATCTCACTATAGTGTATGGCCTCCTGCTATTGCAATGTCCAGACCTTTATAGTGATGTGGGTGCCGCTATAGCAAGAGAATTAAAATTTTATGTAGAAAAGAACCCAAAACCTCTATTTTATACTAATTGAGTTCTTGAAGTAGAGAGGGGCAATTTTGGGCCATCAGCCCCAATTTTTCCATGAAATTCTCCGATAAAGGTAAGAATTCGACTCTCTAATCTTATAAACTATTTCTTAAGCCTTAGGAACTAGGTGGTAAACATTGGAGGAAGGTTTTGGCATGATTTCTTGGTGGGAAAGAGACATAAGTTGGAGAAGATGATCACATTTTAGCTGGGGTTGGGATTTGTTAGTAATTTAGGTAAATTAATAAGCCATTAGTGATTTATTATTGTTTGTATTGCTTATTTTAGACCAAGAACAAGACGAGGCACTTTGCAAGGAGAAAACTGGGGCTATTTTGACTTTCTAAGATGCTTGATTAAAGGTAGGTGATGGTTGTATGGTTGTATGGTTATAGTTATGTGTGTATGCATGTCTAATACTTGTTAGTATTATTTGTGGAATGCATGGTAGGCAAGCATATGAAATGAACGTGCGATTGTGAATTGTAGTTTCAAGTGGTCTTATTAATTGTGCTATGTGATTATGCATGCTTTTTGTACTTGCTGTTTGGAACGGGTACCACAATATTATAGGATATTGTTAGTTGGATTGGATACCATGCCTTGTATGATTATATAATATTAGCTTGGAATCACTTCCAGTATGATACTGACAATTGATTTGTGGTTCTGTGAGAGGAATAGTATTTGCATTATGATCACGTGGGACATATTTTATGCATTGGGTGGTTCATGTATTGTTGTTTCATATCTTATTACTAAGATTTTATGTGTGGTTGATAATTGTTGCTATAGTGTATTTTTCGGTGTTACTATTAGTGGAGAACTTCTTATATGCATATTCTTGGACTAGCCCTGTGATCCTACAAGTACATGGTGGTTTGTGTATTGATACTACACTTGCTTCTTTTCTTGTTGAGTGCAGTGAATCTTCTAGCAGTTGATCCAAGACCTCATTGAGAGACATTTGATTTTGAGTTCGAGGGTGAGCTTTGTCTATTAGGCCTCCATGGATTCATCTACCTTTTCTTGTCTATTTTTTCCAGACACGGACTATAGAATTTAGTTATGTTTATCTTTTGGGGTTGCATCCCATTTGGATTGTTTTATAATTTTTGTATGGTGACTTTAAATTCTTAGGGGTTGTTTCCACATTTAACAATTCTAGTTATTGGATTGATTTTATGGGGATTCAATTCTTTAACTAACTAGATTATTTTACTTTTATTATGATATACTTTGTTTTCTTAAAATGGTGTTGGGTTATTTTCGGGCTAGTCTTTGGTTCTCCCGCTAGGGTGTATAGTGTGGGTGCCACTCATAATGGTTGGGGCCATGACAAAGTTTGTATCAAAGCCCTAGGTTCATTGATCTCGTCATACCAAAGAATGAGTCCAGTAGAGTCCTGTGGAATGGTACGGAGACGCCTGTACTTTCTACAAGAGGCTATAAAATTTAAGGAAATTCCCTTTCTTTCTTTTCTGTGCTATAACTTAATTCCAATTTGTATCTGGCGATCCGAATTAGTATCTAACATATTTCACTCTTCTATCTGCATATAGTTTATACTAGGCACAATGGCGCGAGAATAGTATCTCCAGCAGCATAGATAGTAACTCAGCCCACAACAAGAGTGCATGGCAAGTGTAGAGAAAGGGAAACACCCGCCAGAGGTGGAGCTCAGAATATAATGGCTCTAAGGGAAGTGACCCATTCCCACCCCACACCTGGATCAAGATATAGAAGAAGATGTGGATATTGAGATTGAGGATGATGTTGACCCTGCAGTGAGGATGCTGGCTAGAATAGAAGGTCTTACCCTTATGGATGCAGTGAATGTTCAGCATGTACTCATTTTTCTGAGTGGGTAGGCAGGTACTGGAGCAACTCTGATGGCTCAAACTACTTAGGTTCCAATTACTCAGACTGTTACTACCACTATTCGCAAGGTGGATAAAGATATTGGGACTAGCACTTTGTTCCATCCATTGCTTGACCTTGTGTTGATTTGTATAGATCATGAGATGCTGACGAAGTTCTTTAACCTTAAGCCTCCACTGTTTCATGGTTCTAAGGGTTGAGGATGTGTATGAGTTCATCTAATATTACTTTGAGAGACTTCACAAGTTGGGTATTGCACAGTAGAATGGGGTTGAGTTTTGGACTCTTTAGCTTCAAAGTGAGGCAAAGAGAGGTGGATAGCTTATGTGGAATGTCATTCATCGGCCTTGCCTCCATTGGCTTGGGAAAAGTTTAATGCCTTGTTTCTTGAAAAGTATGTACCTCACACCTTAAGGGATAAGAAAAAAAATGAGTTTATGGATCTTGAGCAGGGTAACATAACTATGGATGCATATGAGGCTATGTTCCATTCCTTGTTTCGATATGCTATGCAGTTAGTGAGCACTAAAGAGGAAAGGACCTAATTGCTCATCAAAGTTTTGAATTTTGAATTGTAAGTTTTGTCTGTTCAAATGATCTCAAGGGGAAAATGTTTCAATGAGGTGACAGACTTTGTGAAAAAAGGTAGAAGGAGTTCGACAGGTGGGGCAGCCCAAGGCATTTTCGAAGAGACCCAAGAATGTAGGAAGTTTTAGTTGTTTGCATTCCAGATGTTTATGCCATTAGGTATTTTTGCTTCATCATATTTAGTCAGGTATGCCCGCTACTACTAGGGTCAAGGGCTTTCTTATACATCAGCCATAACGCCTTCACTTGATCGTTATTGTTTCCATTATGGGTAGTCCAGGCACTTTATGAGAGAATGCCACCACAAAAAGACAATTTTTCAGGTTTACCAACAATCTAGAGTAGTGGTTCTAGTGGGTGGAGGTAATCTAGGTAGTGGACATCCACAAGGTGTGCAATGAGGTAATTAGGGAGGCTATGGAGGCCAAGGTAATGGTAATGTAGAGAGGGGAATGGCACAGCCTGGAAAAGGGGTTGTCCATAACGATGACATAGCTTAGTTTTATGCATTCTCAGGCAGACCATAGGCGGAGGCATCAGATGTTGTTAAAACATGTGCTATTCTTGTTTGTTACCGGATGGCTAATATGTTGTTTGATCTAAGTTCTACTTATTTTTATATATCTGTGACTTTTTTTTGAGGTTGTGGTTTAGATTTTTATACCCTTGATGTCCCTATCTATGTCACTACTCCTATTGGAGAGTCACATATAGTAACCCATGTGGGTCGTGACTTTTCTATGATGTTTATGGGCCTATAGACTCAGGTAAATTCAGTCATTTTTTATATGCTACGTTTTGATGTGATCTTGGGTATGATTTGGTTGTCCCCCTCTTTTTTGGGGTTAAACTTTAATGCTAAGACAGTGACTCTAGAGATCCTGGGACAAAAGGTTAGAGTGGGAAGTGGTGTACAAGCCTAAGCCTTTAAAGATTATATCATTTCTTTGGGCTAGCAAACTTGTAGGGCATGGTGGTTTAGCTTATTTAACTCATATTTGGGATATTAGTGCAGGTTTTCTTCCATTGCATCTATCCCTGTGGTTTCCGAGTTTCAAGAGGTGTTTCCAATAGATCTTCCTTGTATGACTCAAAATAGGGATATGGACTTTTGTATTGATTTGGATTCGGGCAATTGCCTAATCTTTGTTCCTTCCTATCGCATGTTCTTGACAAAATTTAGAGAACTTAAGAATCAGCTTCAAGAATTTCTTGATAAGGGGTTTGTTCATCCTAGTGCTTCTCATTGGGGTGCTCCTTTCTAGTTAATAAAGAAAAAGTATGGTATTACGAGGATGCATATAGATTACTATTAGTTGAATAAGGTTACCATCAAGAATAAGTATCTCTTACCTCGTATAGATGATTTTTTTACCAGTTCCAGGGTGCGTCTATCTTTTACCAGTTCCAGGGTACCATCAATTAAACATTAGGCCAGAGGACATACCGAAGAAATCATTCTAGACCCGGTATGGGCACTATCACAATAAAAAATGATCTTTTATAGTAATTAATTAACGACAATAGCTTAACTACTGCTAAAAACATACTTTTAGTGGCATTTAGCACTATTTGTAAATGTCTCTAAAGCCTATAGTGACACTGGATCCAATGACAATTGACTAATGCTGGTAAATGCTTTATCACTCTTTGTTAATGTATATATTTATTACATCTAAAAGTTGTTTTTTTGTAGTGTATAAGTTTTTGGTGATGAACTTTGGTTGACTAATTCGCCTGCTGCATTTATGTGTTTGTTGAATAGAGTGTTTAACTCATTCTTGGATGCCTTTGTGATCATTTTTATGGAGGATATTTTTATTTTTTCCAAGGGAGAGGAGGATCATGAAAACCATCTTCGTATTGTTTTGGGTATCTTACGAAAACAATAATTGTATGCTAAATTCTCTAAGTTTGAATTTTGGCTTGCTTTAGTTGCTTTACTTTGGCATGTGGTTTTGAATGAAGGGGTGATGGTAGATCCCCAAAAGATTAAGGCAGTTAAGAATTGGGTTCGGCCTAGCTTTGTTACAGAGATGAGAAGTTTTTTGGTGCTTGCTAGCTATTATCATAGGTTTATGAAGAAATTTGCTTCAATTGGTACACATTTTACTAGGTTGACTCAAAAGGAGGCACATTTCGAGCGGTCCGATAAATGTGAAGAGAGCTTCCAAAAGCTCAAGGATCTTTTGACTACAACACACATCTTGACATTGCCGGTGGAAAGTAAGGATTTAATTATTTATTGTGATGCTTCACATTTAGATTTGGGTGTTGTGTTAATGCAGGAAAAGAATTTCATAGCTTATGCTTCCCAACAGTTGAAGATTCATGAAAGGAACCACCCATGACTTGGAGTTGGCAGCGGTGGTGTTTGCTTTTTAGATTTGGAAGCATTATTTGTATGGGGTTAAGTATAAGGTATTCACTGATCATCCAGTCTTCAATAGTTGTCACTTAGAAGAATCTAAACTTGAGATATGGATGTAGTTGCTCAAACATTATGACGTGACCATTTAGTATCATCCAGGAAAGGCTAATGTGGTGGCAGATGCATTGAGTTGAAAGACACTTAGCATGGGCATTGTAACCTATTTGGGGACATCAAGGCGGCCTTTGTCTATATAAATTCAGATCTTGGAGTCCAAGTTTATGCAGTTGGGCATCTCTGAGAAGGGTGGGGTGCTAGTCAATATTAAGGTTAGGCCCAACATGCTACATTTGATGCTGATGGTGTGTTGTCAAGTTTAGAGGGAGGATTTATGTTCCTCGCGTTGATGACTTGATTCAAATTGTAGTGGCAGAGGCTCATGGTTCACGCTATTTTATTCATCCAGGTGTGAACAAGATGCATAGGGATTTGAGGCTACTTTAATAATGGCATTGGATGAAGAAAGACACTTCAGAGTATGTTTTCATGTGTCGAAATTGCGAACAGAAAAAGTATGAGAATCAAAGGCCTGTGGGTTTTCTTAAGATGATACCCATTCTTGAATGGAAGTGGGAGAATATAGCCATGGATTTCATGGAGGGACTACCTAAGACCTTGGGAAAATATGACTCTGTTTGGTTTATTACTGATAGGTCGACAAAACTAGCATACTTCATTCAAGTCAGAGTGGAATACAACTCCCAACAGTTGTTGAAGATTTATTGCAAGGAGATAGTAAGGTAGTGCGGGGTTCCATTTTCTACCATTTCAGACTGTGGCACTCAATTTACTTCTAAGTTTTGGGGTTAGTTGCATGAAGCATTGGTCACTCAACTCATTTTCAGTACAACTTTTCTTCTACAAATTGACGCATAGTCAGAAAGGACTATTCAGGTATTGAAAGACATGTTGAGGGTGTGTGTAATTAATTTTGGGGGCCATTGGGATCAGTTCCTACACCTATGTGAGTTTTTCTATAAAAATAGTTTTTAATCTTGCATTGATAGGGAACTATTTGAAGCACTTTATAGGAGGGGATGCAGATCTCCCATAAGTTTGTTTGTGGTCATTGGGGATGTGACACCTTTCGGTGTTGATTTTGTTAGGGAAGCTCTGGAAAGGGCAAGGGGAAATCAGGCTAAGTTGTTGGTAGCCCAAAATAAATAGAAAAAGTATGTGGATCGCAAGGTAAGAGACATGGCTTTTAAGTTGGTATATACATTCTATTGAAGGTGTTACCATAAAAGGGGTCATGAGGTTTTAAATAAAGGGTAAGCTAAGCCCTCGTTAAATTGGTCCATACAAGGTTTTTGAAGGTGTGGGGCCAAAGGCTTATAGGTTAGTATTGCCACAAAACATGTCTAGGGTCCATCTAGTATGTCATGTGTCTATATTGAAGAAGTACCACAGGGATGTGGACTCATCATAAAATGGGACTCGATTATATTTGACAAGGACTTCCGTTATGAAGAAGAACTAGTTGTGATTCTAGATCAGAATGTCCAGATGCTGAGGAAATAAGATCAAATCAGTAAAGGTTGGGTGGAAGCATTGTCCAGTTGATGAGGTTGCTTGGGAGACAGAAAAGGACAAGCGAGACAAATATCCTTACTTATTCAAAATTTTAGGTACTAGCCTCTTCCTATTTTAGCCTATTTTTTCGTATTTTATCAGTCGGGGATGACAGGTTGGTAAATTGGTATCTATTGTAATGAACTGACCGGTTTTTATAAGTAGGACCGTAGGGAAAGAATTTGAGCTAGAAAACTTTTCAAATAGTAACTTAAAGATTCTTGTTTAGGCTACCCTTTGAGGGAATCTAGGCTAGGTGAGTTCTAGGGCCATCCAGGAAAGGATAGGGTATTTTATGATATTTGACTGATGTATACTTGTAGTAAATACATTAAGGAATCCATAAGGCTTTTCAGAATAGAATTTTGGTAAATAGAACTCCTAGAATTTAACTTTGCATGAAAGGTATGTAAGGAGTTGTGTTGCATAAATGGCTTATTTTTGGATATTAAGGCAGAGATCCTTCTCGATATCCTTAAAGTGGATGCCCTCTTGCTATAGCAGCGGTCAGACCACTATAGCGAGGCAGGGGATGCTATAGTGAAATAAGGATTTTGTAACACCCCAAGTTTTCTAAAAAGGGAAAGTGTAGAATTTAACTAATACCAGTGACCTACGAAGGCCGCCTATGGGCCATATGTGGGACTACGGGCCGTAGGTAGGGAACCGCCGGTGGCATTGTGTACTTCAGGATTTCCAAGTTTCTTAACCTTGATCTACGGAGCAACATGACGGGTCGTCGTTAAGTTGACGATCCGTAGATAGCTTCCGTAGATGCCCGCACGACTTGGTCAAATTTTCAGTTCTAAAGTGTGACTTACGATGTCCATTTACGAACCGTAGGTTCAACGACGGGCCGTACATGGCTGTCGTTGTTGCAGGGTCCAAATTGATATTCTCTGAATCAAACGACGGAGGGATAGGACAGTCTGTTGTTTGCCTTACGGACTGTAGGTCCCCACCGTCGATTGGCCCCGACAGTTATTAATTTAAGGGCTTTTTAGTCTTTTCCCTAATTGATCACCTATTAATCTAAGATGGTTATACCCTTAACCCAGACCCTTTAAATAGTTCCTAAGCCTAATTTTACTCATTCTAAATCATTCCTAAATTCTCCTCTCCCAAATATTTCTCTCTCTAAGAAGAATTCTCCCAAGCTTCAAGGAAGAAAGAAGCTAGGATCCTCCATTGAAGACCATCAATTTCCTTCAATTTCTTGTGGGCTTTGTTGAGGTGTGATGGTATTCACTATTTGGAGCCCTTTCCACCAATGGATTCTCACTTTCTTCACGGTTTTCAAGGTTCAATATCTACAAATTGAATTTAGGGTTTTTGATCAATTCTTATGGGTTCTTCAATTATAATTTCAATTGTTGATTTTATGATTTCTAGTGCACGATCTAGCGTGACAGAGTAAATTAGTGCACGAGTTAGCGTGAATTACGTGATTTGATGTAAAGATTGCATATAGCTCCTTCTAGGACTGCTCCTCACCCTCCTTCTTCTTCAAAAACCCCGGAGGATGATGAAGATGAAGACAAACTTGTTTACAGAAACAATAACAAAGGAAAAGTCACTGGAGTAGATTTCTCGGGAAATATTCCTAAAGTTTATTACCAAGAACTTCCGACAAGTCCTACAGCCAGTGAAATGGAACCACCTCCAAATCAAAAAGATTCGGTACCTGATCATTTAAAGATGCTTAAATCTAAAAAGGATTTTACTCCTAATCCTCAGATTTTGCAAGAATCTTGGACTCATCCTAATAATCAAATCAACAGAGATTGGTATAAAGCTACTTATACTCTCAAAGAAAGAGAGAATTTTGCAAACTCTTGGATGATGGATATGAGAAGAATCCAATGCGAAATAGATTTCTTCAAATGGTTTGAAATGACGGGAAAAATTGATGACCGAAAAGATTCTCTTAAAGTCATTATCAACAAATGGTACACTACTTCTAACAAGGTTATTGAAGATGTTACTCCTCCTCTAGAAGGAATAAATATCCCAATTTCTGGAACTATTATAAAAGCTTCCCCTTTTAAAATCCTTTCCCCAGAAAAGCCCTCTGTTATTGCTACTAATCTTGACATTAACAAGATTATAGAGCAAAATAATTATACTAACCAAATTCTTCATGTCGTTTCTAGACAAATTGAAAATACCAAAGAAAAAGCCTCTTTTTCAGGAAGGCCTGTCCCTTTATCCACTGCTATTATTAGTCAGAAAATTGACCCAAATCCTATTTTTAAGATAAATGAATTTTCCAGAGAAAATTACCCCAAGCTCAAAAATACCTTTGATATTTCTGACAATATTCTGGATAAGATCAATGAAAAACATGCCAACTTCTCAATATCATATAAGAGTGGTAAGAAAGTTGCTACCATTAGTGACAAAGATAATCTTGTCCAAAAACTCTCCAATGATAGATATCATAACCGAAAAAACTATCATAAAAGACCTTCTCTCCCAGACCTTCAATATGTGGAAAATGCTTTTCTATCCACTTCTTCTCATGAAGGAAGCAGTATTACTGAATGGAATATTGATGGTCTAGCAGAACATCAGATTTATAATAAACTCCACGAGATGGGGATAGCTATCACGGCTTACAAAATAAGAAATTCTTCTGATAGGGAAGTTGCTTCAATGATCGTTGCAGGATTCACTGGAATGTTAAAACATTGGTGGGACAATTATGTTTCAGAAGAAAATAAGAGAATTATTTATGACACTCATGCTACTGAGATTGTTATTAAAATGGAAGGAACTAATGAAGTTCCTACTGAAGTTTTCAAAGAAGATGCTTGTGCTACTCTACTCTATCATATAGCAAAGCATTTTATAGGAGAACCTAAGTTGTTTCAAGACAGGAGTCTCCAAATCCTCAATAATATCAGTTGTCCCTCTTTAGACGATTTTACCTGGTATAAATATAATTTTATGCAAAAGATAATGATCAGACCTGATTGTAATCTAGACTTTTGGAAAGAAAGATTTGTTAGGGGACTTCCCCCTCTCTTTGCCGATAAGGTAAGAACCAAAATCCAAGATAGGAATGATGGAAAAATTCCTTACGACCAAATGACTTATGGAGATCTTATTAGTGTTATAAACACTGTTGGATTAGAACTTTGCACAGATATTAAGTTGAAGCATCAACTTAAAAAAGAAAAGTCTTCTTTAAGAAGAGAATTAGGAAGTTTCTGCCAAGACTTTGGGTTTGTGTCTCTAACACCTCCTTCAAGAAAAATCAGGAAGGAGAACAAAGAAAATAAGAAAACTCATCGTAGTAAGTCTAGAAGAACTTCTGAGAGGGATTACAAAAAATCTTCCAAAAGAAGGAAAAAGCATAAAGGATTTAAGAAATCCAAAGAGGATGTATGTTGGACATGTGGAAAAACTGGTCATAGAGCTAGTGAATGCAGGTCTGGTAAACAGAAGAAGATCAACAGTCTTGAAATAGACGAGGCAACCAAAGAAAAACTTTTTTCTATTCTTGAAGAACCTTTATCCGATTCTTCAAATGATTCTGCTGAATATAGCGACGAAGAAAATATTAACGTCGACTATGATTCAGATTCTAGCAAATCGGGAAAAAACTGTAACTGCACAGAGGCTTTCTGTGTTTGTGATAATAATCCTCAAGTCAGAGTCCTTAGCAATGACTCTAAAGAAGCTCTCTTCGACATTATTGAGCATATTGATAATGAAGAAGCTAGGAAAAAATATCTTATAGAACTCAAGAATATTATTCTCAACCAAAAGGAAAAGCCCAAAGCTCGTACTATGGTTGAACCTTTCAGCATGAAGCAAATCATGAATAGGTTCGAAAGAAATGCCGAACCTACCATTTCTGATCTTCATCAGGAAGTCAAAACTCTTAAAGAGGAAATCAAAGACATTAAATTCAGATTTTGGAAAGTCGAAACTGATGTCATTGCTGATAAAATCCTCAAAGAGATTTCCAAACAAAATCTCGATGAAGAAACAGAAGATATCCCTGAAAAGGATAACTTAGATTATCCTCCTTTCAATATTGATCTTTCTGCCACACCTACTCCTGATATCGCAACTACATCCAGTCCAGGTATCACTATCATCTCTTCTATTCGGCCACAGAGCCATCATATTCCTGTTAAGATAGTTGTAAATAAAGATTTTATCATTAATAGAATTGCTTTACTTGACAGTGGTGCAGACAGAAATTGCATTGTTAAAGGTATTGTTCCTACTAAGTATTTGGAAAAAAGTACTTCTAAATTATATTCTGCTACTGGTGAGTTGCTAAAAATTAATTATAAGCTTTCTAAAGCTCATATTTGTAACAATAATGTTTGTTTAACAAATGATTTCATTATTACTGAAGATATTAATGAAGATATTATTCTTGGAATACCTTTTATCACTCAGATAAAACCTTTTGTCACGAACCTAAGTGGTATTACTACTTCCATTCTGGGAAAAGAATTGCATTTCCCTTTTGTTAAAACTCTTTCCCAAGATGAAAGTAATTTTATCAGAGAAAAAATAGTTTTTAGAATAAACTCTTTATCTCAGCATGTTAATTTTCTTAAAGAAGAAATTAAAATTAAAAAAATTGAGCAAATTTTAAAAACCCCGGAGATGGTTACTAAAATATCCAATCTTCACAAAATATTTGAAGAAGAAATTTGCTCTGATTTTCCTAATGCTTTTTGGGAAAGAAAAAGGCATATTGTTGAATTACCTTATATTGAGGGATTTAATGAACAAGCTATTACTACCAAGGCTAGACCTATTCAAATGAATCATGAAATGATGGATTATTGTAAAAAGGAAATTGATAAGTTATTAAAAAATAAAATTATTAGATTTTCTAAATCTCCTTGGAGTTGCTCTGCTTTCTATGTAAACAATAGTGCTGAAAAAGAAAGAGGAGCACCAAGACTTGTTATTAACTACAAACCTCTTAATTCTGTTTTAAAATGGATCAGGTACCCGATACCTAATAAGAGAGATTTACTAAAAAGAACTTATAAGGCTAATGTCTATAGTAAGTTTGATATGAAATCTGGTTTTTGGCAAATTCAAATCGCCGATAAAGATAAGTACAAAACTGCTTTCAATGTCCCATTTGGACAATATGAATGGAATGTTATGCCTTTTGGTCTTAAGAATGCTCCATCTGAATTTCAGAATATTATGAATAGCATTTTTAATGATTATAATTACATGTCTATTGTATACATTGATGATGTACTTATCTTCTCTGATGATATTGATTCACATTTTAAGCATCTTAATACTTTCTTCAAAATTGTTAAAAGTAATGGTTTGGTAGTTAGTGCTAAAAAGATAAAACTCTTTCAAACCTCTATAAGGTTTTTAGGTCATGATCTTTATCAAGGAAGTTATAGACCTATTTGTAGAGCCATTGAGTTCTCTTCAAAATTTCCTAATGAGATTATTGACAAAACCCAATTACAAAGGTTTTTAGGCAGCTTAAATTATGTTGCTGATTTTATTCCTAAAGTTAGACAAGTTTGTGAACCTTTATATAAAAGGCTCAAGAAGAATCCAGTCCCTTGGGGAACTGATCAAACTCAAGCTGTTATAACAGTCAAGAAATTAGTCCAAAGTCTCCCTTGTTTAGGTATTCCAAATCCTAAAGATTTTATGATTGTTGAAACTGATGCTTCTGATTTAGGTTATGGAGGTATCCTAAAACAAAGAAGTTCTTTAGAATCTCCCGAACAATTAGTTCGTTTTACTTCAGGAATCTGGAATTCTGCTCAAAAGAATTATTCAACTGTTAAAAAAGAAATCTTATCTATAGTGCTATGTATCACAAAGTTTCAAGATGATTTAATTAACAAAGAATTTTTATTAAGAGTTGATTGCAAATCAGCTAAAGAAATTCTACAAAAGGATGTTAAAAATCTGGTTTCAAAACAAATATTTGCTAGATGGCAAGCTCTACTATCTAGCTTTGATTTTCAAATTGATTTTATAAAAGGAGAAAATAACTCTTTACCTGATTTTCTAACAAGAGAATTTTTACAGGGAAAAAATGAGGCCTTTCAAGCCTAACCCTCCTTCTAAAGAAGGAAAACAAATGGCGAAACCATTCGTCTTACCACCCTTAATACCGGCAAAAACCCCACAAAGACCGGTCTTTGATAATAAATTCACTCTTTTGGCAGACTATCCTAAATTGCCTGCATTACCTCCTCCCAATCCAACAAAATTGATCCATATGAGGCCTAACAGACCTTTACCTAATAGACCTTTTACTCAAGAAGCATCAAGCTCCTCTGTACAAACTAAAAATAGTTATGAAATGAAGGCTCCTGAATCCTTCGCTCAAGCCGTCAAACCAGAGTTATCAGCTCCTAAGCAAATCCCTTCTGTCAAAGAAGAACAATTTGAATTTGTAACCACCCAGATGTTACCATTATTAGCTATTGACAAGGATTATGAAAGCCTTGGAATTGATACCCTTTTGAAACCTTGTTACACAGATAACAATTTTGTTGATACAGATTGCTCTTACAAGACCAGAAAGTTCTATGAAGCTATTCTGATAGACACAGAATCTATTGAGATTGAACACAACAGAGATGAACAAAATCCT
Source organism: Solanum appendiculatum (assembly GCA_018342035.1). Classification (NCBI taxonomy): domain Eukaryota; kingdom Viridiplantae; phylum Streptophyta; class Magnoliopsida; order Solanales; family Solanaceae; genus Solanum; species Solanum appendiculatum. The sequence continues at coordinate 51,811 of JAGDQO010001693.1, forward strand.
GAGTTCATAAGATATTCAAGATTTACTATTAAAAGGATTTTATCTCCTTTTGAATGGTTTACTGATCATTTGCATACTCCGATATCTTTGTCTATGCAGCATAGGCCACAGACCTATAATTGGCATGATTATAAAGCAGCCTGGTTCAATTTTATCTATTTGAGACCAAGACATACTTGGTTTATTAAATATTGCCCACAGGTAATGAAAGCAGTTATTCCCAGATGGTTCTATGAATGGTGGAACATCTTTGGAGGAAATTTACAAATTTTGCCCCAACAGTTTCATGTTAGGTTTGAAGAATTTCAGAACAAAGAAGAGATTTCTACTCTTTCGGAAAACATTAAACTTTGTAAATTTTTTATTCAAAAAAGAATTTCTTATATCATTACTTGGAATTTTACCAAGGTCGACATAGAAAAAATTCGTTTCTTAGCTAAAGAAATTATGATCAAAGGGTGGACTCCTAAGCCAGTAGGAATCAAAGCCCCCAACTTCACTGCAGGAACAAGCAGTAATACAAGCTCAAAATTATCCAAAGCAGAGTTAAAGGCAAAGCTTAAAAAGGCCATGGATAATCTTGAAGATTATACAGAAACTCAGATAATGCAGTTGATAAGTGATGCAGCATCATCTGGAAGCAGTAACGGGGACATGTGTGATCTCAAAGGAATCGCACAGTCATATGTGGACCCCGATTATGAATAGAATTATGGCTCTTGGAGAAAGCAGAGACCAAAGGTCGGAATTGCTTTATTCAAAGAGACGTTTTACTATTCCTAAAAGGAATCCCATAATCTTTATGAAAAAGTAATGAACCTACCGACAATCAAAAGAATTGTCTTATCAACTTTTGTAAAAGAGAATTCCTTAGTCTATAAAAGGAAGAACTCTCTCACCTTAGAAGGATCAGCTATTTTCGAATACTGAAAACCTCTCTCTTTCTCTCTCTCTTTCAATGTTTTTAATGCTTCCGCCTGTAACTCCTTTCATGTTGATATAAATAAAAGTTTGTAAGTTTTTATATCCCTCTTTTAATCTATCGATAAAATTTTGTCATATTTTACTAATACAACTTCGGAGGATTACCGCCGATCGGTTATGGGGACTACCGAAGACCTTGGGAAAATATGACTCTGTTTGGTTTATTACTGATAGGTCGACAAAACTAGCATACTTCGTTCAAGTCAGAGTGGAATACACCTCCCAACAGTTGTTGAAGATTTATTGCAAGGAGATAGTAAGGTAGTGCGGGGTTCCATTTTCTACCATTTCAGACTGTGGCACTCAATTTACTTCTAAGTTTTGGGGTTAGTTGCATGAAGCATTGGTCACTCAACTCATTTTCAGTACAACTTTTCTTCTACAAATTGACGCATAGTCAGAAAGGACTATTCAGGTATTGAAAGACATGTTGAGGGTGTGTGTAATTAATTTTGGGGGCCATTGGGATCAGTTCCTACACCTATGTGAGTTTTTTTATAAAAATAGTTTTTAATCTTGCATTGATAGGGAACTATTTGAAGCACTTTATAGGAGGGGATGCAGATCTCCCATAAGTTTGTTTGTGGTCATTGGGGATGTGACACCTTTCGGTGTTGATTTTGTTAGGGAAGCTCTGGAAAGGGCAAGGGGAAATCAAGCTAAGTTGTTGGTAGCCCAAAATGAATAGAAAAAGTATGTGGATCGCAAGGTAAGAGACATGGCTTTTAAGTTGGTATATACATTCTATTGAAGGTGTTACCATAAAAGGGGTCATGAGGTTTTAAATAAAGGGTAAGCTAAGCCCTCGTTAAATTGGTCCATACAAGGTTTTTGAAGGTGTGGGGCCAAAGGCTTATAGGTTAGTATTGCCACAAAACATGTCTAGGGTCCATCTAGTATGTCATGTGTCTATATTGAAGAAGTACCACAGGGATGTGGACTACATCATAAAATGGGACTCGATTATATTTGACAAGGACTTCCGTTATGAAGAAGAACTAGTTGTGATTCTTGATCGGAATGTCCAGATGCTGAGGAAATAAGATCAAATCAGTAAAGGTTGGGTGGAAGCATTGTCCAGTTGATGAGGTTGCTTGGGAGACAGAAAAGGACAAGCGAGACAAATATCCTTACTTATTCAAAATTTTAGGTACTAGCCTCTTCCTATTTTAGCCAATTTTTTCGTATTTTATCAGTCGGGGATGACAGGTTGGTAAATTGGTATCTATTGTAATGAACTGACCGGTTTTTATAAGTAGGACCGTAGGGAAAGAATTTGAGCTAGAAAACTTTTCAAATAGTAACTTAAAGATTCTTGTTTAGGCCACCCTTTGAGGGAATCTAGGCTAGGTGAGTTCTAGGGCCATCCAGGAAAGGATAGGGTATTTTATGATATTTGACTGATGTATACTTGTAGTAAATACATTAAGGAATCCATAAGGCTTTTCAGAATAGAATTTTGGTAAATAGAACTCCTAGAATTTAACTTTGCATGAAAGGTATGTAAGGAGTTGTGTTGCATAAATGGCTTATTTTTGGATATTAAGGCAGAGATCCTTCTCGATATCCTTATAGTGGATGCCCTCTTGCTATAGCAGCGGTCAGACCACTATAGCGAGGCAGGGGATGCTATAGTGAAATAAGGATTTTGTAACACCCCAAGTTTTCTAAAAAGGGAAAGTGTAGAATTTAACTAATACCAGTGACCTACGAAGGCCGCCTATGGACCATATGTGGGACTACGGGCCGTAGGTAGGGAACCGCCGGTGGCATTGTGTACTTCAGGATTTCCAAGTTTCTTAACCTTGATCTACGGAGCAACATGACGGGTCGTCGTTCAGTTGACGATCCGTAGATAGCTTCCGTAGATGCCCGCACGACTTAGTCAAATTTTCAGTTCTAAAGTGTGACTTACGATGGCCATTTACGAACCGTAGGTTCAACGACGGGCCGTACATGGCTGTCGTTGTTGCAGGGTCCAAATTGATATTCTCTGAATCAAACGACGGAGGGATAGGACAGTCTGTTGTTTGCCTTACGGACTGTAGGTCCCCACCGTCGATTGGCCCCGACAGTTATTAATTTAAGGGCTTTTTAGTCTTTTCCCTAATTGATCACCTATTAATCTAAGATGGTTATACCCTTAACCCAGACCCTTTAAATATTTCCTAAGCCTAATTTTACTCATTCTAAATCATTCCTAAATTCTCCTCTCCCAAATATTTCTCTCTCTAAGAAGAATTCTCCCAAGCTTCAAGGAAGAAAGAAGCTAGGATCCTCCATTGAAGACCATCAATTTCCTTCAATTTCTTGTGGGCTTTGTTGAGGTATGATGGTATTCACTATTTGGAGCCCTTTCCACCAATGGATTCTCACTTTCTTCACGGTTTTCAAGGTTCAATATCTACAAATTGAATTTAGGGTTTTTGATCAATTCTTATGGGTTCTTCAATTATAATTTCAATTGTTGATTTTATGATTTCTAGTGCACGATCTAGCGTGACAGAGTTAATTAGTGCACGAGTTAGCGTGAATTACGTGATTTGATGTAAAGATTGCATGAATCCCCATGAACCCATGCTATTTCTCCCCAATTTCCTAATCTACGCTTTGATTGTTTGGTTGAGCTATGAATTGATGAAGTTTATGAAATCTCTATGAAGTTATGCATAAATTGTAGATGAATTGAGGATGATCTTATGAACATAGCATGTTCAAGTCAAAAGCATGATTTTTCCTCTATTATGTGAGTTTCTTCAAGTATGGGTAAATTGTCTTAATTATGGCTTTCTAAGCATGAGCTTTCATTGAATTGCATGATTTAAGTTGAAGTAGCATGTACCCATATGAACTCTATGATTTATGAATTTTGAGCATGATGAACTATGTAAAGATGAAGCTTATGAACTTATGCATGTCTCATATGAAGCTTAATGATGAATTAAAGGTGCTTTGAGTGTAAAGTACCAAAGTTATGATATGATGATGTTGTGTTGATTTGTGAAAGGTTTCCTCACGTAATGCTCACACTAAGAATTAAAAGAACAAAGAGGTGAATATCCATGTTCTTAAGGAGCTATTCTAATGACGTAAGCTTGGACTAGTCCATGGAAAATGAAACGTCTATAAACATGATTTTAGCTTGGATTGGTAACCCTAGTGGTACCTTTCCATGGAGAATGATATGAATATGATAAATAACTATTATGTGGGAAATATGCCTAGCACCGAGAGGATATTGAGATGAAAGCTCTCCCGTAGTAGAGGCCGGCTTTTTAAGAGCAATCTCCTTATCCCATACATATGTGCCCCCATAGGATGATTGTCTCAGATAGACATTAGCTAGTGGATCCGCATAAGCTACAAATTAAGTTAAGGGTCCTAACTTGGCAAAGTAGGGCGACCCTCTTTCGGTGTAGGGTAGACACCGGATTCCATGTTGATAGCTCACATAGTTTTATATGTCGGTTAAGGTTGTTCCCCAGAACTAATGAATACAAGTGTTGTTATGATGATCGAAAGTAAAGTAAAGAAATATGATTTAGCTTGCCTTGGCCATGGTTTATGTTTCATGCTCCTTATGCCTTATCATGTTTTAGCTTGGCCATTGGTTGTCATGATATGTCTCATTATAGCATGATTTATATGTTCTATGTGCATTGCTATCATACTTTGTACTTGATTGTACTAACGCATACTCTTGCCTATATTAACTTCTTTGGTGTAGGACTTGGCGATTCACCTTCCACTCATGGCTAGAGCTTTATAGTAGAAGATTGATAGAAGACTTGGTGAGTCCTCATCCATCCGAGGACATAGCCTAGTTGTTCTCATTTTCATGTTGTTGCTTTCATTTCAGATTGTATTGGGTTATGTCTCAACTTTATTTCTTTATGATAGATTGGGTTTGAGACATGAGATGTAGACTTCTTCTATTTCTTTTAAAAAGATTTGATATGAAATTTTCTTTTGAACCTTAAATATCTATTATCTTGTATGTATGTATGCTAAGTGGCTTGTATGAGGCCTCTCGGGGTTTTGTATGCCATGTCACATCTAGGGGGTACCTTGGGTCATGAAAAAGTTGATATTCAGAGCACAAGGTTTTAGAAAAGATCCTAGGTTGTCTCATAAGCCGCGTCGAGTAGAGTCTTATTCATGACTGTGAAGCGCGCCACATTTATGAACGAGAGGCTATAAGATGTTTAAGAAACTGCACTTCTTTCATTATTCCTAAGTCGTGCCATAGGGTTTAACTCTATATATCTCTCTCCTAATCCCTATCCTACGCATTTCAGGATATAGCGACCCGAAGAGCTTATGCTAGAAGAAACATGGGAGAGAATGTGGAACAAGAAGCTCCTCCTCAAACTCCTCAAGTTCCGACCGACCCTTTGGCCGAACATGTGACTAATGCGGAGTTCAGGTCAACTTTCCAAGCATTGACTCAAGCCGTGATGGCTCAAGCAAATAGAGAGGTTGGAGTTCCCGTGAACCCAAATGTGGGTAAGGTGGCATCAAGAGTGAGGGACTTTACTAGAATGAACGTTTCGGAATTTCATGTCTCTAACATTGAGGAAGACCCTTAAGAATTTATTGATGAACTGTACAAGCTGTTGATGATTAAAGGTGTGACACCGAAAGAAAAGGCAAAGTTTGCCACTTATCAGCTAAAGGGTATTGCTCAAATTCGATTCAACCAATGGAAGAGTGAGATGGCGGTTAATAAGGGTCCTCTTGATTGATAGAAATTCAAGGTTGCTTTTCTTGATAGGTTCTTTCCCCTTGAGATGAGGGTGAGAGTGCTTGAATTCATCAACCTTCGATAAGGGGACGTGAGTGTGAAAGCGTATGCTTTGAAGTTCACATAGTTATCTCGATATGCTCCTTCCATAGTTGCCGATCCTAGGGCAAGAATGAGCAAGTTTGTTTCGGGAGTGTCCGAAATGTTGGTTAAAGAGTGTTGCACCGCTATGCTTGTTAATGATATGGATATTTCTCATCTCATGGTGAATGCTCAAAAAATCTAAGAAGAAAAGCTCAAGGAGAGGTCTAGAGAGACTAAGAGGGCTAGAACCGATGATGGTAACTTTTCACATTCAAGGTCCGATGGACAAGGTCGTCCTAGATTTCGACAAAGGTTGTCTAATCAAGGTCCTTGCAATGCTCCTCCTAAGTTCAACAAACATAGGGTGCCTAACCCTAAGCCTCAAGGAGGAAATGGTGGTGGTTCTTCATTGTCTACTTGTACTAGGTGTGGGAGGAAGCATGAGGGGAAATGTTTAGCCGTTCGGATGGTTGCTATGGTTGTGGAAAGAGTGGTCACAAAATGAGGGATTGTCCTTCTCTCACAGCTAAGGGAATACAGAGTAAGCAAGCTCCACCTAGTGGATCGGGTTCGAATGCTCCTAAGAAAAACCGATTATATGCACTTCCAGCTCGTCATGAACAAGAGAGCTCTCCCGATGTGGTTACCGGTATGTTGATAGTTTTCCACTTTCATGTTTATGCATTGCTTGATCCTGGCGCTACCTTGTCTTTTGTGATGCCATATATGGCTATGAGGTTTGATGTTGTTCCGGATGTGTTGCTAGATCCTTTTCATGTCTCTGCTCCGATTGGAGAATCTATCGTGGCTAAGAGAGTCTATATAAGTTGTCTTGTCTCCTTATCCCATAGAGTCACTCATGTTGATCTTGTAGAGCTTGATATGTTAGATATTGATGTTATTCTGGGGATGGATTGGTTGCATGCTTGTTAAGCCTCTATCGATGGTAGGACCCGAATGGTCAAATTTCAATTCCCGAATAAGCCTGTCCTAGAGTTGAAGGGGGGAAATTCTATGGTTAGAGGTCAATTTGTTTCTTATCTAAATGCTAGAAATATGGTCTCTAAGGGTTGCATTTACCATCTTGTTAGGGTGAGGGATATAGATTATCCCCCTACTCTTGAGTCGGTCCCCGTTGTTAATGAGTTTCCGAAAGTGTTTCCCAATGATTTACCCGGTATTCCTCTCAAAAGGGAAATAGACTTCAATGTTAACCTTCTCCCGGATACGCAACCTATTTCTATTCCTCCTATAGAATGGCCCCGGCGGAACTTAAAGAACTAAAGGAGCAATTAAAATATTTGTTGGATAAGGGTTTCATTCGACCAAGTGTTTCTCCATGGGGTGCTCCGGTCTTGTTTATGAGGAAGAAAGATGGTACACTCCGTATGTGCATTGACTACTGCCAATTGAACAAGGTTACCATTAGGAATAAGTATCCTCTACCAAGGATAGATGACTTGTTTGATCAACTTCACTGGGCTAGTTATTTCTCTAAGATCGACCTTCGTTCACGTTATCACCAATTAAGGGTGAAAGAAGATGATATTCCGAAAATGGCTTTCTGGACTAGGTATGGTCACTACGAGTTCTTGGTAATGTCGTTTGGGTTGACAAATGCTCCGGCCGCATTTATGGACTTGATGAATAGGATGTTTAAGCAATACCTTGACATGTTTGTGATTGTGTTTCTTGATGACATCTTGATCTACTCAAGGAATGAGGATGAGTGCGCTAATCTTTTGAAGATTGTATTGTAAGTCCTCAAGGACCAACTACTCTTTGCGAAGTTTAGTAAATGTAAATTCTGGTTAAGATTCGTGGCTTTTCTTGGTCACATTATTTCTGGTGAAGGTATTGAGGTAGATCCTATGAAGACGGAAGCGGTTATGAATTGGCCTAGACCTCTATCACTTTCAGATATCCATAGTTTCTTGGGCTTAGCCGGTTATTATAGGAGGTTTGTTTAAGGGTTTTCTTCAATTCCTTCTCCATTGATGACTTTGACTCAAAGGAAGGTTAAATTCGTATGGTCCGAGGCATGTGAGAAGAGTTTCCAAGAATTGAAAGATAGACTTACTTCGGCTCTAATATTGACTCTACCGGAAGGATCCGATGGTTTTTGGGTTTATTGTGATGCCTCTAGAATTGGATTGGGATGTGTTTTTATGCAAAATGGGAAAGTTATTGCTTTTGCTTCAAGGCAACTCAAGGTGCATGAAAAGAACTATCCTACTCATGATTTGGAATTAGCGACGGTTGTGTTTGCTTTGAAAATGCGGCATTATTTGTATGGGGTACATGTAGATGTCTTCACCGATCATATGATTTTGCAATATGTGTTCAAACAGAAAGATTTAAATCTTAGCCAAAGCAGGTGGCTTCAGTTGTTAAAAGACTACGATATGAGTGTTGTTTATCACCCCGGTAAGACTAATTGGTGGCAGATGCTCTTAGTCGATTGTCTATGGGCAGTGTTGCTCATGTTGAAGATGGTAAGAAAGAGTTGGTTCGTGATGTTCATAGATTGGCTCGATTGGGTGTTCGATTGATTGATTATGCTAAAGGTGGTGTTACAGTTCACAACGGTTCTGAATCCTCTTTTGTGCATCACGTAAAGGCTAAATAAGATCTTGATCCCAACTTATTTGAATTAAAAGAAGTGGGTCTAAGGAAGTTCATTGAGGCTTTCTCCCAAGGGGGAAAATGGTGTGGTTCGCTATTACGGTCGTTTGTGTGTTCCCAATGTAGATGACTTAAGAGAACAAGTCTTATCGGAAGCCCATAGTTCTCGATATTCCACTCACCCAGGAGCTACCAAAATGTACCATGATTTGTGAGAGATTTATTGGTGAAATGGGATGAAGAGGGACATTGTAGAATTAGTGGCTAAGTGCCCTAATTGCCAACAAGTGAAAGTTGAGCATCAAAGGCCGGGAGGTTTGATTTAAGATATTAGTATTCCTACTTGGAAGTGGGAAGATGTGAATATAGATTTTATTGTTGGTTTGCCTCGCACTAAGAGACAATATGATTCGATTTGGGTTGTTGTAGATCGAATGATGAAGTCAGCCCATTTCATTCTCGTCAAGACTTCTTATTCGGCGGAGGATTATGCTAAGTTGTACTTGAGGGAAATGGTTAGGCTGCATGGAGTGCCTTTATCCATTATCTCCGATCGTGGTGCACAATTCACTTCTCAATATTGGAAGTTGTTCCAAAAAGGTCTTCGTACTCATGTCAAGCTTAGTACGGCCTTTCATCCCCAAACCGATGGGCAAGCGGAGCGTACTATCAAAACCTTGAAAGATATGTTCAAAGCGTGTGTAATTGACTTCAAGGGTACTTGGGATGATCATTTGCCTTTGATTGAGTTTGCCTATAATAATAGCTACCATTCTAGTATATGTATGGCTCCGTTTGAGGCTCTCTATGGTAGGAGGTGTAGATCTCCTATAGGTTGGTTCGAAATTGGTGAAGTTGTTTTGATAGGCCCCGAGTTGGTGCATGAGGCGATGGAGAAATTTCATCTTATTAGATGAAGGTTGAAAACGGCCCAAAGTCGACAAAAGTACTATGCCGATGTTAGAAGGAAAGAGTTAGAATTTGATGCTGATGATTGGGTTTACTTGAAAATTTCGCCCATGAAGGGTGTAATGAGATTTGGGAAGAAAGGGAAGCTTAGTCCTCATTATGTAGGCCCATATCAGATTTTGAGACGTGTTGGTGCTCATGAGCTTGATTTGCCTACTGAATTGGCATCGGTGCATCCGGTTTTCCATGTCTCATTGCTGAAGAAATGTGTTGGCTATCCGACATCTATAGTGCCATTAGAGAATCTTGACATAAAGGATAGTCTTACTTATGAAGAAGTTTCGGTTGAGAGTTTAGACCGGCAAGTCCGGAAGTTGAGGAATAAAGAAGGTTCTTCTATGAAAGTTCTTTGGAGAAATCATTTAATTGAGGGTGCTACTTGGGAGGCCGAGGCCGATATGATGTCCCGATAGCCTCATCTCTTTCCTTCTGATCCTACTCTAGCTTGAGGTATCAAGTTTCTCATGGTTCATTCTTTTGGTCTCATGTGTCATAGTTGAATTCTATGATTCCTTGATCATGCATGTTCATGAAGAGTCTAATATGATTATGTGCATTTGAGTATGTGTTGCATGAAGTCTTCATGAAATGATATGTTGAATGTGCTTTAGCTTAGAGTTGATGTTTCCTCCTCGGATATGTGCATTTATGTGTCTTCTACGCTCCTCATGTTGTCTTGATTCTCATTCGAGGATGAATGTTTCCAAGGGGGAGATATTGTAACACCCCCAAGTTTTCTAAGAAAGGAAAGTGCAGAATTTAACTGATACCAGTGACCTATGGAGGCCACCTACGGACCGTACGTGGGACGACGGGCCGTAGGTAGGGAACCATCGGTGGCACTGCGTACTTCAAGATTTCAAAGTTTCTGAACCTTGACCTAAGAAGCAACAGGACGGGTCGTCGTTCAGTTGACGATCCATAGATAGCTTCCGTAGATGCCTTCGAGAGTTGGTAAAATTTTTCAGTTCTAAAGTCATACTTACGATAGCCATGTACAGACCGTAGGTCCAATGACGGGCCGTACATGGGTGTCGTCGTTGCAGGGTCCAAATTGATATTTTCTTAATCCAAAGACGGAGGGACAGGACGGTCCATTGTTTGACTTACAGACCATAGGTCCCCACCGTAGATTGGCCCTGACAGTTATTAATTTAAGGACTTTTTAGTCTTTTCCCTAATTGATCACCTATTAATCTAAGACGGTTATACCCTGAACCCAGACCATTTAAATAGTTCCTAAGCCTAATTTTACTCATCCTACATCATTCCTAAATTTTCCTCTCTCAAATATTTCTCTCTCTAAGAAGAATTCTCCCAGGCTTCAAGGAAGAAGGAAGCTGGGATTCTCCATTGAAGACCATCAATTTCCTTCAATTTCTTGTGGGCTTTGTTGAGGTATGATAGTATTCACCATTTGGAGCCCTTTCCTCCAATGGGTCCTCACTTTCTTCAAGGTTTTCAAGGTTCTATCTCTTCATATTGAATTTAGGGTTTTTGATAAATTTTTATGGGTTCTTCAATTATGATTTTAATTATTGATTTTATGATTCCTAGTGCATGATCTAGCATGATAAAGTAAATAAGTGCCCGAGTTAGCGTGAATTACGTGATTTGATGTAAAAATTGCATGAATCCCCATGAACCCATGATATTTCTCCCCAATTTCCTAATCTACGCTTTGATTGTTGGGTTGAGCTATGAATTGATAATGTTTATGAAATCTCTATGAAGTTATGCATGCATTATGAATGAATTGAGGATGATCTTATGAACTTAGCATGTTCAAGTCAAAAGCATGATTTTTCCTCTATTATGTGAGTTCCTTCAAGTATAGGTAAATTGTCTTAATAATGGCTTCCTAAACATGAGCTTTCATTGAATTGCATGATTTGAGTTGAACTAGCATGTACCCATATGAACTCTATGACTTATGGATTTTGAACATGATGAACTATGTAAAGATGAAGCTTATGAACTTATGCATGTCTCATATGAAGCTTAATGATGAATTAAGGGTGCTTTGAGAGTAAAGTACCAAAGTTATGATATGATGATGTTGTGTTGAGTTGTGAAAGGTTTTTCACGTAATGCTCACGCTAAGAATTAAAAGAACAAAGAGGAGAATACCCATGTTCTTAAGGAGCTGTTCTAATGACTTAAGCTTGGACTAGTCCATGGAAAATAAAACGTCTATAAACATGATTTTAGCTTGGATTGGTAACCATAGTTGTACCTTTCCATGGAGAATGATATGAATATGATAAATAACTATTTCGTGGGAAATATGCTTAGCACCGAGAGGAAATTGAGATGGAAGCTCTCCCATAGTAGGGGTCGGGTTTCTAGTAGCAATCTCCTTATCCCTTACCTATGTGCCCCCATAGGATTATTGTCTCATATATACATTAGCTAGTGGATCCATGTAAGCTACCAGTTAAGTTCAGGGTCTTACCTTGGCAAAGTAGGGCGGCCCTCTTTCGATGTGAGGTAGACACCATATTCCATGTTAATAGCTCACACGGTTTTATATGTCGGTTAAGGTTATTCCGCACAACTAATGGACACAAGTGTTGTTATGATGATCTAAAGTAAATTAAAGAAAGATGATTTAGCTTGCCTTGGCCATGGTTTATGTTTCATGCTACTTATGCCTTATCATATTTAAGCTTGGCCATTGCATGTCATGATATGTCTCATTCAAGCATGATTTATAAGTTCTATGTGCATTGTTATCATACTTGGTACTTGATTGTACTAAGCATACTCTTGCCTACATTAACTTCTTTGGTGTAGGACTTGGCGATTCACCCTCCACTCATGGCTAGCGCTTTATAGTAGAAGATTGATAGAAAACTTGGTGAGTCCTCATCCATCCGAGGACATAGCCTAGATGTTCTCATTTTCATGTTGTTGCTTTCATTTTGGATTGTATTGGGTTACGTCCCAACTTTATTTCCTTTAGACAGATTGGGTTTGAGACATGAGATGTAGACTTCTGTTATTTCTTTTAAAAAGTTTTGATATGAAATTCTCTTTTGAACGTTAAACCTCTATTATCTTGTACTTATGTATGCTAAGTGGCTTGTATGAGGCCTCTCGGGGTCTTGTACGCCATGTCACGTCTATGGGATGCCCTGGGTCATGACAAATTTTACACATAAAACATTCGAAAACCCCTATTTTTTGCTAATTGAGTTCTTGAAACCTAGAAGGGCAATTTTAGGTAGCCCCCAAGATGTACCATGTCTTGGGAGAACTCTATTGATGGAGGGGCATGAAGAGGTGCATTGCAAAGTTTGTTGCTAAGTGCCAAAATTACAAGCAAGTGAAGGATAAGCATCAAAGGCCATGTGGTGTAGCTCAGAATATACCTCTTGCAAAATGGAAGTGGGAGATGATTAATATTGATTTCATCACAGGTTTATCGCGATCTCGCTGATAGCATGATTCCATTTAGGTGATTGTGGATCGGATTACCAAATCAGCCGACTTCTTACTAGTAAAAACTTCTAATATATCAGAAGAGTATAAAAAATTGTACATTCATGAGATAGTTTGACTGTATGGAGTTCCCTTTTCCATCATTTCAGATAGAGGTGCTCAGTTTACCGCACAGTTTTGGCAATTGTTTCAGAAAGGTTTGGGTTCGAAGGAGAACCTTTGCACCGCTTTTCATCCTCAGACTGATGGTCAAGAAGAGCACACAATCCAGACCTTAGAGGACATGTTGAGAGCTTGTGTTTTGCATTTCAAAGGAAATTGGAATGACCACTTGCCTGTTATTGAGTTTTCATAAAATAATAGTTACCATTTCAGCATTCAGATGGCTTTGTATAAGGCTCTTCATTGGCGAAGGTGTAGATCTTCTATTTGCTGGTTCGAGGTTGGCGAAGCTGAGTTGATTGGACCAGATTTGGTTCATCAAACCATGAAGAAGGTGAAGATAAGTCAGGAGAGGTTGAAAATAGCACAGAGTCTTCAAAAATCCTATACTGATGTTAGAAGGACAAACTTGGAGTTTGGAGTCGATGATTGGGTATATCTTAAAGTTTCACCCATGAAGGGTGTTATAAGGTTTGGTAAGAAAGGAAAGCTCAGTCCACAATACATTGGTCCTTATAGGATATCAAAGAGGGTTGGTAATGTAGCATATGAGTTGGAGCTATCATCCGAGTTAGCAGCACTCCATCCAGTGTTTCATATTTCTATGCTAAAGAAGTGATTGGGTGATCCTAAACTTATTGTGCCTACTGAGAGTATTGGGGTAAAGGACAATCTATCTATGAAGAGATTCCAATTCAAATCCTTCATCATCAGGTTCGCAAGTTGAGAACTAAAGAGGTTACATCAGTCAAAGTCTTGTGGGGGAACCAATTTGTTGAGGAAGCTACTTGGGAGGCTGAAGAAGATATGCAGAAGAGATACTCTCACCTCTTTTCCTATGAATCAATTCCAGACCAAGGAACTAACTCCTTGTAAAGTACACTTTAAGTTGATATGTTGAAGTTTATGCTATTTGCATGTTTTATGCTTTGTGTTGGGTGGTTAGAGACTTTCCCATCCTTTCATGCTAGTTTGAATCACATTCAAGGACGAATGGTCCCAAGGGGGAGATATTGTAACACCTTTGACAACGAGAAAGGGCTAGAAAGGACAAACAGGCAAGTTCACTAACCTAAAATGGACCATGGACCCTTCAAGTCACCCTAGATAGGATGTTTAGGGGTCCACGACCCGTTAAGGGCATCATGAGGCACCCTCAAAGGACTGCCTTGGCAGGAGTTACCTAGACGAGCCAATAAACGGCCCGTGGTAACTTGTACTATTCCTTTAGTGATCCGTACAAGTCACCTATCATATTTTTAGTTTTGGGTCAACTTCAAACGATCATATATCCAAGTACAAAATGAATTAGGTGGCCCATGACATGTCACAATAACCTTTTTCCATTGCAACCAAGTTTTCTCCATTTGAAGTTTGGAGTAAAATGTTATGCTCGTTTTAATGGAGCACTGTAAGGCTGATGACGCATCACGACCCATTAGACGGGCCATCATGCCTTAGCAGGCTCATGAAGCCCTCTTGACAGTCACCTCACCAGTTTTTAAGTTAGGGCCATTGCGGTCTTTTCCCAAAGTGTTTGGTACCCCAAACTACATCATTGAACCCTATTCTAAGCCTAAACTACATCGTTTCCCACCAAATTTAGGGCTTAGAAAGTGTTAATCAATTATTCTACGTTCATTAACACTTCAAGACAATAGAGCAAGGTTCCAAGAGGAGAAAATCTAGGGTTCAAGCATTCTTCAAGTTTCTTCGATTTCGCCAAAGAACTTTATTCTTCTAGATATGTAAGGCTATCATAGTGTTTGACTAGTTCGTCCTCACATCCTACGTCTACTTTCAAATCAGTAAAAGAGTAATCTAGGGTTCTATCCTTAGATTTCAGTATTCTTGAGATGAGTTGATATTGAGTTCTAAATTATTGAGTTGTTGATTAATTGAATTCCTATCTCTAATAATTGAGTTATCATACATTGTGTATTGTGATTATTGAGTTGATATTTCGTGACTATTTTTCAGCATGAACCCTATTCTTGAGTATTCATTGAATTCTTATTAAGAATCTTTTAAAGAAAACATTATTGTTTAAACAAAGTTTTTAGTAAGAAAAGAGCAGTTTGAGAAAGAGTATAAGAGAACTAAGTATTTCTAAAATGTTTCATTTTTCCATGAAGAAAAGAGTAGACTTTTTTTAAGAAAAGTTAGAAGTGTTTTTAGAAAAAATAACTACGGAGCAGTTACCTCTTAAAGAGACCTCTTTTGAGTAATTATCTCAACTCAGAAAGTATTTTTACATTAAGCATGGAGAAACCACCTTTTCTAAATGAGCAATGACATTCTGAGACATTTCAGAGCAGTTACCTATTTTAAGAGGTTAGTTTGAGAAATTACCTCAAACCACAGAAAGAGTAATGTTTTCATACATTTGAGCAACAGTACATATTATTGGGAGTAGTACTGAGCACCGATATGGGAGAGAGTTCAGACAACTCACAGCCTCGATAAACCAAGTCTTGCCAACATGGGTACATGATCAAACTCTTTAGATGAATCCTTATAGCTTAATGGATCTACTTAGTTGAGGTGTTCTATATTTTGGCACGATATAGGACAGTTCTGGCAGCGTGGACAAGACAATGTATCATCACGTAGCTCATACTGATGGTTGTCAGTTAGAGAATCTCCCAAATAGATTTAATGTGTATTTTCATATATCACTATTTATATTGAGTTCAGAGATGATAAGTATTTCGTAAAGTTTTAAATGACTTAATCCTTTCTTTCTTTACATCCAGCTTGAGTACATTTTATCTATTGCAGTCTTTTCATTAATTTATTTTTCTTCAGCCATATTACATACTCGTACATTTGAATGTACTGACGTCATTCGACCTGCATCTTTTTCTGATGCAAATAGAGGTGTTCAAGATCATCAATAGGCGCTTCGTTGAGATAACTAAGCACTCCCAGTTAGCTTTGGTGAGCCTCCTTGCATTTCGGAGGACCCCCCTTTTATTTATGTTATTAGTTGGTTGAGGTATCATGGGTCTTGTCTCGACACCTATCCTAATTTTAGAGGCTTCATAGATAGTTAAGGTTGAGAAGTTTCTCAGTACCTTCTTTCCTTTAATGACTGTTATGCAAATTTATATTATTATTGCAAATGAGTATTTTTCAGAGAATCTAGTTGTGTTTAAGTTCAGATGAATTTATGTCTTAAAGCTTCTTTATGCTTGAGTAAGTCTTCGGCTAAATAGTCAGCCAGGCCAAGGATTTGCTTGGGGATCAGAAATGGATCTCGAGTACCGGCCACGTCCAGGGTGTAGGTTCGGGGCGTGACATATGTCTTGTGTTGTTCCTTTTTGTACAACTGTCGTTTTATTTTGATTGATTAATAAATTATGTTGGAAAGAAATTAAAGCTGGGTGTATTAATTTTTATAAAAATAATCACACATATGGTTAAAAGATAAATTTGGTATCTTAAAAAAAGTGTCCAAATTTATTCTTTTAATATATATCAGTTAAATTGACCAGACTCTTAATTAGTTTCTTACTCTCTCTATTCCATATTAACTAAATTTCTGAGACAATGCACACATATTAACAAAAATATTCAAGGACATAATTTAAATCATATTTTTCACTATTATCTTTTGTGAAATCACAAATATAACTTTGTAAGCAGTGTAATTTAGCTCCTATAAAATATAAAATTTCAATCAATTAAAGGGAAAATATGGAAAATGTTTCAAACATCCATCTTGAACTTTGGGCATTTCAATATACTGAACAATGAAAAAAGCCTCAAAAATTCACTTAATATGAAATAGAGGGAGTAATGAATAATTGGTTCTTAATTTCTTCTATTATTATTATGACATTCGTTGTGATCAAATAATTTTTTGCTATTATGAGATTAATACATGAATTTGCTCATAAAATTAGTCAACAATCACTTCTATTGATCTTCACCTAGTTCTTTTCTTTGGGTGACTAGACATCAAGAAAAACTCCTCTTTTTATAGGACAGATTATGCAAAAGCCAAAATGCCAACCCATAAGATTTATCAAATATTTTTTTAGTTCAATTTATTTAAATTATCTAATATAACCATACAGTCCTATTTTTCCAAAAAAAAGAAAAGGTTTTGCTTCGTCTTCGTGTCTTCTTCTTCTACTGCTTCTTCATCCTCCTTCATCTTCTTCTGTTGATGTTATTGTTGCTTTATCCTTCTTAATCTTCTTCTGCTGATGTTGTTGCTGCTTCGTCCTTCTTCGTCATCTTCTTCTTCTTAAACATTTGTTGCGCTGTAAATGTGAATTTTTTTGAGAAAATTATATATCAAAAGACTCAAAACATCGAAAGAATTTTATATCTAAAATTTGGGACTGTTTAGAGGAGATTTTGAGTTGGTCTGGATTGAATAGTCACTATATACTTCATGTATAGTTATATTATATTTAGTTTTTATAGTGTATCATAAGGTATAGTCAGTGTATAACTCATATATAGTTAAGCTATATTGAACTTTTTATTTTATCATAATGTATAATCAATATATACTTTCTATGAATTTTGATTATTTTTTATGTAACCAAAACATGTTTTTGTTTGTTACAAGTAATTACTGTATTATTAAAAAAATTGAAACTATCCCCTTTTATTTTTATATAATACTGTGTTGATTTTTTTCCTCTATTTAATTTTTATCATTTTTGTCTCTAGCTTAAACTCTAAGAGCTTGTTGAATTTAGAAGGTTGTACCTTAATTTACTGGTGAACTATTACTAAAGACGAATTCTCTAATATGCCACAAGTTACGAAAATTTCAAATACTTGTCAAATTTAAGGGGAAGTCTCTGAAATTATCTCCAATAATTATAAACATATGTTAATTAAGGCACATATTTAATATTTATTATGACTAAATGTTTTTAACTTTATTTTTATTAGTCTTCCTAACTTGTTTATTTCAAAATGAAGGTATTAGGCACTTTTCGAGATCCACAATATATGTTGAAAGTGAAAATTTATTTTTAAAAAGGGGAAAAATAAAAATTAACCGAAGAAGTAAGTTAAAATAACTATTTTTAATAATAGGAACAACTAGTACAAGACAGAGAAAATACTAAATTAAAAATTATGAGAAATGACTAGTCTTCTAGTAGAGGATTGAAGGAACAATGAGTTCTAGAACTCTCCTTTTGATTATCTTTTAAGTATATTCCTTAATCATCCTCGCAATTTATGTGGATTATTAAAAGGCAAATTTATTATACTCTAAAAAAGAAGAAAAATAATAACTTTTGGTCAATGTAATATTTGATTTCCATTTTCCTACTACGAGGATGGAAATTAATTTAAATCCTATGAAATATAAAGGAACAAGCTAACCCTCATTTATTGAAATCATTCAATAATAGCTCTTCCAATTTTCAACATCATGTCTTTACAATAGCTTAGAACTCTCAAGACTAGCGATGACGAGGAATTGAAACTCGAGGAGGTCATAGCTATGAGGTCACAAGTCATCAAGCACATAGTACAAGATGCAAATTGTTCTTCTAAAGCAATTCCCTTGTCTAATTTTGATGGCATAATAATGGCTAAATTAATCAAATACTGGAAGAAACCCTCTGAGGAAGGTGTTTTGGCAGGACAGTTAATAAATATTTACAAGCCCTTTTGAAGGTGCACTGATAACACTCTAATACACCTATCACGATTCAAGATGTAAGCGGTCGTTAGCCATATAAAACCAATTAAGAGTTGGGGTTGATCTCACGAGGAATGGGACTAAGTTCAGAATTCAAATACGAAGTTTTAAGGTGATCTTTTTGTAGGTGGAAAACACGCGAAACGGTGCATAATGTAAATTTACAAACTTTTAATTAACAAGCTAGATGAGTTTCAAATGACTAATTTCAATAAAACACAAGTTAAAAAGGGGGTTAATCAATGAGAGAAGGGACCTTAGGGATGTGTGAATGTTCAACCAACAATTTCACTAAATGGGTCATTACCAATTGCCTAATAATGTTGATCTGTAATGGGTAGGCAAGATTATCACTACGATAGCTATTTTGCATCCAACCCCCATGCTTTCATTTGTATTTTACCAAACCCCAACAGGCTAGACAATCAGTGCACAATCTTATGCTTTAATTAAACCCACTTTAACAAGCTGAGTAGTAAAAGTAAGAACTCATACAATTATCAGAAATCAATCCCACTCAAATTAATCTTCAACAAGCATACAAAGAGATATAAGCTAGAATTGAATTTGCAACTTCAATTCATAAGATAAAAACATGGATTAACAACTGAACCCATGCTAAATCAACAAGTAATTCAACAATTGATAAGACCTAGAAGCTAATTAGGTGTTTGAACACATAATAACACTCCTAAGGCATCGAGGTTTTAGCCAACCATAATGAAAGTGAAGAAACGGTTACCAAATGCATTATCCGTTGAATTTTCAAATCTTCACATAGTTGAAATAATCAACTAAAAGTATACCCAATGTTAGAATCTCCCCAAAGAAAAACTCCAAAAGGTAATTCTCCGAGAACAAAACTAAGTATTCTAAATACAATTCTCTTCTTTGTCTCAATACAATTCTCTTCGATCCCCTCTCTCATTTGAAATATTCTATTTATACTTCCCAAAAGTTTCACGTGATTTTGAATTTGCGGATAAATTGGCGGCATAAGTCGTGTCTCGCCCTTCTACTTGGCGACATGCCGATTTTCTCAATCTCGCCCTTTCGGTTTATCACTTTGGTGCTGATTTCATTCTTGAACTTTAGGCGATATGCATCGGGGATCGCTTTTGGATCGGCGACGTGCCGTCTGGTCTCTTAGCTCACCGTTTTGTCTTAGATTTTTCCTTTCCTTCCTAGAACTTTAGGCGAGATCCTGTCCACTCGGCGCATCACCGAGTTGACTTTGGGAAGCCTCAGCTATTTAGTTCCTTCAATTTTTGCAGCTTTTTTTACTTCCTTTTGCAATATATTGGCTTCATCCCATTCCTTATCCCTCATGATGCACACAAACGATTTAACATTAGTTACAGGTGCAAAAAATTGCATTAAGGACACTAAATTGGCACAAACAAATCTATAAATGAGTCAAAACTATCGACTCATCAACACCCCCAACTTAAACTTTTGCTTGTCCTCAAGTAAAACAAGATAGCACTGCATTCAACAAGCGTGTCTACAAACAGTGCTACTTAAGAACTCACATGAAAGAGCACACATGGCCAAGCTTAAGATACAAGGATCAAATGTACACCAAAAGTATCAAATTCTGACTAGCCATCATCAATTAAAGTTCAAGCTCACAAATGCTCACCTAAGACGCAAAATTATGCCCACAAAGGTTCTTGAATGCCCTTACAACAAAAAGAATTCCATTCTGTCATCCAAACTCCATTTAAGTTCAATTAACCGGAATCAATACTACACTCACACTCTCCAAAGAGAAATAATTTGCACAACTTTTCCCATAGGCTTCCATAGGCTTGCTTGAGTTTTCCATCTAACAGTCACACTGTTCATGCGGCATCACAATGTACTTTAGAGGGTTGTAATGGGGCTGGGGTTCAATTTGTGGTCAATATTTGGATTAGTGGCTTTACCTTCATGAATCATGCCTTTCATTTCACTCCACCTTCCCTTTTCTTTCACACATTTCAATTCATAGCAAATCCTTTGTCACTTTGCATAGCTCACAACATTTCGATGATACCGTATTTTTTTATCAACTCTATGCACAAAGAGAACACCAATTCCCTTTCTTTTTTTTAGAAGGGTTCCAACATTTTTATAAGCACTTTTCAAATGATCGGATTCACCAAACTCTAGCTCACTTTCTCTCCTCATTCTCACCACACCCCCAACTTAGGCTTTTGGCCTAAGTTGGTAATTTAAACTTGCCAATACTTCCTGAAGATTCAAGTAAGGGAGACATGACATTTCAGTGTTAGGCTAAAGTTTTTGTGTTAGTGTTTCAATCAAGAAGAAGGATAGGCTCAAATGGTGCCAAGCTGGGTTCACACTCTCACAAGATGGCTAATGGAAGTTTAGCAAATAGGTTCACCCTCAAAAGAATTTATGCCTAAGATCATTTTCCCACAATAACCAATGCTTAGCCAAATAGAGTACTAGGGCAAGTTCTAGGCATCATCACACCCACTTTTCAAGTAAAGATCGCCACTCATGGCATTCAAACACAACTTCGGGTCACAACTCTACGATTCAAGCTTGCGTGCAATGGTCATTGCAAGACTCACCATCGACAATTCGCTAGTCACAACAAGAGGCTAATGGTTTACACAAGATTATGCAAGTCCAATTTACCTTGTTGGACGCACACCAACATGTCGTTCGACTAAGAGAACTATTCAAGTCATCGATATTGAACACAATCGACACTCAAAAAGCACAAGAGAACATCAACCACTAAATCGGCACAAAATCTCAAAAGATAAACCAAGATAAAGAGAGGTGCCACTAGAACTCAAACCCATATCAAATAGTAAACGAAATATCAAAAACAACAAAACAATTTACATATCAAACAACAAAAATAGCACCACCCCACAAAAAAGGTAAAGCAGTGTCCTCAATGCGAAAAACATACAAACAAACTAAAGATAAAAGAAGTGCAAAAGAGTCCCACTGTCCCACTAAGCTGGGGGTGTACCCTCAGCCTAGGCATCAGTGCCCGGTGTGCTCTTCACAGGTGGGTGAGTCCCACTCGACCCGATCATGGATGTGTCTCGAAGAGACTCAGCAGTAGCGGCCCGGACCAAATCTCCCTCCAGGTCCTCGAGGTCGCCATACACCTCTCTATCCTGCATGGCAAAATCCTCCTCATCAGTCTCAGGTGCATCAAACACACCATCATCGTCAGCAACCGGAGCAACACTAGTGGTTGCAGGTGGAGGATCATTGGCTCTCGTATCCTCGGGCACATCTACACTCCCCCAAAGCATGGTGGTGTCGGTGGATTTCAGCTCATCCATATCCTTCCTCAAATTGGTAATCTCCGTGCGGATGGCTGTCATCTTTGTAGAATCGCCCTCACGCTGCTCACAAGCCTTAACTCTAGCTGTGAGGGCTGATGAAAGCTCCCCATACGATGTGATAAGCCGGTGCTGATCAGCCAACTCAGTGTGGATAGGGCCAAGGGCAGCAGCTAGAGACCTCTCAATCATCCCTGGGATACCAACCTCAACCCGAGAGGTTCGTACATCTGCTGAATGGGCCAAGTGCAACATCTTGATGATCATGACCTGAGTCAAAGGCCGGGGGCCACAAGTTGAAGTAGGGGCAGATGAAGAAGAGGGACCCGGTGTAGGAGTGGAGGTAGCATGAGCATCCAGAATAAGCGTACCTAACGGATCAACTGCGGGAGTGGGAGAACCCATATCCATGGTATCGACATCCACAGTCGGAGACGTATCAACTGGGGGTCTCCTCCTCCTCTCAGCCTCATCCTTCTGATACTCAGCCTCGATCCTCCGAATGTCACAAGACGAGGTCGAAGTGACGTCAACATCCGTCTTCTTATCAAAAGGAACACCTACTCGTCTACACAGCTCGCTAATGAGTATCAGGAATGGTATGGAGGTATGCTGCTACTTGGCCCTCATCAACTTCTCACTATCGATGATCATCCCCAAATTGAGCAGTTGACTATCAATAATGCAACCTAAAAGGGCTGCCTTCAGGTGTCGGAGGATGGACTCATTCTGAGAAGGCATGAGGCTGCTACTCAAAAACCCAAACCAATACCGAGCCTTGATGTTTAAATCCCAGTTTTTGATGATAGCTCCGGTATCCAACCAATGGGGGGAGGCATCACTTATTAACAGTTCCAACCACCCCTTCATCATCTCCAAACTCCTTTTCAACTTGTCTTCCAAGAAGTGCTTGTACCTAAAGGTTCAGCCCAGGACTTTATTTATTTCTGCCTTGCTATACCTAACCTTCTTACCCCTCATAATGACGAAGTTCACAGGCTTCATGGATTTGGCCAATTCTTGACCCTCGAGACTAGGCCGGAGTAGGCAGCATAGAATTTGCGAACCCAAGTGGGGACATATGGGCTTCAGGGCTGTGTGAAGATCTGAAATTTATGAACCCAGATCATCTCCCAGACTAAGGGATACCTATCCACCACTCCATCAGTAGATAGCCTCTTCTCCTCAACTCGAGTAGTAGGAGCAGAAGTTGATGTAGTCGGAGGCTCATGTATAGAACAGGAAATGTTGACCCTAGCCAGGGGGTCATGCAGGCTCTTGGACCTCAACTCAGCTCGGGCCCGTTTAAGAAGTTCCCCAATAGGAGTCATGGACTCGTCACCTTTAGAGCTTCCTGACTCTGTGGAGGTGAACTGTATCGACTGCTCCTCACTCTCCGAGGAGGACTCTACCATAACCTGCTTCTTGCCTTTCCCTTTTTCCTGGGTTGCGTGGTCGCTCAACCTCGGAGGCAATCTCTATGCCCTTGCTTCTCTTCTTAGGAGGCTTGGTAGCGATAACTTTGCGGTGAGGCATATCTGGTAAACAAAAACAAAAAAAAATGAAGATCGATCAAAATGAGGTAGAAAAGAAACTTAAACAAGAATATGCAGAAATACTCACCGAACGGATGGGCGAGTCACCTAAGGCAATTAGGCGACGAGCAAAAGAGGCATCGCCGAAAATGATAGAACCAACTCATACAAAAATGCATGCACAAAGGCGATAAAAAAATAACTCGGTGAGTCACCGAGTTCGTTCGGCGAGCACAAGGTGGCTCGCCAAAAATTACAGAACACACATACCACAATGTAGCTATGAAAAGGCGATGAGCATGCAAAGGGCGTGTTGCCGAGTGGAACGGCGAGCCCAACTTAGCTCGCCGAACAAACAAAAGGCAACAACTAATCAATTTTTTTTACGATTATCAACAAACAACCCAATACGCAACAATTAAAGCAAAATTACAAACAAGTAGCTTATACCTATGCCCAATTATATTCGGGGTACTCAGCCTTCCCCAAAACCGAACCGAAAATAATAAAATGAAGATTTTCCCTTAAGAAAGACATCACTCAATCTATCATTGGGAAAAATTAATTCATTCGATTGAATTCGAGGGCTACTAGACTTCACCCAACATCAAAACAACGACCCACATGCAATTAAACCAAACACCCAATGCCCAAACGAAGAAATCACACAATATTGCATACGATTACTCAAACTAGGGCATCAAATCAATGAAAGACAATCATAGCAAACAAGCACACATAAAATCAAATACCAAACCATTCACAATTTGATTTTACAATTAATGGGGTTCAAAAATCAAAAAATTATCGAGAACTAACCTCAAACCCCAAAATATCAATGCACACACGATGAAAATGGGGTTGGGGGCACGCCTAAAGCACTTCACCACCAATCAACAAGAAGAAAGAGCAAAAATATACAAAAGTGTTTGTGTACAAGTATAGAAGGCAAATTGCGATAATTATGAAAATTTGAATTTGAATGGATTAAGAACTCTTTAGTTCGCGCCCAAAGGGGCGATAATAGTAACGTCGCCTTTCCATTCGGCGATGCACCGAGTGGTACCTTCTCTCACCGAAAGTTACAGGAAACTAAGCCAACATTGAAGTCCACAAGGCGAGATAGATCGGGATCGCTGATCAACTCGGCGATGCGCCGAATGAAGCAGAGGCTCGTCTAATATTCCAGTGTATCTTGCAACTTCAGCTTTCAAGTTCTGATGAATTTACGCGATCCAAGGTCAGATGGGCGATGCGCCGATGGTGCAACCTCTCGCCTAATTGCCAAATTTTGAAAATTCAAATTCCAACCTACATATCCAACACACGTTATTCAAAAAAATAAGATAGATCTTGGGTTGCCTCCCAAGAAGCACCTTATTAAACGTCATTGCACGACGTGGCCATGCATTCAAGCATCATCCAAGTACACCACATCAATCATTCGCACAACGGGACCCTCTCCGAAGTAGAGCTTCAGCCTTTGCCCATTAACTTTAAAGAACGAACCACTCTCACCCTAAACCTCAATAGCTCCATTTTTACACACACGATTAACCTTGAAAGGACCTGACCATTTGGACTTGAACTTCCCCGGGAATAGCCGCAAACACGAATTGTAGAGCAATGCATAATCGCCAACCCGAAACTCCCTATGATGTATTTTGGAATCATGCAATTTTTTCATTTTCTCTTTACAGAGAGCAGCACTTTCAAAAGCGCGAAGCCAAAATTCCTCCAACGCATGAAGTTGGTCAACCCTACTCTTGGAGGCAAAATCCCAATTCAAATCAATGGTCTTCAAAGCCCATAGGGCCTTATGCTCGAGTTCCACCGGGAGATGGCATGATTTGCCAAATACTAACTGATATGGTGACATACCAATTGGTGTTTTAAAAGCAGTGAGGTAGGCCCACAAAGCATCCTCCAACCTTCGCGACCAATCTGAACGATTTGCATTCACGGTTTTGGCTAAAATTTCTTTAATTTCTCGGTTAGATAGTTCAACCTGCCCACTTGTCTGTGGATGGTAAGGGTGGCAACCTTGTGCTTTACTCCATACTTGGTTAACAACGATGTAAACAATCGGTTGCAAAAGTGTGAACCCCCATCACTAATAATCGGCTGTGGTGTGCCATACCTTGTAAAGATATACCGCTTAAGGAATGCAATCACACTTCTCCCTTCATTGTTGGGTAAGGCTATAGCTTCTACCCACTTTGACACATAATCAATGGCCACCACAATGTATTTGTTCCCATAAGAACTCACAAAAGGACCCATAAAATCAATTCCCCACACATCAAATAATTCAACCTTAAGGATTGGGGTAAGGGGAAGCTCATGTCGACGTGACACTCCTCCTTGCTTTTGAAATGGAACACACTTGTGGACGAGGGAGTTAGCATCTTGGTACAGTGTTGGCCAATCATTGCCACTTTGCAATATCTTGGCGACGGTTTGTACCCCACTATACTAACCACTAACTAGAGAAGCATGGCATGAACTAAGTATAGCATCAAGTTCGACTTCTGGCACACACCTCAAATTATATGATCAGCACATTCCCAAAATATATAGAGCTCATCCCAAAAATACTTTTTCGCATCAAAGAGGAATCTCTTACATTGATAGAATGAAAGCCCCTAAGGTACAATACCACACATCACATAATTTACAAAGTCGGCATACCAAAGAATAGAATGAGAGATCGTCATCACCATCTCATCAGGGAAAGCATACTCAATATCCTTGTCACCGGACACCACAACATTCGTTTCGAGTCTTGATAAATGATCCGCGACTTAGTTTTCACACCCTTTCTGATCCTTGACCTCAAAGTAAAATTCTTGTTGCAGCAACACCCACCGAATTAGCCTTGGTTTAGCATCCTTCTTAGCCATTAAATAGTGGATAGTTGCATGGTCTGTGTTCACCACTGCTTTAGTTCCTAATAACTAAGCTCGGAACTTCTCGAAAGCATGCACTACAACTAACAATTCTTGTTCGGTAACAATGTAATTCCGTTGAGCCACATTTAAGGTCGTGCTAGCGTAATATATCGGGTGAAACAACTTGCCTCTACGTTGTCCCAGGACAGCACCCAAGGCAATACCACTAGCATCACCCATTAATTCGAACGGACTACCCCAATCCGGGGCAACAATGATCGGAGCCGACACAAGCTTCTCCTTGAGACACTCAAAAGCAATCATATAGGCTTCATCAAACAAAAACGCGCTGGCATTCTCTAGAAGTTTGCATAGTGGATGAGCAATTTTTGAGAAATCCTTGATAAATCTCCTGTAAAAGCCTGCGTGTCCTAGGAAACTTCGGACACCTTTAACAGAGAGAGAAGGTGGTAACTTGACAATTACCTAAAACTTTGCTTGATCTATTTGTATAACTTTTCCTGAGATTTGGTGTCCTAAAACAATCCCTTATTTTACCATAAAATGACATTTCTCCCAATTAAGTACAAGGTTAGTTTCGACACACCTTTGTAAAAGTAGTCCCAAGTGTTCAAGGCATTCTTAAAATGAGTCTTCCACTATGGAAAAATCATCCATGAAAACCTCCATAGAGCCCTCAACCATATCAGCAAAAATTGATAGGATACACGTTTGGAACGTTGTCGGTGCATTACATAGCCCAAAAGGCATGCGTTTAAATGAAAAAGTTCCATAGGGACAAGTGAAAGTCATCTTGTCTTGGTCCTCTGGGGCTATAGAGATTTGATTGTACCCAGAATACCCATCAAGGAAACAATACCATCCTCACCCCGCAAACCTATCTATCATATGGTCTATGAAGAGCATGGGAAAATGATCTTTCTCGGTTGCCGAATTCAGCTTCCTATAGTCCATGTATACCCGCCAACCTGTGACTGGTAACATAGGCTCAAGTTCACCCTTCTCATTTGGAACCACGCCCATACCTCCTTTCTTTGGAACACATTGAACTAGGCTTACCCACTTGTTGTCTGCAATGGGATAAACCACACCTGCATCTAACCACTTGATGATTTCTTTTTTAACCACTTCTTACATTGGAGGGTTCAACCTCCTTTGGTGCTCGACACTAGGCTTGCAATCAACTTCCAACTGAATTTTGTGCATACAAATTTCGGGAGGAATTCCCACTATGTCAGCAATTGTCCACCCAATAGTTTTGATGTACCTTTTCAGCACACTCGCAAGTGCATGTACCTGCTCTTCAAGTAAGTCAGCTGCAATGATCACCGGCAAGGTATTGTCAGCCCCAAAGAATACATATCTAAGATGGGAAGAAAGAGCTTTTAATTCAAGCTTTGGGGGTGCTTTAATGGATGGCTTCGCGGGAGGAGTTTCTCTATTCTTCAAATCAATTTCAAGCTTCAAAGGAGCCTTTGAGTAAGAACCTACACCCGATATAGCAGCCACTCCTTCGTTATAATCTTGGATGTCTAACCCATCATAGTTCAGCATCACAACAGCTAATGAGTCACCAATACAAGCAATCTTGGTAATACTAGCTACCGCTTCATCTAGAACATCAATAACTGAGACCACATGGATGTCATTTGGTTGTTTCATGGACTTACACACATTAAAGGTGGCTTCCTCCTCATTAAATCTAAATTTCAAGTCTCCACTTTCCACATCGACAAGTGCTCTCCCAGTAGCAAAGAATGGTCTACCAAGAATAATACGGATCTCGGCATCCATCTCACAATCAAACCAACAAAATCTGTCGAAAAAATAAACTTGTCAACCTGCACAAGAATATCATAAAGAACACCGATGGGTCGCTTGATAGAACGATCTGCCATGAGATGTTGCATTGTGGTAGACTTGGGCTCATCTAGCCAAAGTTTTTTGAAAATAGCATATGGCATCATATTAATACTAGCTCCCAAATCACACAACACTTTTACAAATTTGAATACCCAATAGTGCAAGGTATTGTGAATGCTCCCGGATCATCCTTTTTAGCAACCAGATTTGACATAATAGCATTGCAACTATGGGATACTTCCACCATTTTAAAGTCCATACTTCTCTTCTTCTTGACCAATTCCTTCATAAACTTGGCATACCCCGGCATTTCTAGTAGTGCATCCACCAAAGGGAGATTAATTGAGAGAGACTTGAAAATAGAAAGGAACTTTTGGAATTTCGCGTTGTCATCTCTTTTCTTCAGCCTTTGTGGAAATGGAGGGTTAACCTTGGGCAACGGTTTGGGAGAAACCGATTTAGACACATTCTCCACCTTAGATGTAGTGGTTTTACCCGAATTAACATCATTTGGAAGACCGACATTTTCGTTGGGCATGTTATTGTTCACCTCATCTTCTATACCACCCTCATCGTTCACAAGAGGTGGACTTTTACTCCGTTCAGCCCCGTTGTTCTCAGCTACATCGCTACCATAAACTTTTCCACTTCGAGTAACAATCACCATACATTGAGCATTCTCATTCTTTTGATTGGCTAAGGTGTCATTAGGAAGGCCACCAATTGGTCTCTGATTCATCTGAGTGGAGATTTGAACCATTAGAGACTCAAGATGTTTAATTGACGTGGAGTGAGAAGTGACCGTTTGATTTAAAGAAGAAAAATCAGCCTTCATCTCCTTGAGTACTTTGTCTGACCCTTCCACCTTGTGCAAAATACGAGCAAGCATATCTTAAGTTCTATAATTCTCAGGATCAGTTTTTGGTTCAGTAACTTTAGGACGATCATGTGGAGGCACATATCGATCTCGCTCACAATCTCTCCAATTGGCACCTCGATCACGCCACTCACGACTATCTCTCCAACCACTACCTTGATCTTTGTTCCAACCTTGATTCCCACCCGGCTTTTGATAGCTCGGACGAGAACCCACCATTTGATTCGACATAAATCAGACTTCTTCATTGTACATGGTTTCAAATGCAGCATCATCTAGGCTCATAGCAACTATGTTTACGGCTTTTGATCCCACACCCATGACGTGCTTTGTTAACAAGTCCATCTGAGTGATTATCTTGGCCATATTCGCATCACATTCGTGGTCTTTCTCAATTTTCTCCTTGGTCATTCCGACTACAAGAGGTGGTACTTGATCTTCTCTTGTATGCCAAGCCCAGTTGATCTTTGTCATATCATCACGTAAGGCTGATGCAATAGGAAATGGTTGCCTCGTGATTCCACCTTGAATTAAACGATCGGCAATAGACTTGTTCACCAAATCAAGGCTACGATAGAAATATTGCAACAACACATTTTCAAGTAACCCATGAGTAGGACATTGTAGAAGAAGCTTTTGGAATCTGAGCCATGTCTCATGGATTAGTTCACCATCAAGTCTCTTGAAGTTCTGAATACCATCTCTCAACTTCACCATCTTTGAAGGAGGAAAGAATTGTTCAAGGTATGATTCCGCTAGCTCCACCGAAGAAGTAATTGAATCTCTTGGTAATTCAGCCAGCCACTTCGTTGCTTCCCCATTTAGAGAGAAAGGAAACAACAAAAGTTGAATTGACTCTTGAGAGAAGTTCTTAAAGGTGAACGGGCTGCACACATCCAAACAATTTGAAGATGTTCATGTGGATCCTCATGACCAAGTCCTCCAAATGATCCTTTGATTTGCAAAAGCTGAAGCATATTTCTGGTCATATGAAAGATGGCATTACCCACACTAGGGCGCAAGCGTATAGCTCCAGTACTTCCCACTTGAGCTACATTGAAGTCGTTCAGATTACCAATATCATCATTCACATGATGTATCTCATCATTCTGACCAACAACACTATCAACGGCATTCATGTCGTCACCTGTTGAAAATAAATAACGGAAAAGCTAATAAGTATATTTGACTACAATAAAACTAATTAACTAGAATACGTCGGTACAAGAATTCTAAATAACATTCCCCGGTAGCGACGCCATTTTTGATAACGCTCAAATACACCTATCACGATTCCAGATGTAAGCGGTGGTTAGCAATAAAAACCCAACAAGGAGTTGGGGTCGATCCCACGAGGAATGGGACTAAGTTCAAAATTCAAATACGAAGTATTAATGTGATGTAGCTTTCTGTAGGTGGAAAACACGCGAAACAGTGCATATTGTAAATTTAAGAAGTTTTACTTAACAGGCTAGATGAGTTTCAAATGAATAATTTCAATAAAACACAAGTTAAAAAGGGGTTTAATCAATGAGAGAAGGGACATTAGGGATGTGTGAATGTTCAACCACCAATTTCACTAAATGGGTCATTACCAATTGCCTAATAATGTTGATCTGTAATGGGTACGCAAGATTATCACTACGATAGCTATTTTGCAACCAACTACCATGCTTTCAATTGGATTTTACCAAACCCCAACAGGCTAGATAATCATAGCACAATCTTATGCCTTAATTAAACCCACTTTAACAAGCTGAGTAGTACAAGTAAGAACTCATATAATTATCAGAAATCAATCCCACTCAAATGCATCTTCAACAAGTATATAAAGAGATATAAGCTAGAATTGAATTTTCAACTTCAATTCATAAGATAAAAACATGGATTAACAACTGAACCCATGCTAAATCAATAAGTAATTCAGCAATTGATAAGACCCATAAGCTAATTAGGTGTTTGCATCGGGGTTTTAGCCAATCATAATGAAAGTGAAGAAACGGTTACCAAATGCATTCTCTATTAAATTTTAAAATCTTCACAAAACAGAAATAATCAACTAAAAGTATAACCAATGTTTGAATCACCCCAAACAAAAACTCCAAAAGCTAAATCTCCAAGAACAAAACTAAGTATTCTAAATACAATTCTCTTCTTTGTCTCAATAAAATTCTCTTCAATCAACTCTCTCATTTGAAATCTTCTATTTATACTTCCAAAAAGTTTCCCATGATTTTAAATTTGAAGATAAATCGGCGGCATAAGTCATGTCTCGCCTTTCTACTCGGCGACACGCTGAATTTCTCAATCTCGCCCTTTCGGTTTATCACTTTGGTGTTGATTTCATTCTAGAACTTTAGGCAATATGCATCGGGGATCGCCGTTTGGATTGGCGATGCGTCATCTTGTCTCTCAGCTCACCGTTTTGACTTAGATTTTTCCTTTGCTTCCTGGAAATTTAGGCGAGATCCTGTCAACTCGGCGCATCGCGGAGTTGACTTTGGCAAGCCTCAGCCTTTTAGTTCCTTCAATTTTTGAACTTTTTTTTACTTCCTTTTGAAATATATTGGCTTCATCCCATTCCTTGTCCCTCGTGCTTCACAAAAATGATTTAACATTAGTTATTGGTGCAAAATATGGCATTAAGGGCACTAAAATGGCACAAACGAAGCTATAAATTAGTTAAAACTACCGACTCATCATGCAGCACTAAATTATATATGATCTTCTCTTAGCTGCAAATTATCTTGATGATAAAGAGCTGATAGATGTTATGATCCAAGAAGTTGCTGACAAGATCAACGATAAAACACCATAGGAGGTACATGAAGAACTTGATATCGGGAATGATTTTACTTTAGAGAAAGAAGAGGAGATTCGCAAAGAGAATAATTGGACACACATTTAATTGATTTCTTAGTCAATATTTCTTATTTATTGATTTTAGAAATAAAGTTTCTAGCTATCGAATTCTTATGTTTGTGGTCTTGAATTAAGTTGTTCTTGGTTATTATATCACAATGTTTCCAATTCTTATTCTTAATTGGAAAATATAAGTTTTGTGTTTTCTGGTTGATGATCATTATGTTATTTCAATTTATTATAAGGGTTGCACATTTAAACTTTTATCCACAAAGGATCCCAATATATGTGTACTCAATTTTGACTGAATGAACTTTTCTTCATTAAGAATTAAAAATTTTAAACATCTCTATTTTGATAAGAGAAACATGTATAGATTTTACAAATTTAATGTTCCCTGAGAATGACCTTTCTAGTATAGATTAAGACTGTTTTTGCCAATCTACTCCAAAATGTAAGAATGGGCAAATAAAAACAAATAATTGACTGAACATAAGTTGGCAAGTTTAGGTTAAAATTAGAGCTATATTTTGTAGTTTATCAAACATGGAAAAACTTGGAGAACTACCGATTAGATATCTTGGGCTACCATTATCTCATAAGAGATGGAGTAAAATTGATTGTCATCAACTTATGATCAAGATTACCGAGAAAGTGAAAGCTACATCTACTAGACACCTGTCATATGTAGGAAGGCTTTTGGTTTTAATTTATTTGCTTTTCTAATAACATAATTTTTGGGGATCTATATTTTTTCTTTCACAAAGTGTAATCAAGGAAGTGGAGAAGAAATGTAGGAAATTCCTATGAAGTGTAACTAAGGAGAAAAGGAACGTTTTTTTAAATGAAATGGTAAACAATTTGTGGCCCAAAGGCACGAGGTAGATTTAATATCAAAAAGTGTAGACTATGGAATATAGCCGCAATGGGGAAGATGGTGTTGTGGCTACAACAATGGAAAGAGCTACTATGGGTGTAATGACCCTCCAGGTCATTTATGTATTTATGCCTTTTGTTAATTATTTAGAGACTTCCTATAGCGACCCCAAGTCATTTATGACTTGCAAGGAATAACAGTTCGGTCACCTGGCCATTCGTTTGATTTTTAAGTGAATTTATGTGTTTTGGAGCTTCTGAACCATGAACAGTCATTTTTTATCAAATGTTTAAGAAGATGACCTTAGAATCAAATTATGATGATTCCATCAGCTTCGGAAGGTTAATTTTAGGCTAGTAGCATGGTCGGCATGACTCCCATGGGTTTTAGTGTGAGTTTGTGCAATTAGGCATTTTAACTTTCAAGTTAAGACCTAAGTTTCACTTTGGTCTTCTGGGTAAACATAGTCGAATGAGAATTTCGTCAGCGTGATTAGCTCTAAAATGTTGAGTTTGGTCTAGAAAGACCCTTCGTGCAGATCTTGAGGCTTAAGCGCTAATTTGAAACCCCTTATGGATTTTTACTTAAAATGCAGTTTGGGGTGGGACCCACTTTTTGTAGAGATGACTTTGTGTCAGAATTTTAATTGCTCTATTGAGTCTGAAATACCGAATTTTGTAGGGTAGCATATCTCATTTGCGTGCACGAGGTTCTAAACAAATTTGGAACACCCCATTAGAGATTTGAACTTACCAAAAACCGGTGCAGTGTCATGACCCGATTCCTTAGGTCATGATGGCACCTACTACAATCCACCAATAGGTTAGCCTAACCCATAGCCCGGAACCAAAAGCAACGGGCTATCAAGCTGAAAAGAATCTAATGAAGTAACAAACAAATATAAAGAGAAGAAAGAGAAATAAACATAAGTATATCCAAGGAACCGTCCCCAAGACCTGGCATCAGTCAGTAATCGAGCATCTAAACAAAATAGAGTACAAGGCTTTCACAAATACAAAATAGGTATAGACAGTCTTTGAAAGCAAGTAAAGACTAGTTCTAGCCCAAAATATATGGAAATCAGCAACTTCGGACACTAGGAGCTCACCCAATCTCTGAATACCAGTTGCTTCGCACCAAGACAAATCACCGGCGATAACTTGTACTATAATCTGCAGGGTGCAGAAGTGTAGTATGAGTACCAAATGAATGGTACTCAGTAGGCTTAGGCTGACTGAGCTCCAAAGATAAAGCAAGTATAAAAGACATGAAAGTAAGGTAGGAACAACATAAGTAACTAAAATAGAATCGAACACAAGGTAGAGAAGGTGATAAGACTGACGGCTAGGATAAAAGAAGAAACGGAAACAAAGTCAAGGAACGTACTTGCAGCCGCAAGCCAAAACCTATTTACTATAAGAGAGCACTAGAGGAGTCAACTACTCAAGAACGAAAAACTGACTTCCACCGCTAAACACCTAAGAACTAATCTAACCGAACCTAGCAGGAAGTAACAATAATAAATCAAGAAAAGACACCCTGAAGCTCATCTAAAAATACAACATAAGGTAAAAACAAGTATAATCAAATAATAACCGACCAAATGCCAATACCCCTGGAAGGTACAAATAGCAAACATGCCCCCGACACCCATAAACCAGAGGACCAAACAGCAAAAAGGTATACTGGTGATGGACAATGCTAATAAATGCAGGTTTGTAGTAAAATCCAGTAATATCATCGTGTCTCTCAGAGATCATCCACAACCAAGTGTATAGACCAACCCCGGTCCCCGGCCTGCGATGTGGGACCCATGTAACTCCCTCATCCAGTTTAGTGATGCACCGGCCAGAGGGGCCCATAGGGGACGTGGGTAGTCTGTATACACTGCCTAGGCCCGAACCAGGTCTTATACATAACACATAGCATCCCTGTAGTGGTACCAGAGAGTGAGTGGCCAAGTCGATGTAGAAAGGGCGACGCCGAGCCGGATAGTCAGGTACATGCTAAAGGCATCCTAAATTTTTAAGATAGTAAAGACTGAGTGCATCCCTGATGCCTTTGATACTGCCAGTATAAAAGGAGCACGTCCTCGATGCCTCAAGAGTTTCAAAATCAGTTTATCAGGTAGTCTAGGTGGACGACTCCCATTAAAAACTAAATTTTGAAAATAGTAAGAGTGTGAGGATGTCCTCTTAAAACAGTAGTAAAAATCCAATGAAAGTAACGAGATCATACAACAAACAAGTGAAAATGCTCAATCAATGCAAGAATCCCATCACTAGCATCCAAACAGGATACACACAATCAAAAAATATAGTACCAAATCATGCCACACTACCAAGACAAGGAAAACTAACCTGGGATCCAATCGCTCCTCGAATACGGCCTCGGGCCCAAGATTAGACAATAGACAATAAGGCATCACAAGCCTATCGCTAATAAGAAAGCGCAGTAAATCGGGAGAAAAGTTCAGACTCAAAATAAGGGGAGAAATATCTCTAGGATCAACGCCTTGGCCTCTCATAAGCCATATCAACTCCAAACGAGCACAACTAAACCAAACCTATGGCTACGACAATCCTCTGAGGTCTCGGGCACTAGCACAAGTTACACTATCCACAACAAGCCTTACCGGAAGCTGCACCTAGCTATAATGGCGGTGCATCGAACGTTAAGGCACCTAAGGCTCAAACCTAGCCTAAGGCCATCACTACCACTCTTCAATAAGGATAATAATGCTAACCCAATACCCCAACCAAGGACAAAAGCCTATTCTAAGGATTTCACGAAACTACTCTAGTCTAAAGCTCAATCGGAGTCAAGAAAAATGAGATACAAGGAGGCAAATAATAAACTCGGCAATCACCAACCTAAAGCACATGCAATATATATTAAACAAAATCTAATAAAACTCAGTCAAAGTGGGAGATCGTAGCCTACCTCGAAGCCGATCACACGTGCTCTGAATCCACCCAATTCAAGCTCAGCCTTTACGAATCACCTCCAAATCACTACCACGCGATCAAAATATTGATCACAATGTAATTACGGACGTTTCGACACGGGATTGTGGGACCCGCACCAGGAATCCCAAAATTGACTTCGTGAAATTGTTCATTTGAGCTTACTGAACTTGTGTCCCAAAAAATGACACAATTTGGTGCTCGGAAACAAGGAAATCAGCCCATGCAATAAAATTAACCAAAAAGCTAATTAAGATAAACGGGGCAGCAGCTTCAACACGAGAGTTACAACAAACGAAGAGTACCCAAAAGCTCCTGAAGACTCCAATGTGTAGCCACAAACTCCTAGAACAGGCTGGACTTCAAATCACCCAAAACAGAGCTCTAGAACACAAGATATTAAATTTTGAAAATAGGAAAAAAAGCTGAAGCGGGCTAACTTAAATGGCCGTCAGCGTGCACGCAGCCGAACGCGGTCTGAACGCATAGGCCAGCGCATGCTTGTTAGCGCAAACGCGGCCATGCCAGCACGAGCGCGAAGGCCAATGGCTGGGCGCACCAGATCTGCACACCAGCTGATTTTTCACCCCTTTCAAAGTCTCCGATGGGGTGTCCAGGATTCGTTCGGAACCCCGTACGCGCAAACAGACTACGCTATCCGACTAAATTCGATGTTTCGGACACAACGGCGCATTGAAAATTTTCATACAAGGTCATCTCGATAAAAAGGTGGGTCCCACGCCCAAGCTCCATTTTAGGCCAAAATTCACAAAGGGCCTCGGAATTAGACCGGAAGCCCCGAAAAGCGCACGAAGGGTCGTTCTAGACAAAAATTGGCATTCCGAAACTAACCGCATTGATAAAATTTTCATCCTAGCGTGTTTTCCAAGAATGTTGACAAAATTAAAACTAAGGCCAATACTTAAAGGATAAAATGCCTAATGGCATAAACTCACACCGAAAACCTCGGGAACCAAGCCAACCATGACGCTAGCCTAAAATGACCATTCTGGAGCTGATGGAACCATCAGCATTCCACTTTGAGGCTGTTTTCCTAAATTTTTTACCAGAGTCAACTGTTCACACTCCAAGAGCTCTAAAACATAGAAACGGGTATAAAACACAAACGAACGACAAGGCGATCAAACAGTAAGTGCCAACAAGTCATAAATGACTTGGGGTTGATACAGAAAGTTCTAAACGCGGAAAAGATAAAAAAATAGAGAAAATGACCTTGAGGGTCATTACAACATCCACTACTAAAAGGACTTTCGTCCGCGAAGGTAGAAAGACAGTTACAATCTGAAGGCACGAAAAGATGAGGATACAAGGTCCGCATGCTCTGCTAGACCCTCAGACACCCTCACGGATCAAACAGCGCCATCACAAAACTCAGGCTGAGACGAAAATCTTTATATTCACTTGAAACTCCAAAGCTCCTCCAATTCCTTTTGGGCTCCAACTCTCGCTCAATTCACCCGATTTTGACCAAGTACACCAGGTTCATCTGAGGAAAACCAAAAGCACACCGAAACCACCGCAATGAGAACACAGGACCATGGCAGATACAACTTAGCTCATAATTAAAAATACTTGCCTTATGCTCCAAATCCACCTTTTCTAGCCACCAAGTGCATTCTGCCGGTCATTGGCCATCCTGAATACTACCAACACCATGTGAAACTTTCTTATAGAACCATACAACACCAACCTCAAAGGAGATACATACTCTGTCTGAACATCGGGGAGCGACACCTGCAAAAATAAGAAGCTCAACCTAGGGAAAGGCCAAAAATTCTAATCTCCACTTTAAACACCAACAATCGCTGTTGAAATTCACCTTAAACTGACCCCTAAACTCCAAGGGATGATTATCCCATGAATGACAAGGCCACACTAAGCCCAGCTCCAGTGACTTACTCTTACCATAGGAACTTCTAAAACGTCGACACCATATGCCTACAACTACTCAGCGAGCACAAATCTGATCCAGCCATCATAGTCCAAGGGAAGCCAAGCCAGTAGGCAGCAAATGAACATAGTTAACCTATTAATAATGGTCCAAGAGCACCAATCCTCATCAACGAACACCACAAGACACCCAATACGCTAAAGCAACCCTTCCATCCTAACAAAATTAAAAATTCCACATTTCATGAATCACTTAGACCCCATCCTGGATGAGGAACCTTCTAAGCAACCTTTTATTCTCCAACAGAAGCTAAAGTCTGAACCCGTCAAAGGACACCACCATTGCGGCTCCAGAACACAACCAAGACCTCGAGGGCTACCAACCCAACCGCAAAGACCCAACCTCAATAGAAACAAGGTGCAACAAGAGATCACACTTTCCAAACCCCTACTAGCTACAGCAAAGCGCCAAAGCCCTCGAAAGAGAAAACTTCAAGATATTGAAGAAACGGACCACAACTTCAAAACTGAGGGCAAGACTAAGGCAAACGGGAAGAGGTGGCCAACTAGGATTACTACACTACCACAAAAGGCTGTTCTACCTCCCTGACACTCCAACAACCACAAATCTTCCAACAACCAATGAACCCAAACACCAAGAAGGTCACAAAGAAGCAAACCCGTTAGGAAAAAGGAAGAAAACCTCAACTTCGCAGCCTCATGAGGAAAGAAATAGACAATCTCATAAAAATAAAGGTTTACAAGCGGAAATCTTGACTATGTCTCAAAAGCCATCTAATATAATAGAATGAAAGAGACGTAACCCGTACATCATATACAAGTCTGAAACTGAAAGTAAAGAAAAGCAATAAAGTCTCTTAGTCCCCGAAGCATGAGGACTCACCAAGGCTAATGGCTCGTACCCTGAAAACAACTAACCACGAGAGTGCGAAGGATCACTGTCTGACCCTACATTATAAGAGAATGTAGGCACAAGTATGCATTAGTACGTGTAATGTACTAAGTATGAAGCAAATGCATATAATTACATAAATCGTGCTTTCATATAGGAAATCATGCTAATGAGATGTCATCATGAACATGCAATGACCAAACTACATCATATGACAATAGGGTTAGAAACTCAATGCTTAAACATGGTCAATGCAAGCTAGTCATGTCATAAGTACTGTCCCGTGAGATACTTCTAGTACCCTAGTTCATTATTATGGGATTATTACGTTTAAATGACATTGACCATGTGAGCTATAACATGGAATCCAGTGTCTGCCCCACACCGAAAAGGGGAGTGATGTCATCCCCACACCACTAGAAGGGGTGTCCTACTTTCCAAGGTAAGGACCATAAGTCTGTAGCTCATGTGGATCGATTAGCTATGTGTCTATCTGAGACAAAACCTACGAGGCACGTAGTTATGGGACTTAGGGATTGCTACTAAAGGTCCACGGACGCTAAATGGAAACCTTCATCCCAAAAGCCCGCTCGGTTCTAATTAAAATCCCAAGGAATAGTCAATTAAGCTTATTCATATTTTAACCATGGAAGAGGTACATCTAGGGTTACCAAATCCAAACTAAGATGACATCAAGATGTTTCAACTACCATGGGCTTGCCCCAAGCTGACGTCACTAGAATAGCTCTTGATCGATTCATAGGTGAGGAAGCCTTTCAACCATATGAACCCTAATTTATGTGAGAAAACCTTTCACATTCATATTCTTAGCTTATTGTGAAGAAAACCATTTCATAACTCATGGATGCCATCATCTATACGCACCCTAGCAATTATAATCATAATTTTCATGAAACATGCATCTTATATGCAAGCTATCCATATACATGCATCACTTATGCAAGCTATTCATATGTTCATAAATCATGATCTAGTATGGGTACATGTCAATTCATCTTAGAATCATGCAATAAACTAGAATCATGCATATTTTCATCAATTTCATAAGTTCATAAATGCATGGATCATACTTCATCATGCATGATTCTACTCATGGCTCATGCATGGGTTCATACTATTTCTACTCAAATCATATAAATCACGCTAGATCGTGCACTAAATTGCTTTATCAAGCTAGATCGTGTACTAAGAATCATAAAATCAACATTTGGAATCATAATTCAAGAACCCATCAGAATTGATCAAAACCCTAACTCAATTTGGGGAATTAAACCTTGAAAATCAAAGAAAACTAGGGACCCAATGGAGGAAAGGACTCCAATGGTGAATGCTAACATACCTCAACAAAGCCCAGAAGAAATTGCTAAAAAAAATCGATGACCTTTAATGGAGGATCCTAGCTCTTCTTTTTCTTTGAGAATTGAGAGAACTTTCTAGAGAGAAAATTATATGGGAAATTGGAATGTAATTAATGAAGGAAAATTTGGGAAGAAAGACTTATATAGTGGGTCAATTTAGGGGCAAAGTCGTAATTAAAAAGACTTAAAAGAATTGGGAAAAGACATCAAGACCCCTAAAAATTAACTATTGGATGAAGTCTACGAATCCAACCTACCGTTCGTAAGAGTTCCTACGGACCGTCCTGATAGACCGTAGAAAACTTCAAAAACCCAAAAATTCAGGACACTTTCTTTGACTTCGATCTATGGCCCGTAGGCAATTCTATGGTCAATACTTCCAACCTGTAGAACCCAACTTGACCCTCAAAAATTTGACTAAGCCTGGAACACTTTGACGGGACCTTTCTACGGTCCGTCCTGTTATCCCGTAGACTCGACTTTAGAGACTTGATTTTCAAAACATTTTACCCTCTTTCTACGGATGCATTCTACAGACCGTCAACTGGTCTACGACCCGTAGATTGTGTCCGTAGAAAGTGACTCTGAGCCAAAAACTAAAAAAAAATCTCTTTCAAAAACTGAGGTGTTACAATATCTCCCCCTTAGGAACATTCGTCCCCGAATGGAACTCAGCTAGCAACAACAAGGGTAGGGGAAGCAACAATTCTATGATTCCAATCATGAATGCAACTATATAATGCACATATCCGAGGAGGAAGATCAACTCCAAGCTAAAGCATGCTTCATCACAAAATGTCAAGCCATAAACACTTAATGAATGCATGCATAAGGAAACATGAGAAAGACTAAGAAGCATGAATCCTAGAAATAAACCATGAGGAGCTAAATACCTCAAACTAGGGAAGACTCGAAAGGAAAGAGATGAGGATAACGGGACATCACCCTTAACTAATTGATTCCTCAATAATACCTTAAAAGAAGCAACTTCTTTGTTTCTCAATTTCTAGACTTGTCGGTCTAGAATCTCAACCGGAACCTCTTCATAAGATAAACTCTCTTTGATGCCAAGACTTTCTAAAGGCACTATGGATGTCGGATCTTCAACACACTTCTTTAAAAGAGACACATGGAAAACCAGATGAACCGATGCTAACTCATTAGGCTACTCAAGCTCATAAGCAACCTTGCCAATGCGTCTCAAATTCTTATATGGGCCTACATATCGGGGACTAAGCTTCCCTTTCATACCAAATCTCATGACACCCTTCATGGGCAAAAATTTTCAAATAGACCCAATCATCAACCTCAAACTCAAGATCCCTTCTCCTAACATCGGCATAGGACTTTTATCTACTTTGAGTTGTTTTCAACCTTTCTCTAATAAGATGAACTTTCTCCATAGCCTCATGCACTAATTCGGGATCCATCAAAGCAACTTCACCCACCTCAAACCATCCTGTAGGAGACCTACATCTCTTACCATAAAGAGCCTCAAATGGAGCCATACCAATACTTGCATGGTAACTATTATTGTAGGCAAACTCAATCAAAGGCAAATGATCATCCCAATTACCCTTGAAATCATTCACACAAGCTATTAACATATCCTCTAAGGTTTGGATAGTACGCTCTGCTTGCCCATCGATTTGGGGATGAAAAGTCATGCGATACTTAACCTTGGTACCAAGACCCTTTTGGAAAGACTTCAAAAATTGAGAAGTGAATTGGGTACCTCTTTCGGAGATAATGGATAGGGGCATTCCATGCAACCTAACCATCTCCCTAATGTAAAACTTAGCATAATCTTCCACCGAAAAGGACACATTGACGGGAATGACGTGAGCCGACTTTGTCATACGGTCTACTATAACCCATATAGAATCATGTTGCTGGCGAGTACGGGGTAAACCCACTATGAAGTCCATATTAACATGTTCCCACTTCCAAGTAAGAATAGCTATATCTTGGGATAAGCCTCCCAGCCTTTGATGTTCCACCTTAACTTGTTGAGAATTTTGGCAGTTGGCCACAAATTCCGCAATATCTTACTTCACTCCATTCCACCAATAGACTTCTCACAAATCGCGATACATCTCTGTGGCTCCCGGATTAATAGAGTATCAGGAACTATGAGCTTCTTCTAGAATTTGTTCTCTTAGGCCATCAACATTAGGCCCACACAAACGGCCTTTATATCTAAGGACACCATCTCCCCCTTGGGAGAAAGCCTCATTGACCTTCTTTAGAATCGCCTCTTTCAACTTAACTAGTATTGGATCGAGTGCTTACTTAGCCTTAACATCCACCACAAAGGATGATTCGGATGCCTTTTTTACAATCACACCTCCCTCATCGGAGTCAACCAATGGAACACCTAGCTGAGCTAGTTTATAAACATTCTGAACAAATTCTTTCTTATCATCTTCTATATGTGCAACCCTATTCATTGACAACCGACTCAAGGTATTGGCCACTACATTAGTTTTTCCCGGGTGATAGAGCACACTCATTTCATAGTCCTTTAAGAGCTCTGGCCATCTACATTGTCGAATCTTTAGATCCTTCTTCTTTAACACGTATTGCAAACTTTTATGGTCGCTAAATACATCAACATGGACACCATATAAATAGTGCCTCCAAATTTTTAGGGCAAAGATAACTGCCGCAAGTTCTAAATCATGGGTAGGGCAATTCTTTTCATGAACCTTAAGTTGCCTTGAAGCATAAGCAATCACCTTCCCATTTGCCATAAGAATACACCCTATGTCAACCCTTGAAGAATCACAATAAACCACAAAGCCATCGGAACCTTCCGACAATGT
The DNA here is from genome assembly GCA_018342035.1 of Solanum appendiculatum. Taxonomy (NCBI): domain Eukaryota; kingdom Viridiplantae; phylum Streptophyta; class Magnoliopsida; order Solanales; family Solanaceae; genus Solanum; species Solanum appendiculatum. Next base: position 94,740 of record JAGDQO010001693.1, read on the forward strand.
CAATATTGGAGCGGAAGTAAGCCTATCTTTCAATTCTTGAAAGCTCTTTTAACAAGCCTCCGACCATACAAACTTAGTCTTCTTTTGAGTCAACGAGGTCAATGGAGAGGCAATAGAAGAAAACCCTTCCACAAACCTCCTATAGTATCCGGCCAAGCCCAAGAAACTATGAATATCCGAAGGAGATAGAGGTCTAGGCCAATTTCTAACCACATCCGTTTTCTTAAGATCTACCTCAATACCCTTACCGGAAACAATGTTACAAAGAAATGCCACGGATCTCAACCAAAACTCACACTTATTGAACTTAGCATATAACTCACGATCCTTAAGAATTTGCAATACAATTCTCAAATGATCGGCATGCTCTTCCTCACTTCGGGAGTAAATCAAAATATCATCAATGAGTACAATCACAAACATATCAAGGTATTGTCTAAACACCCTATCCATCAAATCCATAAAAGTCGCCGGAGCATTAGTTAATCCAAACGACAGAACCACAAACTCATAATGGCCATATCTATTTCGAAAAGCTGTCTTTGGAATATCACAATCTCTCACCCTCAATTGGTGATAACCCGACCAGAGATCAATCTTAGAGAAGAAACTAGCACCTTGAAGTTGGTCAAACAAATCATCTATCCTCGGAATCGGGTACTTATTCTTAATGGTAACCTTATTCAACTGCAGGTAATCAATACATATATGGAGAGAGCCATCTTTCTTACGAACAAACAACACCAGAGCACCCCATGGAGAAATACTTGGTCAGATGAAACCCTTATCCAACAAATCCTTCAATTGTTTTTTCAATTCCTTAAGTTCTGCCGGAGTCATATGATAAGGAGGAATAGAGATAGATAGTGTATCGGGAAGAAGGTCAATACCAAAGTCTATTTCCCTTTCGGGAGGAAGACCGGATAGATCATCGGGAAACACATCTGAAAACTCATTTACCATGGGAATCGACTCAAAACTAGGGGTTTCGGAATCTATATCCCTAACCCGAATAAGATGATAAATGCAACCTTTAGAGATCATCCTTCTATCTTTAAAACAAGAAAAAACCGAACTCTAGGCATAGAATTTCCCCTTTTCCACTCTAGGACAGGCTCTTTAGGAAATTGAAACTTAACCACTCGGGTTCTACAATCAACCGAGGTATAACAAGAATAAAGCCAATCCATCCCAAGAATGACGTCAAATTCTATCATATCTAGCTCTAAAAGATCAACATAGGTGACTCTATGGAACAAGGAAACGGGAAACTTCCTATAAACTCTTTTAGCCACAATAGAATCACTAATAGGAGTAGAGACACAAAAGTGGTCTAACAACACATCTAGGGCAATATCAAATCTCATAGCTACATATGGCATCACCAAAGATAAGGTAGAACCGGCATCAAGTAAAGCATATACATCAAGATGGAAGACTTTCAACATACTGGTAACCACATCGGGAGAACCTTCTTTCTCTTGGCAAGTTTGGAGTGCATAAAATCGGTTTTGCTTGGGAGCACTGAAACCCAAACCACTAGGAGCACCTTGTTTACCATCTTTCCCCTTTGTAACATTCATTGGACAATCCCTCATTTTGTGACCACTTTTGCCACAAGTGAAGCAACCATCCGATCCGGCTAAGCATCTCCCCTCATGCTTTTTCCCACACTTTTGGCATGGGGAAATTTGAGTTCTATCACCACCACCATTGTCTCCTTAAGGCTTAGGGTTAGACACCCTATTCTTGTAAAACTTAGGCATAGGAGCATTTGAATATCCTTGGTTCGAAAACCTTTGTCGAAACTTAGAAAGGCCATGTCCTCCAGTCCTTTGGTTTGAGAAGTCACCATCACCAGTCCTAGCCCTCTTTGCCTCTTTGGACCTCTCCTTTAGCTTCTCTTCTTTGATTTATTGTGCATGTACCATCAACCGTGAAATATCTATTTCCTTAATAAGCATGGCAGTCCTACACTCTTTGACCACAAAATCGGACACCCCCGATACAAACTTACTCATTTTGGACCTTGAATTAGTCACCAAGGAAGGCACATATTGTGACAATTGAGTGAATTTTAATGCATATTATTTAACACTCATACCACCTTTCTTCAAGTTAATGAACTCGAGGACCATAGCTTCTCTCATCTCATTAGGAAAGAATCGATCAAGAAAAGCTTCCTTAAATTTCTCCCATTCAAGAGGACCTGCATCTCTAGCCCACTCACTTTTCCATTGGTTAAGCCACACTTGGGCCACACCCTTCAATTTGTAAGCGTCCAACTTCGCTTTCTCTTTCGGCGTCATTCCCATGATCATTAGAGTCTTGTAAACCTCTTCAATAAACTCTTGTGGATCCTCCTCCACCTTAGAGCCATGGAATTCTGGAGGGTTCATCCTTGTGAAATCTCTCACCCTGGCCACCGCCGTACCCACATGTGGGTTCACGAGGACCACAACTTCTCTATTGGCTTGGACCGTCACGGCTTGGGCCAATGCGTGAAAAGCAGCTCGGAACTCCGCATTAGTAATCTCTTCGGCCAAAGTAGCAGCCAGAACTTGGTTAGCCTCTTGCTCCACATTTTCATTTGCGTTCCTCCATACAAAATCTCTTCTAGGTGCCATATCCTAAAAAGCGTAGGACATGGATTAGGAGAGGAACGTATAGAGTTAAAACTCTAAAGCATGATTCTTGAATATGAAAGAAGTGGAATTTGCTAACATCTTGAGGCCTCTTATTCATAAATGTCGCGCGCTTTACACTTGTGAACAAGACTCTACTAGACGTGGTCCCCCACCCTAACAAGATGGTATATGCACCCCCTAGAAATCATCTTTCTAGCTTTAATACATGACACAAATTGACCTTTAGGCATAGAATTTCCCCCCTTCCATTCTAGGAAAGGCTCATTTAGGAATTGGAAGTTTACCACTCGGGTCCTACAATCAATAGAAGCATAACAAGAATGCAGTCAATCCATCCCAAGAATAACAACAAAATCTAGCATATCAAGCTCTACAAGATCAACATGAGCGACTCTATGGGATAAGGAGACGGGACAATTTCTATAGAACCTCTTAGCCATAATGGATTCACCAATCGGAGTAGAGACATGAAAAGGATCTATTAACACATCTGGAACAACATCAAACCTCATAGCAACATATGGCGTCACAAAAGACAATGTATCACCGTGATCAAGCAAAGCATAAACATCAAAATGAAAGACTTTCAACATACTGGTAACCACATTAGGAGAATCCTCTTGCTGATGACGAGCCTGAAGTGCATAGAATCGGTTTTGCTTTTGATTTCCACTAGAACCCGATGAATTTTGAGGTTGAGTTCGTCGATAGTTATCTCCTTCATATTTAGCCACTAAGGGACAATCCCTTATCTTGTGATACATCTTACCACAACCAAAGAATGCATTAGAACCGGCTAGACATTTACCCTCGTGCTTCTTCCCACACTTAGCATAAGCAGTCGATGAAAAACCACCACCACCCTATCCTTGTTGGACTTAGGAGGAGCATTGGAGGAACCTTGACCTGAAAACCTTTCTCAAAATCTAGAACGACTATGTCCATCAGACTTTGAGTGTGAGAAATTACCGTCACCGGTCATAGCCCTCTTTGCCTCTCTAAACCTTTCCTTAAGTTTCTCCTCTTCTATTTGTTGAGCATGCACCATGAGACGAGAAATATCCATGTCATTGACAAGCATAGCGGTATGATACTCTCTGACTACCATTTTGGACACTCCCAAAACAAACTTACTCATTATTGCTCTAGGATTAGAAACCATAGAAGGAGCATATCGAGACAATTTAGTGGACTTAAAAGCATACTCTTTCACACTCATGCTTCCTTGACGAAGGTTGATGAATTCAAGCACCCTTGCCTCCCTCATCTCAAGGGGAAAGAACCTATCAAGAAACGTAACCTCGAACTTCTCCAAATCAAGAGGACCCACATCATCAACCCTCTCACTTTTCCATTGCTCAAACCACACTTGAGTCACACCCTTAAGTTGATAAGCGGCCAACTCCGCTTTTCCCTCCGACGTCACAACCATGATCATTAGCACCTTGTACACCTCATCAATGAACTCTTGAGGATCCACCTCCACCTTAGAACCATGAAATTCAAGAGGGTTCATTCTAGTGAAATCCCTCACCCTTGATGCCGCCATACCCACTTTTGGGTTCATGGGAGCCTCAACCTCTCTATTGGCTTGAGCCGTCACAGCTTGAGCCAACGCTTGAAAAGCAGCCCTAAACTCCGTGTTAGTCATTTTTTCAGCCAAAGGGTCGGCTGAAACTTGAGGAGCTTGAGGAGGAGCTAGTTGTTCCACATTCTCTCCCGCATTCCTTCTAACATGAGCTCTTCGGGTAGCCATATCCTGAAACACATAAGATATGGATTCGGAGAGAGCATATAGAGTTACACTCTATCGCACGACTTAGGAGTAATGAAAGAAGTAGAGTTTCTTAAACATCTTATAGCCTCTCATTCATAAATGTGGCACACTTCACACTCATGAACAAGACTCTACTCGACGTGGCTTATGAGAAATCCTAGGATCTTTCTAAAATCTTGTGCTCTGAATACCAAGTTTGTCATGACCCAAGGCACCCCCTAGACGTTACATGGCATACAAAACCCTGAAAGGCCTCATACAAGCCCCTTAGAATACATACATACAAGATCATACAGAATTAAGAGTTCAAAAGACAATGTCATATCAAAGCTTTTAAGAAAATAGCGAAAGTCTACATCTTATGTCTCAAAGCCAATCTAACATAAGAATGAGAAATAAAGTTTGGAACGTAACCCAATACAATGCCAAAATGAAAGAACTTAAAAGTAAGATCAACTAGGCTATGTCCTTGAGTGGATGAGGACTCACCAAGTCTTCAACAACCCTTCTACTAAGCTCTAGCCAGGAATAGATGGAGAATCGCCAAGCCCTACATTAACAAGTCAATGTAGGCAAGAGTATGTGTCAGTACAATCAAGTACCAAGTATGATAGCAATACACAAAACATTTAAAACATGCTAAAGAAGGACATCTTCATAAACAAGCAATGACCAAGCTAAAACATGAAGAAAAGGTTAGAAAACATGAGTCATAAACCATGGTCAAAGCAAGCTAAACATCTTTACATCGCTTGAGAAATATCTTAAGAGCACTTTAATTCTTCATTTGTGGGAAATAGCCTTAACCGACATGTAAGACCATGTGAGCTATCAACATGGAATCCGGTGTTTACCCTACATTGAAAGAAGGTTTCCCATGTTGCCAAGGTAAGACCATAACGTTTTAGCTTACGTGGATCCACTAGCTAGTGCCTATCAAAGACCGTCATCCTATGGTGGCACATAGTTTATGAGAAATGGGTAATCGCCACTTGTCCACTTGGTGCTAAGCATAATTCCCATGGATTAAACATAGTTCATCTATCATAGGTAGACATGGGTAGTCGCCTCTTGTCTATCATTAGTTATACGTTCATTATTAGTAGACATGGGTGATCGCCTCTTGTCTATATTAGGGAACATGGGTGATCACCTCTTGTTCGTTTCAAATTCATAGTGTGAGTATTACCTGAGAAACCCTTTCACAACTCAATCATAACATCAACATATCATAAACTTTGATGCTTCAATCTCAAAGCACCCTCAATTCATCATTAGCTATATAAGAGACATGCATGATTTCATAAACTCTATCTTTACATAGTTCATCATGCTCATAACTTACAAATCATAAAGTTCAAATGGGCTCATAAGGATTCATCTTAAATCATGCACTTCAATGCAACCTCATACTTAGAAATCCATAAACAAGTCAATTTGACCTTAAAAGAAGGAACCCGCTTAATAGAGGAAAATCATAGTATTTGATTGAACATGCTTACTTTCATAAAACCATCCTTAGGTCCTTCATAATCTCATCATAAAAAGCATTAGCTTAGAAATCATAACTCATGCATGGATTCATACAGATTTCATATAGTTCATCACTTCATAATTCAACCCACCAACAAAGGCACAATTTCGAAATTGGGGGAATTCCCGTGGGTTCATGGGATTCATCTAAATTCATGAAATTCAACACAATTTATTCTTCATAGTTCACAAAACAATCAATTAAATCAACATTGAAAAGAAAACCCTTACTTGAATTGGGAATTTCTATCTTTAAAATTGGAGATTTTAGGGATTCCATGGAGAAAAGGGCTCCATGGATGAAGACTATCATACCTTAGGGTCTCAATTCCTTAAGGAATTTATGAAAAAAGCCTAATTTCTTGAACCTTAGCTTGCCCTCTTCTTCTTCTTCTAACTTCTAGAGAGAGAAATATTTGAGAGAGGAGAGTTTTGGGAATGTTGAGAATAGGTAAAATTAGGCTTAATAGGCTTATATAGTGCCTAGGATTAAAGGGTAACCGACCTAGATTAAGGATTAAAATTATAGGGAAAAGACCAAAAAGCCCTTTAAAATAACTGTCAGACCCTTATCTGTGGTTGGACCTACGGTCCATAAGTCAACCTACAGATCGTCCTGTCCTACCATAGATAGATTCAAAGACTGCAAATCTTTGACCCTACAAGGACGGATCCTATGTATGGCTCGTGGGTCAATCGACGGACCGTACATGCCAACCGTAGGTCTGAACTTATGGCTTAAGAATTTAACTAAGTGTGGAGGAGACCTATGAGACCCATCTATGACTCGTTGAAAGATCGACGAGCCGTCTTGGTAGACCGTCATTAAGGTTCTGGAACTTGACATTTTTTAGACATTCAGTGGCCCAACTACGGTTCCCACCTACGGTCCGTCAGTCCATTTACGGTCTGTAGCTGGCCTCCGTCATCACTAGCGCCAGAATCTGCCACTTTTCTTCTTTCAAAATTTGAGGTGTTACAATATCTCCACCTTGGGAAAATTTGTCCTCAAATGGGATTCAAGACATCATAGGAAGGATAAGAACTTAATCTCACAGTCCAACATGCATGCAACCACATAAATACACATATCCGAGGAGGAAACATCAACTCCAAGCTATAGTATGTTCAAAACATCATTTCATGAAGGCCATATGCAACTCATACTCAAATGCACAAAATCATAGAGAAATCAATCAAGTCAACTCATTTTCTCAAAATTCAGACTCTTCATGAACATGCATAAATGAGGAATCATGGAAATAACTAAGACACATGAAACCTAAAGAATGAACCATGAGAAACATAGATACCTCAAGCTAGAGTAGGATCGGAGGGAAAGAGATGAGGATATCAGGACATCATATCGGCCTCTGCCTCCCAAGTAGCAGCCTCAACTAATTGATTCCTCCAAAGAACTTTCACGGAAGCAATTTCCTTATTTCTTAACTTTTGGACTTGTCGGACTTAAATCTCAACTGGGACTTCTTCATAGAAAAGACTATCCTTTATGCCAAGATTCTTCAATGGCACTATTGTCGTCGGATCACCGACACATTTCTTCAACAATGAGACATGGAAAACCTGATGCACCGATCCCAAATCATTAGGCAAATCACATTCATAAGTAACCTTACCAACACGTCTTAAAATCTGATATGGGCCTACATAACGGGGACTAAGCTTCCCTTTCTTCCCGAATCTCATTACACCCTTCATGGGTGAAATTTTCATGTAAACCCAATCATCAACATCAAATTCGAAATCTGTCCTACTAACATCGGCATAGGACTTTTGTCGACTTTGAGCTATTTTCAACCTTTCTCTAATAAGTCAAACTTTCTCCGTAGCCTCATGTACAACTCGGGACCTATCAAAGCAACTTCACCAACTTCAAACCAACCTATAGGAGATCTACACCTCCTTCCATAGAGAGCCTCAAACGGAGCCATGCCAATACTAGAATGGTAGTTATTATTATAAGCAAACTCAATCGAAGGCAAATGATCATCCCAATCACCCTTGATATCAATTACACAAGCTCTCAACATATCTTCCAAAGTTTGTATTGTACGCTCCGCTTGCCCGTCAAAGATGAAAGATCGTACTAAGCTTGACAAGAGTACCAAGGCCTTTTTGGAATGATTTCCAAAATTGAGAAGTGAATTGTGCACCACGATCGGAGATAATGGTTAAAGGCACTCCATGCAACCCAACCATTTCCCTAAAGTACAACTTATAATAATCCTCCATTGAATAAGACACCTTGACGGGAATGAAATGGGCTGATTTTGTCATATGATCCACAATAACCCAAATCTAATCATATTGTCGCAAGGTGCGGGGTAAACCAACAATAAAGTCCATATTTACCTCTTCCCACTTCCAAGTAGGAATTCTAATATCTTGGGTCAAACCTTCTGAATTTTAATGCTCAACCTTCACTTGTTGACAATTAGGACATTTAGCCACAAATTGTACAATATCCTTCTTCATCCCATTACACCAATAGACCTCCCACAAATCACGGTACATCTTGGTGGCCTCCGTCGTCAATAGCGCCAGAATCTGCAACTTTTTTTCTTTCAAAATCTGAGGTGTTACAGTGAGGTGGTTCTCAACTGGGTTCATCGTCGGTGTCTGAGCATGTGTTGGGATTCCTTGGATGGGTAGGGCTTATCCCTGAATTATTCCCTATAAATCAGGATATGAGTCAAGAGTTCATCAGGGGGTTGTCATTGCCACTCTGTTTGGCATCAGAGCACATGATAGAGGTGGGGTCCACCATTGCCCAGATTGTCAGCCATGTGAGGGCAGTGGAGCAGGCATGCCTTGAGGCATACAGAGACGACGACAAGAGGGCAAGGCAGGTCGATAGCAACCGTAGGCCCCCGTTCTAGGCCTAGAGATCCTCAGAAAAGGTTTCGTCAGAGATTCTAGCAGGGTCAGTCTAGCTGGCCTATTCATGCGGCATTACATGCTTCTTGGGGTAGCCAGCACCATCACGGGCTAGAGTTTGAGAGGTTCAGATTCAGGTCCTATAAGCCGTGGTGGCTGTCATCTTGCGGCCAATTTTTCTCAAGGCTGCTATGACTGCGCTGACCTAGACCACTGGTCCAGGGATTGCCCTTGACGGGAGTTACTTATCCATACACCTATGGATTCTTCTACTCCCTAGTATAGAGTGGTTGGGCCTTACCGTATTTGTGGAGAGCTTGGCCACTGACCTAGAGAGTGTCCCCGACTTGGGACCAGTGCGCAGTTTGCACAGCCGGATCAGTATCATGGGTTTATGTCATCTCCAGTCAGAGGTAGTGCTTGAGGTGGTGCTTATAGTTCTTCAGTTGTTCAGGCCGAGGTCGGTCATTGTTCGTTCTAAACTTCTACTGGCCAGCTAAAGGCCGAAGATTCAGGTATCGGTTGTATTTGCCTGATTTCCTTGTTTTGTTTTGCATTGTTCGTGTTGTGTGGTTTTGAGGTTTTCATATCCTTATGTGTCTATTTGATTCGTTATTTCTCTCCTGGCTGTTGTGGCCGCCTTATCTAGATTGTGTGTGTGTTTTAGCTCCGTAGGTTATTTCTTTTAGTATTGGATCGATTAGGTTAGATGTCTATTTCTGAGAGTAGTGGTTGAGCAACATCCCATGCCTTTTCCTTTGTGGTTCTGTTGGGGGTTTTTTGGCGGCCGGGCTAGATTGGTTCCCCTTTTGGTCCTCCCTATCGGTTGTTGTTGTTGTGGTGCAGATCCTTGCTAAAGTGGTGGTTGGACCAGCTCTGTCAGTTCTGGAGTGGTGTGTTAGTTCTCATTGGCTTAGAAGATCGCCTTGGTTGAATGGCTTTTCTTACCTTTTTTCATAGCTAGTGTTGCCATTATTAGTAGTTATCTCCTTCTGTTCTAGTTTCTTAGCTTAGACTACTATCTTTGTAGCTTGGAATTGTTGGGTTCGTAGCTGAAAGGTTTGTTGTTGAGGCATTATGCGATTGGAAGTATAGCATCTTCGGAGTTGTGGGGTATCCCACTTGTCGATCCTTCTTTATGCCTTGCAGCATTTTCAGCCCTGAGGCTGCAGAGTTGAGGTTTGCTCCATTTTTCCTACCGGGTTGGTTCTTTGTAATCTTTTTGGTGTTTGGGTTCATTGGTGGTTGGAAGATTTGTGGTTGTTAAAGTGTGAGGGAGGTGGAACACCCTTTCGTGGTACTGTAGTAATCCTAGTTGGCCGTCTCTTCCCATTTTCCTTAGCCTTGTTTTCAGTTGCGAAGCTATGGTCTGTTTGTTCAATCTTTTGAAGCTGTCTCTTTCGAGGGTTTTGGTGCTTGGGTACAGCTAGTTGGGATTTGGAAATTGTGATCTCTTGTTGCACCTTGTTGCTATTGAGGTTTGTTCTTTGCGGTTGGGCTGGTAGCTCTTGAGGTCTTGGTTGTGTTCTGGAGCCGGAATGGTGGTGTCCCTTGATGGGTTCAAACTTTAGCTTTTGTTGGAAAATTAAAGGTTGCTTAGAAGGTTCCTTATCCAGGATGGGGTCTAAGTGATTCGTGAAATGTGGAATTTTGAATTTGTTCAGGATGGAAGGTATGCTTTAGCGTAATGGGTGTCTTGTGGTGTTAGTAAATTAGGGTTGGTGCCCTTGGACCATTATCGATCAGTTAACTATGTTCATTCACTACCTACTGGCTTGGTTTCCCTTGGACTAGGATGGGTGGATCAGACTTGTGCTCGCTGACTAGTTGTAGGCATATGGTGTCGACGTTTCGGAAGTTCCTATGGTAAGAGTAATTCACTGGAGCTGGGCTTAGTGCGGCCTTGTCGTTCATGGGATAATCGTCCCTTGGAGTTGAGTGTTCAGTTTAAGCTGAATTTTAGCTGGGATTATTGGTTTTTAAAATGGAGATTAGAATTTTTGGCCTTGCCCTGGGTTGAGTTTCTTATTTTGGCAGGTCTCCCTCCCATATTATCAGACAGAGTATGTAACCCCTTCAAGGTTGGTGTTGTATGGTTCTGTAGAAAGTTTTAGATTGTGTTGGTAGTATTCAGGATTGCCAAGGACTGGCAGAACACACTTGGTGGCTAGAAGAAGCTGGATTCAGAGCATCAGGCAAGCATTTTGAATTATGAGCAAAGTTGCATCTGCCATCGTTCTGTGTTCTCATTGCGGTGGTTTCAGTGTGGTTTTGGTTTTTCTTAGATGAACATGGTGTTTTCGGTCAAAATCGGGTGAATTGAGCGAGAGTTAGACCCCAAAAGGGAATTGGAGGAGTTTTTGGAGTTGGAAGTGAATTTAAGGATTTTCCTCTTAGCCTAAGTTCTGTGAATGCGTTGTTCGATCCGTAAGGGTGTCCGAGGGTCTTCCATATAAATTTGTTTTCGGTGATTCAAAGTCCAACGTGTTTGGGAAGTTCATGGCTACGCATTAAAGGGTTCAGGAGCTTTTGGGTACTCTCTCTTTGTCACGACCCAGGGTAGCCCCTAGATGTAACACGACGTACAAGACCCCGAGAGACCTCATACAAGCCCTTAGCATACATAACATACAAGATAATAAAGAAGTAAGAGTTCAAAAAAGCATTTTATATCAAAGCTTTACTCAAAACAGCGGAAGTCTACAACTCATGTCTCAAAGCTTTCTAATATCATAGAATACGAATAAAAGTGAGAGGGACACAGCCCACTACAATATCAAACATAAGGAAAGACATCAAAGTAAAATCCAACAAGGCTATGTCCTCAGATGGATGAGGACTCACCAAGTCTTCTTCTCAACTCTAAGTCAATGCTCTAGCCACGAGTAGGAGAAGTACCACATCCTACACCAAAGAAGTTGATGTAGGCAAGAGGCAGAATAAAGTACTAAGTATGATAGACATGCATATAAACTCATAAAACATGCTAGAAACTGAGATATAAACATGACATGCAATTGGCCAAGCTAAACATGATAAGGCATATAAGCAAATGGCATAAAGCATAAACCATTGCCAAAGCAAGATGAATCATCTTTCTATTACTTTTCTTTTCTTTACTTTACTTTTAGTAACCCATGAACCATTCTGCAAGCTGAAGTGTCGGAAAAGCCTTAATTCGATCTGTAGACCATGGAATAACTCAACATGGAATTCGGTGTCTGCCCTACACCGAAAAAGGGCCATTCTACTTGCTAAGGTAGAATCCTGAACCATAGCCTACGTGGATCTACCAGCTAAGCTGATATAATATTGCCCTGTTAAAGACCACCTATGGGGGCACATAGGCATAGGACATATGGGGACTTGTCACCCGTCCACTCGGTTCTATGCATAATTCCTACTATACAATCATAATTATTGATATCTATGGAAAGGCACAACTAGGTTGCCAATCCAAGCTAAACATGACTTCACATACCATGGACTAGTCCAAGCTTACTTCATTGAGTGTTTCTTCTTTCATGAACTTGTCCAAGCTTACACCCCTAGAATAGCTTCTTTAAGCTCTTGATTCCATTTTAGTTAAGCAAACCATTTAACAAGTTATGAATCCTTTACATGTGAGAAAACCTTTCACAAGCTTAGGTTGAGCATTATATGAGGAAACCCTTTCAAGACTCAACAACATATCATAGATTTCATATAAAACATGCTTGATTCTCTAAACCTCTTTCTTCATGATTCTATCATTCTTTTTCTTCATAGCTAATGGGTTCATATAGCCATTATTTTAAACCATGCATTTCAATAAAAGCTAGTTCTTAAAAGTCATAATCAAGGCAATTTAGTCATACTTGAAGTAACCCACATAAAAGAGGAAAATCATGATTTTTACTTGAACATGCTAAATTCATGCACTTAACCCCAATTCATGCTCAATTTCATAGATGATCCCTCAATTTCATCAATTCTTATCTCAACCCAACAATTAAGGCATAGATTATCAAATTGGGGAGAATTTACTTGGGATCATGGGGGTTCATGCAATAATCACAATTCGACATGTAATTCATGCTAGATCGTGCACTAAATTACTTTACCCACACTAGATCGTGCACTACAAAGCATTAAATAAGTAAACGAACTCATACTAGAAGAACCCATAACAATTGATCAAACCCTAGCTTACTTGAAGGGAACTGAACCTTGAAATTCATGAAGAGAAGGGAGGGCCCAAAGGAGGAAGCAACTCCATTGGTCAATACCATCATACTAAGCAAAGCCCACTAGAAATTGGAGGAGATTGGGTGACCTTCAATGGAGGACTTAGCTTCTTCTTCATCCTTGAGCTAGAGAGGATTTCTTTTAGAGAGAGAAATATTTGAGAGGTGAATTTAGGGAATAAGTTAGAATGAAGTGATTTAGGTATAGAAAACTATATATACGACCTTCATTAAGGGTAAAACCGACTTAGTAATTAGGGAAAAGACCAAAAAGCCGTTAATTAAAAACTGTCGGGGCCCATCTATGGTCAAGACCTATGGTCCGTACATCCATTGATTGACCGTCCTATTGAACCGTCAAAAGATTCAGAGAGTTGGTATCTGGGGACCCTACAACGACGGCTTCAATCTACGGTTGGTAGGTCCATATACGGACCGTACACCTCAACCGTAGATCACACCCTGAGGTTCAAGAATTTAACCAAGTCTGGGGGACATCTACGGTTATTTTCTACGGACCGTCAATTGACTCACGATCCGTCCTGCTACTCCGTAGATCACACTTCAGAGACTGAGAATTATTGAAATTGACAGAGCCATTGACGGCTCCTCACCTACGGCCCGTAAGTGGCCTCCGTGGGTCACTGCCTACAGATAAATTATGCATTTTCATTCCTTGGAAAGCTGAGGTATTACATTGTTTGAGGTAATTTCTGCATTGAAGTTGCTGCCCCATTTATCTTAATTATCTTTTTTGTGAATTTTATCGCATGGGCTGATTTCCTTATTTCTAAGCACCGAATTGTGTCATATTTTGGGACACAAGTTCAGTAAGCTCAAATGAACCTTTTCACGAATTTAATTTTAGGATTCCCAATGCGGATCCCACAATCCTATTTAGACCTAATTTTGGATCCGTCTCTGATTATTGCGATTTTGGTTTCAAAATGTTTGTAATGACGTTGTGATCAATATTTTGATTGTGCGGCGGTGATTCTTAAAGGCAGAGCTTCAATTGGGTGGATACGGAGCGCGCGTGATCGGTTTCGAGGTAGGCTACGGTCTCCCACTTTGACTGAGCTTTATTATATTTAGTTTAGCATATACTGCATGTGCATTAGGTTGGTGGTTGCCGAGTTTAAAATTTTCCTCCCTGTATCTCATTTTTCTTTACTCTGATTGAGCTTTAGACAAGATTAGTTTCATGAAATCCTTAGATTAGGCTTTGGATACGAGTCACATGATTCTCATTGTGACTCCAACTTGGTTCCATCGCTGTTTTGTGTGATTCTACCATCTAAACGACCGTATTAACATTTTGATTCTATTTTGAATAATGTGGCAGTGTTTGAAGGTCGTACAGAAAGGAAAAGCTCTAAAATGTGATTTAGAGCGCGTGCAGTAGGCCTTAAGGTAGGCTACGGCTTCCTATTCCTTGGACTGAGCTTGGATATGTGAAATCATGTTGATTTGACTTAATTAGGGGCGGGTACCTAATTTATAATGCTAGTATACATAGAAATCATGTTTTAGGCCTATTTTTGGGATATTCGAGACTAAAATCATGCTAATGTGATTTGGGACATCCTTATCTTGTGGTTGGACTAGTCTATTGTTATTGATTGATTGTTTTAGCATGATTGGCCTTAGTCTAGACTTAGACTAGTGCTTGCTATAGACTTGTGATGTTTGGAGCCTTTTTAGCGTCATTTCTACTCCGATGTCATTTCAGACGACTTATCTCCTTGTAGACTAGTGTAGCAGACTTGAATCTGATAGAATGCATCTTAATTTAGGTGTTGACTAAGCTTTGACGACCATCTATCCACTCTCCCTCTTTATACCGCCCCGTATGCTACATTTGAGATTTTGTACTTTGCTAGGCGACTTAGGACTAGAGTTGGTTCAAGCTTGGAGTGTTGTACTAATTACCTGGGAGTGGATGTTGTTCCGTGATTATTCTTTTATGATGATCGACATGAGAGCCTTTGGTATCCCTTTCTAGTCACAGATTAAAGGTTTTGTCATGTTGCACATTATCCTCTATAGAGTCACTATGCATTGGCTATGGCCTTTAGCCCCTTCGGAAACCATCTACGTTTAGTGTTCTGGGCTCTATACTCCTTATTTGGGTGGATACATTGGTTACTTCAAGGTTATTTACGGTTAAAGGTTCGGTCTATGCCTTCTCTGAGTCATGACTCATCGTACCTTATTGTAGTTGATTTAGCTATTTTGTGTACCTGTCAGGTTTATAGGGGTCCGTTCAAGTTTTACTTAAACTTGCACACGAGTGTACCTTCTGAGCTTATGGGGTCTAGTTAGGTTTAGTTTAGTTGTACTTAGTTCTTTCTATGTTAGTACACTCGTGTGCATTTCTTTTAAATTTCGCTTTGACCTTTATTCGTGTCTAGATTCTATCATTTCATATTGCTTTTACTTTTCCTACTCAGTCGGCCTATGATTTCTACTAAGTACCTGTTGTTTTTGTACTCATGCTACACTCTACATCTATTTCATGATTCAGGTCTGAGCACCAGCTATCAGCATTGACCGTTCGAGCCCTATTGCAGCTTTTAATCAGAGGTGAGGGTGAGCACTTGATGTGCTGGACCTACCTGTCTCTCTCAGTATTTTGATAGCTATTCTTTTGCATTTTTAGACAATCTTTATATTTTGGGTCTACTTTTGGGACTTGTACTCTTTTATTTAGATAACTATATTTTTTAATAATGTGAACAATTAATCTAGCACAGAGAAGAGTGAGTACTAGAATAATTAATTGTTTTAGTTTTCTGATAACTTTTGTTGGAAATGTAATGGGTTCTATAACTTTCCCTTTAATTAACTTACCATAATATTCCCTATCCTAATAATCTTAGATTTTCCAAAGCAGGTTTATTAAACTTTAAAAAAAGAAGAAAAATAATAACTTTTGGTCTATGAAATATTTTCTTTCAATGTTCCTTCTACAAGTTTGAAAAGTAATTTAAATTCGAATGCACTATAAAAGCCAAGCTAGCCTCGTGTATTAAAATAATTCATTCCTATCTCTCTTCATTTTTATCATCATGTCTATAAAAAAGCACATAACCCTCAAGACTAACGATGGCGAGGAATTCAAACTGGAAGAGGCCGTAGCTGTGAGGTAAAAAGTCATCAAGCACATAGTACAAGACGTAGATTGTGCTTCTAATGCCATTTCCTTGACTAATGTTGATGGAAAAACAATGGCCAAAGTGATCGAATACTGGAAGACACACTCGGAGGAAGGTGTTTCGGCAGATCAGTTAAAGAACTTTAACAAGGATTTTTTGAAGGTGCACCACTCAATTATATATGATCTTCTCTTGGCTGCTAGTTATCTTGATGATAAGGAGCTGATGGAGGTAATTACCCAAGAAGTTGTTGATAGAATCAAAGATAAAACGCCAGAGGAAGTGCGTGAAGTATTTGATATCCAGAATGATTTTGCTCTAGAGGAAGAGGAGGAGATTCGTAACGAGGATGCTTGGGTCACCCTTAATTGATTTTGCAAAAAATGTTTCGTATTTATTTGCTTTTAGAAATAAAGTAGTCTAGATATCGATATCTTATGTTTGTGATGTTTGGAATTGTTCTTGATGATTTTAAAACAATGTTTCCTGTTTTTGTTCTTAATTGGAGTTCTTTGATTGATGATCATTAAGTTTTTCCAATTTATTATAAGGCGGCTAGAATTTTTTTTATCTAGACAAATCATCAAAAAAATTGTATTTATTTTAACAGAAATTCCCAAATAGAGTACAAATGGGGGATGTGGCCTTAACCAAAGATAAATATCCTTCAAAGGTAAAGGAGGACCTATGTTTACTCGATCTCACTGCCCTAATTACCTCATTATCAAAATAAAATTAGATGAGAAAGAAATTTGCAGTCAGCCATGGTTCTCTCATTCAATTGAAACAAGAGTTTTAAGTCAAGCATAAATATTGAATCAATAAAAGTCATATTATGATTCTCGAAATGTTTTAAACCTCTTATTGAATGTCTCAACTTATATAAAGTAATAGGATTAAATATTATCCCACAAAGACTTATGCTTAACTATTATCTAAATTAAACTATTTTTGTATACATAAATTCTCTATATATAACTAATCACTTATTGTGTCTTTCTCAAAATTATCATGATTAATTATGTGTACTACAAAAATGGATTTTCGAAGCTAACTAGGACAAATGAATGTGCTAAAAGTAACCCTGGACCAAGTGGACGAATTAAAATAGAA
>JAGDQO010001694.1:0-13283 GCA_018342035.1 Solanum appendiculatum
GAATCGAGGTCATAACCGACGGGTATTATTAATGTCGAGGTCATTGCCGGTGAGTGTTATTGATGTCGAGGTCATTATTGGTGAGTGTTATTGATGCTAAGGTCATTGTTGGTGATTATTTTTTATGTCGAGGTGATATCCGGCGAGTGTTATTGATGCCGATGTCTTTGCCATTGAGAACATGGACTATGGTTGTTCCCTATGAGTTCCGAATGATATTTGTGATAGATAAACTTGATTATTGTGATTGATGACATTCATTATTGTGATTGATGGCTTTGATACTTGTGATTGATGACCTTGATATTTGTGATTGATGACCTTGATACTTGTGGCTGATAAACTTGACTATTGTGAGTGATGAAATTGTCACTTATGATTTGATGAAATGTAACTGTTGAACTGTGACTATGGAACCTTGTGAATTGTTTATAAATTGTTACTTTGGGTTGATTTCTATGTAAGTTGTAGTTGTGGCAGTTCGACTGGGATGAAAGGAGTTCTCGTATTCTAGCTAGTTTTACCTTGTTTTAGTGGGTTGCTTGTTGAGTACCGTGTTGTTTGGTACTCACCCATTGTTTCTACACTTGTGTAGGTTTTGAGCCGGACCTGTATGATTGCTCTTCTTCTATCTACATCCGAGGCTTTTCTATGGATACTTGAGAGGTAGTTGCATGTCATCCCGGCGGGCCCTCTTGTTCTTTATATATTGTTCTATTCGAGAATCAAAGATATTGAAACTTGAATTTATCTTTCAAATTCTATATTATTACACTAGTAGTTTGTACACGTGATAACTAGGTTTTATGGGTATTTGAGAATGACTAAGTTTTTCATGATTATGTTGTTAATAGTTTATTTCCGCATTTTTCCATATTGTTGTGTTTAGGCTGACCTATCTTGGTGGGATTAGATGAGTGTCATCACGTCCATTTTTGGGTCGTGACAATGATAATTGATCATACTAGAATCTTTCTACTTTTTCTCATGTTGTTTTTCAAAAACAGTAGGGCCTAAAATACCCTTGAACTATTTGAAATGGTACAGAACTACTATCCATCCACCTATTGGCTCCAAAATACCCTTGACATACACCTGTTGGCTTCCAAATACCCCTGACATCCATCTTCGGATTCAATATTGACCTCTTTTATAACTGATTATCATTTAAATAATTTAGTAAATTTTTTTAATATGTGGCTACCATCTATTGGATACAATTTAACTACTTAAATTAATTTACAAATCCAGCCATACTAATTATATCCTACCTAAATTAACTACACTCAATCCAAATTAACTACACCCGAACCAAATTAACTACACCCGCCCCAAATTACATTTACCCCACCGATTAAAACAAATACACCCTTCATTCCAAACATTTATGTAATACCTCAGCTTTTGAAAAGAGAAAAGACTGCATAAATTGTGGCTACTTGTTTAGGTCTCCTAGACCAGTCTATGGTTCGTAGGAATTTCTACGGGTCGTAGACAAGTCTCGTAGGAAAAGGGAAAATAATTTTTCAAAAATCAAGTTTCAGTATCTCTTTCATGGCTGACCAGGAGGGTCCGTCAAATGATCTACGAGTCTTAGATGGGTCTCGTAGGTAGGTCCCAGACTTGGTGAATTTTTAATGATAAATTAGTTGAGTTCTAGGGTTGAGGTCTATGGACCGTAGAATGTTCTACGGGCCATAGACAGGTCTCGTCAAAGATTGGTCTAAGTTAAAGGCTTCTAAACCTTTCTACGGTTGACCAGGACGGACCGTAGGTCTAAACTATAGGAAGTTCTAGTAGTTATTTCTTAAGGGCTTTTGGGTCTTTTCCTAAATGTTTTAATCCTATGCTATGTCATTTTGGTCTCTATCCTAAGCCCTATATAAAGACTTTAAGTCCTAAATCTACCCATTTTAAATCCATTCTCCTATTTCCCCAAAACCCAACCAAATTCATTCTCCCAAATTCCCTCTCAACCTAAGGAAGAAGAAGAAGCTAAGGATCACTCGAAGGTCTTCAAATCACCATTCATATTGGGCTTTGAGTAGCAAGGTATGTGGGTATTCACCCATGGATTCCATTCCTCCACAGGGTCCCCAAGGTTTTCAATGTCTCAAATTCAATTTCAATTGATCAAATTAGGGTTCTTCTTAATTCTCCATGGGTTCTATTCAATTATGATTCAATTGTTTTTTTTCAATCTTCTATTGCATGATTTAATGTAATTACATGATATTGAGTTGAAATCATATGAACCCATGCATGATCCATGATTTTTGACTATGAACTTTTGAAGAACTCATGAACCTATGAACTATGAATTTGAAAAGCTATGCATGTCTTATGGAAGTAATGTTTATGATATAAGCTGATTTTAGACGAAAGTATCAATGTTGTTGTGAAAGGTTTGCCCACATAAGAATATGATTCTGATTGTGAAAAGTATTTCTCACATATGGATTCACATTGGTGAAAGGTTTTCTCATCTATGTTTGAATTGTAATTTAAGGATCTATTCTATGTTTAGACTTAAGATGTGGATTGGTAACGATCATTGTCTTTCCTGTGTTATAATGTTATTTCACTTTTATCTATTCCGTTGGGATTTTTACTTAGCACCGAGAGGACTTTGAGGTGGAGACTCATATAGGGTAGTCTCTAGTAGCAACCTCTAGTCCCTAACTGCGTGCCCCCGTAGGATTGTCTTAAATGACCTAGCTGGTGGATCCACTTTGGCAAAAGATGATGTGTACAGATTCTACCTTGGCAAGTAGAATCCCCTTCTTTCGGTATGAGAGATATATTGGATTCCATATTATAGCTCATATGGTCTTATTGTAGGTTAAAGCTAATATCCCACAAAATGAATATGTTTCTTTAAAAAGCTTTGTCATGTCTCTAATTTTAAATACATTGACCATATCTTATGATTTATACGATGTTACTTCTTTAAGCTTTTAAATGTTCAAATGTTGGTCATGCATTATATGTTTAAACCATTCATGCTATCATGTCTATTTCATGCATATATACCCATACTTAGTACATTCCATATACTAATGCATAGTTGTGCCTACATTGTCTCATAAATATAGGGTTCGACGCTCCTACCTCTCACACTTGTGGCTAGTTAATCATTCTACTGGATTCAAGAGTTGGTGAGTTTTCATGTTTTGAGGATTGAGACACATTTACTTGCTTTATGTCTTTCTAGTTTTTGGATGATGTACGTGGTGTATGGGTTACGTCCTAATAACTCCTTTTGATGTTTTAGATGGGTTTTGTATACTATATTAGACTTTCGCTTTGTCGAACACTTTTATGATATCGAAACGCTACTTTTGAAATCTTTATTTCTATTGTCTTGTATGATGTATGCTAAGTGGCTTGTGTAGAGTCTTTCGGGATTCTATACACTATGTTACACCTAGGGTATACTTTGGATCGTGAAAAACTTGGTATTTAGAGCACAAGGTTTAGAAAGGTCCTAGGATTTCTCACAAGTCACATCAAGTAGAGTCTTGTTCATGAGTGTGAAGCGTGCCACACTTATGAGTAGGAGGCTATAAGATGTTTAGGAAATCCCACTTCTTTCATCATTCTAAATTCGTGCGATAAGAGTTTAAATCTATATGTCTCTCTCATAATCCTTATTCGATACTTTTCAGGATATGGCCCTCAAAGAGCAAATGTTAGAAGGAATGCGAATGAGAATGTGAAACAAGAAGCTCCTTAAGTTCCGGCCAACCCTTTGGCCGAACAAGTGACTAATGTGGAGTTCCGAGCTGCTTTTCAAGTGTTGGCATAAGCTATATCAGCTCAAGCCAATGAGAGGTTAGTTCTCCTGTGAACCCAAATGGGGGTACATCGACAACTAGAGTGAGAGTTGGGATCCAAACAAAGGGTTGTTCTAGACCAAACTCAACATTCCGAAGCTAACCGCACTGACAGAATTCTTATCCAAGTTTGTTTACTCAGAATCTTGACTAAAGTCAAACTTAGGCCTTAACTTGAAAGTTAAAACGCCTAATCGCACAAACTCGCACTAAAAGCCTCGGGAGTCATGACAACTATGCTACTAGCCTAAAATGACCCTTTTAGAGCTGATGGAATTGTCAGAATTTGATTATGAGGTCATCTTCTCAAACTTTTGGTCAAAACAGACCTATCAAGGTTTAAAATCTTTAAAACACTAAAACTCGCACAAAAACCAATGAACGACCAGGTGATCTATCTGTCAGTCCCAGAAAGTCATAAATGACTTGGGGTCACTATAGAAAAGTTTTAAATGACGAACATGAGGCATAAACATAGAAATGACCTAGAGTTCATTACAACATCCACTACTAAAAAGGGCTTTCATCTGTGAAAGTAGGAGTCAAGAAGTACCCAAAGGCTCAAACAAACCAGAAACTGCTCCCGCATATCATGGTCGGTGTCCTAGGTAGCCTTCTAAATTGGTTGATGCCTCCAAGGGACCTTAACTACAGGAATGGCTCTCGAATGCAATCACCGCACATCTCTAGCTAGAATGCCAACTGGCTCCTCCACGAAGGTAAAGCAATCATCCAACTCTACTGCATCATACTGAAGCACACGAGACTCGTCTGGAACATATCGATGCAACATCGATACACTAAAGACTGGGTGGATAGCTGAGAACATCGGAGTCAAAGTTAACTCATATGCAACCTCTCCAATAGTCGAAAGGATCTTAAAAGGCCCAATATACCTTGGGCTAATCTTGCCCTGCCTCCCAAACCTCATCAAGCCCTTCATAGGTGACACACGAAGAAACACTCTATCAACATAAGTTATGTGCCTACTCTAAGCTGTCCAAAGTCTATCCTGAATCACCCTAACCTGCTCCAAAGCCTCCTGAATCAAGTCTGTACCACATGGTCTAGGCTCTATAGACTCAAACCAACCCACTAGAGAGAGACAAGACTTACCATATAAGGCCTCGAATGGGGCCATCTGAATGCTAGAATGGTAGCTGTTGTTGTACGCAAACTTTGCCAAAGGTAAGAGCTATTCCCACTAATCTCCAAAATCTAAAACACAAGCCTGGAACATATCCTCAAGAACTTTAATATTACGCTCCGACTGACCATCAGTCTGTCGGTGGAAGTGTAACACCTCAGATTTTAAAAGAAGGAAAATTTTAGATTTTCTAAACTGGTGTCTATGTCTACGGATCCCACCTACGGACCGTAGGAGCTCCTACGGGCCGTAGATGGAATTCATATGCAGTGGGGAAAATATTTTAAAAATATCAAGTTTCATAATTCTTTCTACAACTCAATAGGATGGTCCGTCATTTCTTTTGCGGACCGTAGAAAGGTCTCGTAGGTCTCTCCCAGAGTTAGTGAAATTTTAAAGCCTTAAGTTGAGATCAATGTTTGCCATGTACGGACCATCAATGGACCTATGAACCGTACATGGGTTACATCGATTGAAGGTTAAAATTGAATAGTATCTGAATCTTTCTACGGTTGGACAAGACGGTCCGTAGTTGGACCTATGGACCATAGGTCTGAGTCCAACAGTTAATTTTAAGGGCTTTTTGGTCTTTTCTCTAATTGACTTATACCTAATCTAAGGTGGTTTAGTCCTAATCCTAGATCCTATATAAGTCTTCTAATTCTAAAATCTACCTATTCTAATCACTTTTCAAATTCTCCCAAATCCCTCCAAAGATTTCTCTCTCTAAGTCTTGAAGAAGAAGGCTAGGGATTCAAGTCAAGTCTCTAATTCTCCATTGATTGGGGAATTGAACTCCAAGATATGAGGGCTTTCCTCTATGGAGTCCTTTCCTCCATAGGGTTCCTAAATTCTCTAATTTTGTAAAGTTAGATTCTCCAATTGAAATTTTGGTTTTCTTCTATCTTATTGGTTCTTTCAAATTATGATCTAATTGATTGATTTGAGTTGTTTTATTCATGAATTGAGCTAATTGCATGTTTTGAAGTTGAATCCCCATGAACCCATATGAAATCCATGATTTCTAGACTTTGATCTTATGATGAGGTTCTTGAACTATGAAAGATGAATTTATGAAGATATGTATGTTCTTTATGAAATTGAGATAAATGATTTAAGGTTGCTTTGAGAGTGAAGTATCAATGTTGTTGTTGTTGTGTTGTGAAAGAATTTTTCTCATATTACTCAAAAAATGAATGTGAAAGGATTTTTTCACATAAAGGATTCATAAGGGTTGAAAGGTTTTCTCAACTAGACTTTGAATCAAGATTAAGGAGCTATTCTAATGAATTTTAGCTTGGATTGGCTATTTGATGTGCCCTTCCATGAATGATAAGACAAGTGGCGATTACCCATGTCTCATAATGATAAAGCAAGTTAAGATTAATGAATCTTCCATGGAATTTATGCTTAGCACCGAGTGGACAAGCGACGATTACCCATGTCCCTTAAACTATGTGCCACCATAGGATGATTGTCTTAGATTGACATTAGCTAGTGGATCCACTTAAGCTAGAAGTTTATGGTTTTTCCCTTGGCAAGTAAGGACACCTCTTTTTGGTGTCGGGTAGACACCGGATTCCACGTTATAGCTCACATGATCTATGTCGGTTAATGCTAATTTCCCACATAATGAACTAAGGTTACTTCCTAAAAGGGTATATCAAGTATGTGTTGTTTTAAGATGATTTCCTTGCATTGGCTATGGTTTTGAGTCATGTTTTCTATCATGTCATCTTATGATTTAACTTGTCATTGCATCTTATGTATAGCCCTTTTTTAGCATGATTTTATAACTTTTATGCGTGGTTATCAAACTTGGTACATTCTATGTACTAAAGCATACTCTTGCTTACATTGTTTGACTAATGTAGAGCGTGATGACTCTTCTCCCTCCATTCGTGGCTAGATCATTGTACTTGTTATAAAAAGACTTAGTGAGTCCTCATACTTCAAGGACAATGCCACGTTTATAGTTTTATGTCATTTTACTTTTGAACTTGTATGGGTTACAGCCCAAATTTCATTCTATTGATGTATTAGATGGCTTTTTGTCTATGTTAAACTTCCGCTACTTTTGCCAACTCTTGATGATTTAAATTGTCTTTTGAACTCTTAACTACTATTATCTTGTATGATGTATGCTAAGTGGCTTGTATGGGGCCTTTTAGGGTCTTGTACGCCATGTCACGTCTAGGGGGTACTTTAGGTCGTGACAGGAAGGCTATGCTAAGGTCAACGCGAGTGCCCAACTCATCCTGAAAAGTCGTATAGAAGCTAAAAGTAAACTGAGCGCCACAGTCTGATATAATAGAGACCGGCACACCATGTAGATGAACCACCTCACGAAAGTAGATACGGGACAATCTCTCACCGCTGAATGAAGACTTAACAGGAAGCAAGTGTGCTCATTTGGTCAAATGATCAATAATGACCCAAATACTATCGACACCTCTTGAAGTCTGAGGCAACCCTACTACAAAATCCATGGTGATGCAATCCCACTTCTACTCCAAAATGGGTAATCTTTGAAAATCACCACCAGGTCTCAGATGCTCGGCCTTCACCTACTGGCAACTAAGGTAACGGGATGCATAGTCTGTAATATCTTTTCTTATGCCACCCAACCCGTAATGCTGCCTCAAGTCACGATACATCTTCACGGTGCCCGAATAGATATAGTATCTAGAATTATGGTGTCACGACCTAAAGTACATCCTAGACTTTACATAGCGTATAGGACCCCGAGAGGCCCCATACAAGCCACTTAGCATACATCATACACGCTAATAGAATTTAAAGAAAGTTTAGCAACAACATTTCATATAAAAGAGATTGACAAAAAAGCGGAAGTCTAAGCATAAGTTTCAATAAGCCATCTACTACATCTATAGAATAAATCTGGGACATAACCAATACAAAGTCTGAAAACTGAAATGACATACAAGATAAAAGAGTCTCGGTCCTCGAAACATGAGGAATCACCAATCTTCAAAGGTCAATGAAATCACTTCACCACGAGAATGCGAGGTAGGAACGCCGGACCCTACATTCATGAGATAATGTAGGCAAAAGTATGTGTTAGTGCATGGAATGTACCAAAGATAATAACAATGCATAAGAGTTATAAATTCATGCAAAAAAGGGACTTTATAAGACATGCAATGCCAAGCTAAATCATAAATCAACATTTTAGAAAATAGAAGTCATAACCATGGTCAATGCAAGCTAAACATCTTTAATACACATTTGAGATAGTTTTAGAAAGTAACCTTGGTTCATTATTGTGGAAAGTTAGCCTTACCCGACATATACAATGTGAGCTATAAAATGGAATCCAGTGTCTATCCCACACAGAAAAGAGATTTTCCTACTTGCCAAGGTAAGGACCATGAGTCTTGAGCTAAAATGGATCCACTAGCTAATTTCTATCTAAGACAATCATCCTATGATGACACATAGTTTATAGGACATGGGTAATCACTGATTGTCCACTCGGTGCTAAGCATAAATTCCATGGAATATTCATTAATCATATACATCTTATTATCCATGGAAAGGCACAATTAAGTAGTCAATCCAAGCTAGAATTCATTAGAAAAGCTCCTTAGTCTTGATTCAACTTAGGTGAGAAAACCTTCAACCTTATGAATCCTTTATGTGAGAAACCCTTTCACAATCATAACAACAACAACATCAATGCTTTACTCTCAAAGCAACGTTAGATCATTATCAATTTCATAGAGAAACATGCATGTTTTTATAAATTCATTTTTGATAGTTCATAAGCTTCATCATAGGATCATAGTCTAGAAATCATGGATCATGTATGGGTTCATATGAATTCATCTTAGAAACAGGTAATTACTCCAATTCATCTATAAAAAGATATAAAACAATCAATTGGATCATAATTGAAAAAGAACCCATGCGATTGAAGAAAACCCTAGTTTTTATTGGACATTCAAACTTGTAAAATTGGAGAATTTAGGAACTCTATAAAGGAAACGACTTCATAGGTGAATACTATCATAACTTGTTGCTAGAATCCCAAAGAGAATGGAGGATTGGAGGTTTGATCTTGAAGTAATAGTCTTCTTTTTCAAGCTTTAAAGAGAGGAAATTTTGGGAGGATGAACTCGGTCAATTTTTAGGGATTTAGGAGAATGAGTTGAATTGGGTCAATTGGGGGTTTAAAACGTTTTTATAGTGCTTAGGGCAGAAGACAAAATGACATAGTATTGGGTTAAACAATTAGAAAAAGGTCAAAAAGCCCCTTTAAAATAATTGCCGAGCCTCACCTACAGTTCAAACCTACTACGGACCGTCCAGGTAAACTGTCGATGGATTCAAAAACTAGATTTTTGGACCATCAAATGATAGGACACATGTACGATTTGTAGGTCTACCTACGGTCCGTACATGGCCAACCGTAGAAACTTACTTTAGCCCTTAAATTTCACTAAGTTTGAGAGTGACCTACGAGACCTACCCACAACTTGTACATAGAGTGATAGGCTATCCTGGTGAACCATAGAAAGGGGTTCTGAAACTTGATTTTTTGAAAATTACTTCCCCACTATCTACGGATGCCATCTATGGTCCGTAGGTACTCCTACCAACCGTAGGTGGGAACTGTAGGTCATGCTTGCAACTCAAAATCTACATTTTTCCTCTTTTCCAAGTCCGAGTTGTTACAATATCTTCCCCTTGGGGACATTCATCCTCGAATGGAACTCAAGGCAACATAAAATGGGTAGGAAAAAGATCTAACGGCCCAACAAGAATGCAATTTCATCAACATCGCATAACCAAGGAGGAATATCAACTCCACGCTCAAACATATTAAAAAACATCATTTCATAAGGTATACATGCAAGTCATGCTCAAATGCACATAACCATGAAGAAATCAATCATAGCTAAATCAAAATCTCGAAAGCAGGTTTTCATGAGCATGGATGCATAAGGAAACATGAAAATGACTAAGACATGAGAATGAACCATGAGGAACTAAATACCTCAAGCTAGAGTAGGATCGGAGGGAAAGAGATGGGGGTAACGGGATATCATATCGGCCTCGGCCTTCCAAGTAGCACCCTCAACTCTTTGATTCCTCCATAAAACCTTTACGACTGCAACTTCCTTATTCCTTAACTTCTTAACTTGCCGGTCCAAAATCTCAACCGGAACCTCTTCATAAGAAAGACTCTCTTTTATACCAAGACTCTCTAATGGTACTATATATGTCGTATCACCAATACATTTCTTCAACAAAGAGACATGCGAAACCGAATGCACCGCTGCCAAGTAATTAGGCAAATCAAGTTCATAAGCAAAATTCCCAATATCCCTCAAAATCTGATATGGGTCCACATAACGGGGACTAAGCTTCCTTTCTTTCCAAACCTCATTACACCCTTCATGGGTGAAATTATAAAGTAGACCCAGTCATTAACATCAAATTCTAGATCTATTCTTCTAACATCGGCATAGGACTTTTATCGACTTTGGGCCCTTTTTAATCTTCCTCTAGTAAGACGAACTTTCTCCATAGACTCATGTATCAACTCGGGACCTATCAAAGCTACTTCACCAACTTCAAACCAACCTATAGGAGATCTACACCTCCAACCACAAAGAGCCTCAAATGGAGCCATACCAATACTTGAATGATAGCTATTATTATAAGCAAACTCAATCAAAGGCAAATGATCATCTCAATCACCCTTGAATTCAATCACACAAGCTCTCAACATATCTTCCAAAGTTTGGATAATACGCTCCGCTTGCCTATCGATTTGAGGATGAACGGTCGTGCTAAGCTTAACACGAGTACCAAGGCTCTTTTGGAAAGATTTTCAAAATTGAGAAGTGAATTGGGTAGCACGGTCGGAGATAATGGATATGGAAACTCCATGCAACCTAACCATCTCCCAAAGGTATAACTTGGCATAGTCATCCGCCGAATAAGAAACCTTGATGGGAATGAAATGAGCCGATTTTTTCATACGATCCACAATAACCCAAATTGAGTCATGTTGTTGCTAGGTGCGGGGTTAACCAACAATAAAGTCCATATTCAGGTCTTCCTACTTCCAAGTAGGAATACTAATATTTTGGGACAAACCTCTTGACTTTTAATTCTCAACTTTCACTTGTTCAAAATTAGGACACTTTGCCACAAATTCCACAATATCCTTCTCAATCCCATTCCATCAATTGACCTCCAGCAAGTTACGGTACATCTTGGTGGCTCCCGGGTGAATGGAATATCGAGAACTATGGGCTTCCAACAAAATCTGCCTCCTCAAATCATCAACATTGGGAACACATAGACGACCTTGAAATCAAAGTACACCATCTCCCTCTTGGGAGAAAGTCTCAATGGACTTTTTAAGTACCACTTCCTTCAATTCCATCAAGATCGGATCCGGACCTTGTTTTTCCATCACATCTGAAACAAAAGACGATTTTGAACCATTATGAACCATAACACCACTTTTAGTAGAATCAACCAAATGAACACCCAACCGGAATCAAACAATTGAACACCCAATCGGGCCAATCGATGAACATCTCGAACTAACTTCTTCTTATCCTTCTCAACACTACCCATGGATAGACAACTAAGAGAATTTGCCACCACATTTGCCTAGCTGGGGTGATAGAGAACACTCATATCATAATCATTTAGCAACTCAAGCCACCACCTTTGGCTAAGATTTAGATCCTTTTGCTTGAACACAAATTGCAAACTCTTGTGGTTGGTAAAGACATCAACATGAACACCATATAAGTAGTGCCTCCAAATCTTCAAAGCAAATACGACTGCCGCTAGTTCCAAATCATGGATAGGATAGTTCTTTTCTTGAATTTTAAGTTGTTGTGAAGCATAAGCAATAACTTTCCCATTTTTCATAAGAACACATTCTAGTCAAACCCTTGAAGCATCATAATAAACCACAAATCCATCGGACCCTTCCGGTAAAGTCAATACCGGAACGATGGTTAGTCTATCTTTCAATTCTTGAAAACTCTTTTCACATGCTTCTAACCATACAAACTTAACTTTCTTTTGGGTCAATGCCATCAATGGAGAGGCAATCGAAGAAAACCCTTTTACAAACCTTCTATAATAACCAGCCAAACCCAAGAAACTTCGAATATCCAAAGGGGATAGAGGTCTAGGCCAACTCTTAACCACATCCTACTTCTTAGGATCCACCTCAATACCTTTACCGGAAACAACGTGACTAAGAAAAGCCTCGGTTCTTAACCAAAACTCATATTTACTAAACTTTGCAAAGAGTTGTTAGTCCTCAAGGACTTGCAACACAATCCTCAAATGATTAGTGTGCTCATCTTCATTCCTTAAGTAAATCAAAATATCATCGATAAATACAATCACAAACATATCTAGGTATTGTCTGAACACTCTATTCATCAAATCCATAAATGCGGCCGGAGCATTAGTCAAACCAAATGAGATTACCAAGAATACGTAATGACCATACCAGGTTCAAAAAGCCTTCTTCAAAATGTCATCTTTCTTTACCCTCAATTGGTGATAGCCCGACTGATGGTCAATCTTAGAGAAGTAACTCACTCCTTGGAGTTGATCAAACAAATCATCTATCCTTGGTACAAGGTACTTATTCTTAATGGCAACCTTATTTAATTGGCGATAGTCAATACACATACGAAGTGAACCATCTTTCTTTCGAACAAACAAAACCGGGGCACCCCATGGAGAGATACTCGGTCAGATGAAATCCTTATCCAACAAATCATTCAATTGCTTCTTTAACTCCTTAAGTTTTGCCAGAGCCATTCGATAATGAGGAATAGAGATAGGTTGCGTATATGGGAGAAGGTCGATATCGAAGTCTATTTCCCTTTTGGGAGGAATATAGGGTAAATCATCGAGAAACACTTCCAAAAACTCATTAACAATGGGGACCGACTCAAAGGTAAGGGTTTCAGAATCCATATCCCTAACCCAAACAAGATGGTATATGCAACCTTTAGAAATCATCTTTCTAGCTTTATGACAAGAAACAAACTGACTCTTACGCATAAAATTTTCCCCTTTCTACTCTCGGATGGGTCATTTGGAAATTGAAACTTGACCACTCGGGTCCTACAATCAATAGAAGCGTAACATGAATACAACCAATCCATACCAAGAATAATATTGAAATCTAATATATTAAGCTATACAAGATCAACATGAGTGACTCTATGGGGTAAGGACACGGGACAACTTCTATAGACTCTCTTAGTCACAAGAGATTCACC
>JAGDQO010001695.1:0-74883 GCA_018342035.1 Solanum appendiculatum
TTTCATCATCATTTCAGTAATTACATAACCATCCGGCTCATAGGACGTACCTTGGACCTTCCCTTTCCTAAGAATTCATAAATGGGCATTTTATCAAACACAAGGGTGGGCAATTGTTCATGTAAATGAAATCATGTATTTCAAGAATACTAAGTCCAACCAATTCCAAAATCCATATAAATCAGCCCACCAACAACATACATATATATATCAACCTTCATAATTTGATCATGGAAGCATGTAAACCATAAACATCACATAAAAATTCCATTTCATGATAATATGCAAAAAAGGACCATAATAGGGTGTGTAGTAGTAATTCCGTAATTCAAGAATTCATAATTGATCATGAGGACCCATAAACTTGAAGTAGAAATAGAGGATAAATGGTTGGACTTGTGGAAAGGAAGGTTTCCACAATCAAACCCACATACCTCAACTTTGGAGAATCCTTGATGAAGATTGGAATGGAGAATCGAAGCTTGAGATTGAGTCTTGAATCCGGAATTAGAGCTTGAGATGTTTGAATTTGGTTGAAGATCTTGGTGGAATTTTTGGAGAGGGCTTAGAGAGTGTTTTTGGAGTTAAGAAAATGACTAAGTATGGGACATATCCCCTTTTTATAAAAAATGACTCCAACCCGCCTAGAAAATTCGCTCACTGGAATTGGAAATTCTGCACTGACAGGTTTTACGAAAATGGTCATAACTCCCTCATCCTAACGCGGAATAAGGTGAAACCAAGTGCGTTGGAAAGCTAACTCAAAGAGCTTTAATTTGATAGGTTGCAGCCCTTCCAGTTCCTTGTGTGCTAAGAGATATGCCCCTTTAAAGTTGACCCTCCAAATCGCAATTTTTGCGATTTTCGAATTTTGATACGGTTGCTCTAAAATTCGGGTTAGACCCATTTCCCACTCAATTTGACCCCACAAATAAGAATATGAAGTCGAATTTCAAAAATCATGCACGGATTTTGAGATATATGGAAATTACAATTATAGGTGTTTCCGAAGCACATTTTCGGGCATTTTTGGGGTCGTTTCAATGGCTAATTTAGTTGAATTAGACAGGTGGATTTTGATGTCATTCTAGTCATGGATTAGCTTTATGCTTGTTATGCCTCGATCGATCGTAGAACTCGAGTGGTCAAGTTTCAATCCCTAATGAACCAATCCTAGAGTGGAAGATTAATCCAACAGTGCTTAAGGGTCGTTTCATCTCATACCTTAAAGCTAGAAAGTTAGTCTCCAAGGGGTGCATCTATCACTTAGTCAGAGTTAATGACTCTAGTATTGAGACACCACCTCTTCAGTTAGTCCCAGTCATAAATGAGTTTCCAGAAGTCTTTCCCGACGATCTTCCCGGAGTCCCTCTAAAAGGGAGATAGACTTTGGAATTGATGTCCTTACAAATACTCAACCCATCTCTATTTCGCCATACAAAATGGCTCCAGCTGAGTTAAAAGAGTTAAAAGAACAGTTGAAAGATCTTCTTGATAAGGGCTTCATTCGACCAAGTGTCTCGCCTTATGGCGCTTCAGTCTTATTCGTGTGAAAAAAGGATGGTTCCCTTAGGATATGTATTGATTATCGTCAGTTGAACAAGGTCACCATAAAGAATAGATATCCCCTTCCTAGAATTGATGACTTGTTCGACCATCTTCAAGGTGCCACTTGCTTCTCAAAGATAGACCTCAGATCCGGCTATCATCAGTTGAAAGTGAGAGAAAGTGACATCCTAAAGACAGCTTTCAGGATTCGTTACGGTCATTATGAGTTCCTTGTCATGTCATTTTGTTTGACTAACGCTCCTGCAACATTCATGGATCTCATGAATAGAGTTTTTAAGTAGTATCTGGATATGTTTGTTATCATATTCATCGACGATATTTTGATCTACTCTAGAAATGAGGAGGATCATGCTAGTCATCTTAGAATAATCCTTCAGACTCTTAAGGATCGGGAGTTATTTGCCAAGTTTTCAAAGTGTGAATTTTGGCTTGAATCTGTGGCGTTCTTAGGCCATATTGTTTCTGGCAAAGGTATTCAAGTTGATTCTCAGAAAATAGAGGCAGTGAAGAATTGGCCAGACCCACATCCCCGACTGACATAAGGAGTTTCTTGGGTTTGACTGGTTACTATAGAAGGTTTGTAGAAGGATTTTCATCCCCATTGACTAAGTTGACCTAAAAGAAGGCTAAGTTTCAATGGTATGAGGCTTGTGAGGAAAGCTTTTAGGAATTGAAAACTCAATTGACTACTGTTCCAGTATTGACCCTACCAGTGGGAACAAAAGGTTTTGTTGTATACTGCGATGCGTCCAGAGTTGGACTTGGTTATGTGCTGATGTAGAATGGTAAGGTAATAGCATATGCCTCTAAGTAGTTAAAAATCCATGAAAGAAATTATCTGACTCATGATCTCGAATTGGCAGCAGTGGTATTTACTCTTAAGACATGGCGTCATTATCTCTATGGCGTGCATGTGGATGTGTTCACTGACCACAAGAGCCTTCAGTATGTTTTCAGTCAGAAGAAGTTTAACCTTAGGCAGAGGAGGTGGCTAGAGTTACTTAAGGATTATGACATGAGTATTCTCTGCCACCCAGATAAGGCTAATATTGCTGTTGATGCCCTTTGTGGGTTGTCCATGGGAATTACTGCTCATGCGGAGGAAGGAAAGAAAGAGTTAGCAAAGGAAATGCACAGACTTGCACATTTGGGACTCCGTTTGGTAGACATTAGTGAAAGTGGAGTTGTTGTAATGAATGGAGTTGAATCATCCTTGGTGGTGGAAGTGAAAGAGAAGCAAGATAGGGACCCCATCCTACTTGAGTTGAAGGAAAATGTTCATGAGCAGAAAGTGATAGCGTTTAAACAAGGGGGAGATGGTGTGTTGAGATATCAAGGTAGATTGTGTGTTCCAAAGGTGGATGAGCTCCAAGAGAGGATCATGACAGAAGCTCATAGTTCCAGATATTTGATCCATCCTGGTTCCACAAAGATATACCATGACTTAAGAGAAGTCTATTAGTGGAACAGTATGAAGAGGTGTATTGCAGATTTTGTTATTAAATGCCCAAATTGCCAGCAAGTCAAGGTTGAACATCAAAGGCCATGTAGTGTGGCTCAAAACATAGCTCTTCCGGAATAGAAGTGGGAGATGATTAATGTGGACTTCATTTCTGGCTTACCGCGATGTCGGAGGCAGCATGATTCGATTTGGGTGATTGTAGATCGGATGACTAAGTCAGCCCATTTCTTACTGGTTAAGACTACAAATTCAGCAGAAGATTATGCCAGTTTATACATCCGTGAGATAGTCCGACTTCATGGAGTCCCTTTTTCCATCATTTTCATATAGGGGTGCACAATTCACTTCTTAGTTTTGAAAGTCGTTTCAAAAAGGTTTGGGTTCAAAGGTAAACCTTAGTATTGCTTTTCATCCTCAGACGGATGGTCTAGCAGAGTGCACAATTCAAACCGTAGAGGATATGTTGAGAGCATGTGTCATGGATTTCAAAGGTAATTGGGATGACCACTTGCCTCTTATAGAGTTTGCTTACAATAACAATTATCACTCTAGTATCCAGATGGCTCCTTATGAGGCCCTTTATGGGAGAAGATGTAGATCTCCTATTAGCTGGTTTGAGGTTGGTGAAGCTGAGTTGATAGGGCGAGACAAGGATATTTGGGTCTTTCACTACCCTTTTAACTCCTAAACTATGCCGTTTTGACCCTATAACCAAACCCTATAAATGATTTCACTCCTAGAAAACTATCCATTCCCTTTTATTCCCCAAACTCTCTCAAAAGCTCTCAAGGTTTTCTCTCCAAGTTCTCCCCAAGGTTCCCAAAGGATTTCTAGGGTTCTTCAAGCTTCACGGTCTTCTTCCTCAAATTTCTAGGGCTTTGCAATCAAGGCATGTGAGAAGTTCATCAATGGACCCCTTTCATCCATTGAGTCCCAAGGATTTCTCCAAAACTCCTTTGTGAATTCAATCTAAATCTAGGGTTTTGCATGGTTATGAATGTGTTTAATTGTTTTTTGCTATATTCAATCTATATGATCTTATTATGCATACATTGAGTTGTATTACATGTTTTTGATGAATTTCATATGAACCCATGTTATGTGCTTATATTGTGATCATGAATTATGCTTGGGATTATGCATGCAATATTGAATTGAGGAATTTGTGACTATAATACGCTTTTAGGGATGTTTTCCATGAATCCATGCTTTGTATGTATGATTGATGATGAAGTCAAGCCTTGATGGCATGAATGCTTTGTGAATTGCAAGGATTAAGACTTAAATGATACTTTCGAATAAAGTGTCAATATGTTTTTTATGAATTAGGTTGCTTCCGATTGACGTATTCCTATATGAAATGTGATTATGATTGAGATGCTTAGATTAGTATCTTGATGAACAAGTTTATGAATTCATGATATGTTAAGGAGTTACTCTTAAGAACAATGCATTAATTTTGTGGGGAGTTGTACTTAGCACCGAGCGGACTAGAGGCGATTACTCATGTTCCATAAACTATGTACCACCGTAGAATAGGCCAAGTGTTCATTAACATAAGGAGAATAGAGGCGAGTACCCAGTCTCCTAATGTTTTTAGTCCTGAGAGGGGCTAGTGGCGAGTACCCAAGTCTCGAAGCTATGAAAATGATCCTTAATGTTCTGGCAAGATAGTTAGGACCCTCTTCGATGGGGTAATACATTGAACTCCGTGATTAGTTCTCATGGTTATATGTTGGTTAATGGTCTCGATCTCCCACACATTAAAAAAGAAATGATTTAAACTTACGACATGATTTCATATAGTTTTGCATTGACCTCTTTCTCATGATTTATGATACTAGCCTATCAAGATTTGATATTGTTTTACTTGGTCTTGCATTACAACGTTTTCAAATTTATCATGATATATGCTTACGTTTTTATGCATGTTCCCATATTCAGTAGATTCAAAGTATTGATGCATATTTGTGTCTATATTGTTGTTAAAATATAGTGTCTAACGCTTCTCCATCTGATTGTGGCTAGAGTGGATCTTCCAGCGGTGCTTGCTAGTGGTGAGTCCTCATGGTTCGAGGGCTGGATCACACATTATTAGTTTATTTCTCTCATGTCATTTCAGTCTCATATTACATTCGTGACTTAGGAGTTTGTCCTAGTCACATTTATGAATAGAAAGCTTATGTCAGACTTAGTAGTATAGCTTCCGCATTTCAAGTCTTGTATTAAGGATTCTCTTATGATGAGATATTATTAGTTAGACTCTTTTAGCTTTATGATTGATTTCATATTGTATCTCTTTATCCTACGCCATTGCTTGTGTCAAGTGGCTTGTCTAGGCCTCTTGGGGTTCTATTCGCCATGCCACGTCTAGGGTGTATTTTGGGTCATGACATGTTTGAGATTGTGTAAGTCGCTAGAGAAGATGAGGGAGATAATGGGTTGGTTTGTGAGAGGGAGGGATGGCTGGTTTTTGGCGATGGTGGGCCAGAGAAAAAAATGAGATTTGTTTAAATCTAAAAAATATAATTTTTACCACTATCTTTACTTTGAGACCAAGTAAAGCTTATATGGGAAATTTAAAATACTACTTTTTGTACAATATCATGGGCTCAAAATCATGTGTCAAAAATTATTAGCTAATAAAATATTTGTGTATGCAATTCTTTTTCTGTATTTAAATGTATTTCTAGACTATGCTAAAATACTTAACTGAATATGAACAATTGTAACGCATGTAATCAATGACATGTAAAATGCAATTTAACAAAGAATTATGATTTAATCAAACTGAACAAATATTGTGAATATATTCAATCGACTGTGATCAAAACAATGTAATCAAAATTAACCGATAAAAATCTTAACATTTTGAGAAATAGGGATGATTATCGATAAATTGCATTAAAAATGCAAACACGTGTATTTTGAACTATTTAACAAATAAAATACTCAAAAGTATTAGCTTTGAAAATATCAAGCCAAAATTGGGTGTCAAAGGTAGAATAATCCTTTTATAAGTTTGTTACAAAATCTAATGTTATTTTTTATGATTGGTGATATTTCATTCATTAAGTATATGTGTATGTATTATGTACATGCATATCTAAGTTCCACTTACCTTTTAGGTATAATACGCAAACGTGTCATTTAACTTGATCTCAACTGACATTTATGTCCTCCAACTTTGGGTGTGTATAAGTAGACACTTAAATTTGTATAAAGTTGAACAAGTATACACACATGGAATAATGTGTGTCCTACATGACATAATATAAATCAGTTCGAGTGTATGTCGCATGAATTGTCATGAAAGATGTGTGTGCCTACTCTTTCAACTTTAAAAGTTTAAGTGCCTACTTGTGTACACCAAAAGTTGGAGGGCATAGATGTTAGGTGAATCCAAGTTAAAGGGCACACTTATGTATTATGATTATCTCTTAT
The DNA here is from genome assembly GCA_018342035.1 of Solanum appendiculatum. Lineage (NCBI taxonomy): Eukaryota > Viridiplantae > Streptophyta > Magnoliopsida > Solanales > Solanaceae > Solanum > Solanum appendiculatum. The sequence goes on from JAGDQO010001695.1 coordinate 6,476, forward strand.
TCTCTACTCCCTCTGTCCACTTTTAATTATCATGGTTTCCTATTTTAGAGTCAAACTATAAGAATTTTGACTAACATTTTACGACGTATTTTTTCATCATATTGATATGCAAAAAATTGCAATTATAGTACTTTTCGTATAGTTTTTGAATATCTAAATTTTTTGTTTACAATATCGAATTAATATAATCTAATTTAACTTCGAAAATTAGTCAAATTGACTTTCGAAAAGTGTAACATGACAATTAAAAGTGGATGGAAGAAGTATAATCTACGTAGATAAAAGAATTTTAACTGTCATTAATAAAATATTTTCTAAATTATAATTTAAAATTTATTTATAATATAAATAGATAATCTTTTAAGAAATTGTCATGAAATATATCTTTATTTATATTAATTATTTTTATATTACTTGCATCGAAATTTTATAAGGTTATCACATTATACATTCGGTTAAAATTAATATTTCTTTACTAAATTCATTTATTTCAACAACATCATCTTATCAACTCAATTAGTATTTCCTACTTTTTTTTAATATTTCTTTACTATATTCATTTATTTCATTAATATTTCTTTACTATAAAATGGCTCTTTTCTCCCCCAATTTTCTCTAATCCTTCATCAATCTCTCATTTTAGGGTTTCAGAACTCTATACTCTATTTCTCATCAGATTCCCATAGAACAACAATGGCGGAAGAGGATGTCCATTACGCATCAGAGGTTGGAACCAACAAGAGGAAGTACGAGGAAGAACAGACCATTTCCCGTAAACCCACTGGATTCTCTGCCCCGATTTCTTCCCAATCGCCTGATGCTTCTTACAACACCGCTCCTCCGCCTATGGATGATTTCCAGCTTGCGAAGCAGAAGGCTCAGGAAATCGCCGCTAGGCTATTGAACACCGCGGAGCCCAAAAAAGCTCGAGTTGATAACGGCGCTGGATTTGATTCTGTCGAACGTAAGTTTTTTTTTTAGCTCTTGTTTTCTATTATATAATTCTGTTTATTTTCTTGTAAATGATTCTCCAGTGTTTGTGTTTTTTTTAAGAAGGTATTCTTGAGTTATTTGTTCTCCTTTGTGAATAAGAAGTTTAGCTAATTAAATAGTAGGGTTCTAAGTTCTAGCTATTGTGATCGGTCTTCTGCTCACTTTTTTACTCCTTCTTCTTTTGAGATGGTATTTGTTGCATCTATGCCTATTTTCTTTGTAGATTTTTTATTAATAGATGGAATCGCTGAAAAAAATCATGCCTTGAAATGTAAATGTGTACAATTGTTTTGTTTCTTTTCTGTTATTAATAGTTCTTTTATCATGCTCTTGAAAATGGCTGTGTAGTTTTTGTGCATATATCCATTCTTTTATTGTAAGATTGTAAGGTTTTGTCAATTTGAGAATCTCCCAACTTTACTGCATAATCATTTACTTTGGGTGTGTGTTGATAGTTACATGGTATTGTAAATGAATGGCTTCTGCGACTGGTGAATTTTTACCCTGAGAATATTATGACTTGTATTTGAATGATTACAGGTCAATAGTTGTATTCTGAACTTATAGTGACAATATCAGCAGCAAATTGCTGCTTCTTTTGCTTTAGTATGGTCACTTTTCCTGTGCTTTATATCTCTTGATGTTCTTATGTTCCCCTTAGTAGCCAACTTTACTTATGAGTCCACTTACTGTTTACATGTTTTGTATTTTATTAAACTGCAGACAAACCCATTGTTAATCCAGCAGTGACAAGTTCATATGGTTATCCGGGGCCAAGCAAGAAGATTGAGGTACCAAATGCCAGAGTTGGAGTGATCATAGGCAGGGGCGGGGAGACAATCAAGTATCTTCAACTACAGTCTGGAGCCAAGATTCAGGTTACTCGAGACATGGATTCTGATCCAAATTCTCGTACTAGGGGGGTTGAACTCGTGGGTACACCAGAGCAAATTGCTAAGGCTGAACAATTAATTAGTGACGTTCTTTCTGAGGTACTATTTATCTGTCCATACCTGAACTTAACAGTACCTTAAAATGCTTTCATGTGTTGAATCTAACCAAACTGAACTTGTTCTTTCATTTCAAATGTGTTACCCTTGCACAATATATATCAAATAGGCTGATGCAGGAGGTTCAGGCATAGTTTCCCGGAGGATAACTGGACAGGTTGCTGGAGCAGAACAATTTGTAATGAAAGTCGCCAACAACAAGGTGACTTTTACTGCTGTCGTTGGTTAATCATGCAATAAGCTGTTTCCTGTTTATCTAGTCTCTCTTACCTTATTGAAATGCTTTTAGGTTGGTCTTATTATTGGCAAAGGAGGTGAAACCATAAAAAATATGCAAGCTAGGACTGGAGCGCGTATTCAGGTAATAATAAAATCTTCTGCAGATAGTGCTGCAACTTTTGCGATGGTAGTGATTGCCTTTTGTCAAGGACTCTAATGATTTGCGTGGTTTTAGCATCACTTATCAGTTTAGTTGTGATTCAAAGTCAGTTGTCTTACCTTTCCCAACTTGTCACAGGTGATTCCTCTACACTTGCCTCCAGGTGATACATCAACAGAGAGGACAGTACAAATTGATGGGTCAACTGAACAGATTGAGGCTGCTAAGCAGCTGGTGTATGAAGTTACTAGTGAGGTATCCGTAGTTGCATAATCTGTCAATCTGACTGTTAACATCTCTGTCTTATTCACCCATCACTTTCAGCTGTGTTAATGTTGTGTATGTATGATTATGTCGTATTTTGTGATGTGGATTTGTTGTTTCTTACTGTGCACCTTGATTTAATTTTGTGGAGGATTGCAATTTATCTGAATGTTCTAGTTTTCCTTCTCTAACTTTTTTAGTATTAGTGAGTTCTCTGCTGAATTCTAAATTAGGATTGCTCAAACCACAATATTTTAAAATTTATTATGTTGCTAAAGCATCATGAATGATGAGCTGAGCATTTTTAACTCCAACTTCCTCTGGGTGTTCATCACTTGTATCTAAAGTTGTGATGAATGGATATCCCTGTCTGAATTCAATAGTTTGCAGATATCATTTAGCAGCCATCTTTTTTATCTACAGTTTCAGTCCATGGGACTTTCTAATTCATTTCAAATTATCCATGTATGAAGGAGATGATGACCAGCTCTGTTTTACTTTTGAGGGGAGAATTCTTATTCATTTCAGTCATGCTTTTCTTTCTAGTTGTAATTAGGTCCTCTCTTATTCCTTTCAGTCATATGCTTCAGTTCTAGTTTCAAGAGGTCATGGAGAGTGCAGTATTCCACTCTACAGTACAACTCCATATTGATTTTGGGTATATGGTCCATCTGTAGAACATATCTGCAGTATGACATTGCATCTTCTTATGTCAGTTTTCTGATTAGCTTCTTCGCAAGTTCATTGAGGTGGTTAGGTGGTGCAGGGTTGGGTTCGTCTGAAGTCTATGATAGGTTTAAGTTATTATATCGATGATGATCATACAAAAATCTAGATATACCCTTTATTTTGTGTACTGATCTGTTCAATATTATACTGGACTTCTGGATATTTGATTTTGTGTGAGGCAGGTTGGGACAAGCCTTTCGAGAAGGTAACTAAAACCAATCTAAAATTTCTCTAATATTAAGGATGCATTCTTATCTATAAGAATTGTGATCATTCTTGGTTTGAGTTCTTTAGTGAATATCAGGATAAGATATAAACTGTATCCGTTGAATTTTGTATCCAGTCACTGATATTGTTATTGGGAAATGTTGTAGGCTAGTGTGTATTGGACAATAGGAGACACCAACATGAAACCATTTAGTGTTGGTGTTCCCTCAGCAGTGTTCTGGTATGGTTTCCAACCTAACTACTGACAACTTATCTCTTTTTGGAGTGAAAGACACCCTTCATTTCTAGAGATGCAGGGGAGTGGACCAAATTGTTTTGAGATTATTTCTCTTTGGAGTCAAAATTGAGATATTATTATATCTTCACACTGGTCAATATTAACTGGATTTATTTCTAGGATGTTTGTTAGGTATAACTTATGCTGCATAGAATTCCTATTACTTTGTTGGTATCTTTTATTTCAAAATTAGAAATCCACTTATTGTGCCACATAATTGATTATCCCTTGCATCTGAGAATATTCATAAATATTTTAGTCACAGAGGTAGAGATTTTTCTCACACGTTTTATTGATACCCCTGAAGATTAAGTTCTTTCTTGTTCTAGTCCAGTTGTTGCAGTAGTTAGGTTCTGCTTTTCAGTGTCTTTATGACTGATATATCTTGTTACCTTATATCAAGAGTAAGCGATATGTTGCCTTTCTAATGTAGGGAATACAACATTACCAGTTTTAAATAAATAAATAATTGCTACGACATGTTGGCAATATTATTTCCTGTTGGTGTTCACTAATGTCGTTTATTTCCATAATAACACATTTTTTTCCTCTTTGGTCTTTTCTCCGTCATTATTTGTGTAGACAGCACCAGGATAAAGAGTTCATCTTTGGAGCTTATAACATGGAGCTGTTGTGTTTATTCTGGATTAATTAATATCTTCATAAATTGTGTTTATTTAGGATGACTTGAGAGCCTGGATTGTCTAATTTAGTTCAGGATATTGTAGTTAGATGCTTTCAGTATGTGCTTTCAATATGTGAGTAATTTCTCTGCTGACAGCATAAAGCTCTCACCTATCATTGTGTTATCTAAGGCCTATATTTCTCCATTGGCCATTGTTAAGTGTTTTTGTGTTGGGAATTATTTTGCATATATGTAGAATTTGTATGGTCTTTTCTATTTGCTATGGTACCCGTCGCTTCAAATAGGATGAAGATGGGCAAGCAGGAGTTTGTACCACACAACCAGTACGGTATGTAGGCGTCTACACTTGTCTTGATGCATCTGTATTTTCCGTATCATGTTGGGTAATTTTTTACAGTTATGCTGGGCTTATATTGTGGTAATGCTGCTGGTTTATCTGCTGTGTTTATGCTATCTCTATGTGCTTGTTTTGCGCTTTGAAAATGTCTTAATATATGCAACTGGATCAATCGTTCTTGGTTCATTTTAGACAACAATTCCTCGCAGAATCGTGTTAGAAATCCAGGAATGGCTGGAGGATATCCTCAACAAGGTTATCAAACTCGACCTCCTGCAAGCTGGGCTCCTCCTAGTGCGCAGATGCAACAACCTGGTTATGGTTACCTTCAACCTGGAGCATATCCAGGTCCATCTCCCCAATATAACATGTCTCAACCACCCTACTCTGGTTACCCTCCACAACAGGCCTCCGGTGGATATGCCTCTGGTTGGGATCAGACAACTGCACCAAATCAACAAACGTCTCAGGCAGGTGGTGCAGGTGGTTATGATTACTATAGTCAGCAGGCACCCCCACAACAGCAACAAACACCTGGAGGTTCAGCTGCTTCAACTGATACTACTGCCTACGGTTACAATCAGCCTTCAGCCACAGGTTACAACCAGGGACAGAGCTACTCCCAAGATGGCTACGGCGGATATCATGCACCTGCTGCTCAATCTGGTTATCAGGGTACTGGTTTTGATCAGCAACAAGGTTATAGCTCTACTCCAATCTATGGGAATGTGCCGAACCCAACTTCTGATGGCCACAACACTTCACATGGTAAGCAAGGTGATGGCCGTCAAGCACCTGCACCAGCTCAGTCATCAGCCGTGGGCCAACAAGGCTATCAGTCTGGCCAGCAGCCAAGCCCTACTCCTAGTTACCCATCTCAAGGCTCTACTCAAGCTGGGTATGGGATGCCACCTACTTCCCAAGGTGGGTATGGCACCCAGTCAGCAGCAGGTTATGGCGCCCAGCCAGCAGCAGGTTATGGCGCCCAGCCAGCAGCAGGTTATGGCGCTCAGCCAGCAGCAGGTTATGGGGCCCCTCAAGCCCAAAAGCCCCCGACTAGTCATCCAGCTTATGGTCAGCCTCAGCAATCTCCTAGTGCACAAGGTGGCTATGCCCAACCTCCACCGGTGCAGCCCGGGTATCCACAGGCAGCAACTGCTCAATCAGGTTATGGTCAGGGTGATTCTGGGACTCAGCAACCTCCATCCTCTTATGGCACTCCAACAGCTCACCCTGGGTATGGGGCTGCTAGCTATGGGCAGCAGCCGCCACCTTACAGTAGTGCCTATGCTGGGGGTTTTGTGCAGCCTCCGGCAGCGTACTCTACTGATGGCAATGGTGGTGCAAATCCGACATCCCAGTCTGTTCAACCTAGTACTGGGGGGGTTCCAAAAGCCTCACCTCAGAGTTAATGGATGCTCTTTATATAAGATTGTTCCATATTTTGTTATGCTTTGGTATTATGTTTAGTTTTCTGGTGTATTAAGAGTCTGAAACTTCAATTTGTTTGTCTCGAGTACTTATCTGATCATGTTGGTCAAACCTCTTTTGTTCTTTCTTTAATATAAAAACTCTTAAAAGGAAGCGAGAAAATGCTTTCTTTGTAGGAATGTTCTCTTCCCTTCTCCCCGCCGTGCTATCGACTTAGCTGATTAAAATTAGTTGATAAGCATTAAGAAGTGTAGAAAATCATTTTTCGGGGAAAAAACTGATTTTTTTTATAAATAAATAGTTATTCATTTGTTTTTTTTTTTTTTTTTTTTTTTTTAAAAGTAATTGGGGGTGGGAAAGGAGAAACATGGGAGGGGATTATTATGTGGTGAATTGAACGTGTAAAAATTTGTACTTTTTTGTGTCAGTTTACCTAATACATTTTTAAATTTTAATTTGTCCCAAAAAGAATGATATCACTTTATATTTAAAAATAATTTATGTTTAAATTTCTTATTTTATTTTTGAGATGTGATTTATAGCCATATAATTTTTTTAAAATCATTCTTTTTAAATATATTTTGTATATAAATACCATCACATAAATTAGGACGAAGGAAGCAATAAATTATTGTTTTAGAATGACTAGGAGGCTATTTAGATTAGCTGATTGACAAATGTTTTTGATAATGATAAAACATCAGATGTTGAAACTATTTAATAAATAAGTACGTTATGTGTTAAAGTGTTAGAAAAGTTTGAAGTTATATTTTTGAAAAAGTGTTTTGAGAATTAGAAAAGATATGAAGAATAAAATAATAAAATATTTATCAAAATAAAAGGCTATTAAGAAGAAAAGGTATAAATTAAAGATGACCAATTTTTGCCAAAGTTAATTTATAAGCATTTAAGGGATCGTTTGCTTTGATTATAAGTTATGATGGAGTATTTTATTGAGTGTTTAGTTTGTTGTATACAAAATAATATGAATGACATAAATTTTTAAGAATAAGTGGTTTGTTTACAAAAATACCTTTCATTTTATTCAGTTTTTATATTTTCTTTGCAAATTTTAGTTATTCATACTTAAAAATAAAATTTTCATTTTATTTAATTTAAATATTTTTGGATGTACATAAAGAGACAAGAGCAGAAGATGGGAAAAATAGTTATCGTTCTTATTGACCATATGGCTGCTATATAAAGAATCTATACAAGACCTAGAAAAGATAAAGACTATTAAACAAAGCCTAAATAGAAGGAAAGAGTACAACAGATTCCTGAGGATTAGGAACTACGAAAATAGAATTCTACAAAAGTAAGGAGTCTTCTCTAATCATCCGTTATTACGCCCCCGCAAGTTGGTGGTGTCAACAACACCCAACTTGGAGAAATGCTTGACAAAAGAAGCTCTTGGAAGTGGTTTGGTAAGTATATCTGCCACTTGATCAGCTGAGTGAAGGTGTAGAACTGCGATATGCTTGTTTTGAACTTGTTCACGAACAAAGTGAAAATCAATAGCAATATGTTTCATCCGACTATGGAACACCGGGTTAGCGCAAATGTATGTGGTGCTGACATTGTCACAAAATATCCGAGGAGTGGTGGACATATGAAACCGAAGCTCATGGAGTAAACTTGTTAGCCAATTTGTCTCAGAAACAGTAGCTGCAACAGCCCGATATTCTGCTTCTGTGGAGGAGCGGGAGACAGATCTTTGCTTTTTAGAAGACCAGGATACCGGAGAACTGCCAAGGTAAACTACATAACTTGTGGTAGAGGTTCGATCGAGAGGATCTCCAGCCCAGTCAGAATCTGAGTAGGCTAGAAAACGGTGATCATGTTCTTTGGCAATTCGAAGGCCAAACGAAGATGTCTTGTGAAGATACCGAAGGAGACGCTTCATGGCTGTCCAATGTGATATTAAGGGCTGGTGCATGGTCTGTGAAAGTTTGCTAACTGCAAATGCTATATCCGGACGTGTAAAAGAAAGATAATGAAGTTTGCCGATTATCCTCCTATAAAGAGAGCCATCAACTAGAGAATCTTCAGCAGACTCCGGGAAAACAACAGTAGAAGCCATTGGTGTTGGAACACCCTTGCAATTGTGCATATTAACTTCCTGCAACAGATCTGTAATGTATCTCTGTTGACACAATAAAAGACCACCAGGATAAGGTAAGACTTCAACACCAAGAAAATAATAAAGTGGACCAAGATCTTTCAATGAGAACCGGGTTGCAAGATTATCAATGATGTTGTGAACACCACGAATCTGATTACCCGTGACAATTATGTCATCAACGTATACCAGAACATAAACAGTAAACTCAAAATTATGCAGGATGAACAATGAAGAATCAGATTGGGATTTAACAAATCCCAAAGTAATCAAGTAATTTTTGAGTTCAGTGTACCAGGCCCTGGGTGCCTGTTTAAGGCCATATATAGCCTTGTGCAGCTTGCAAACATGCGTCGGATGCGTAGAAGCATCAAAACCAGGTGGTTGGCGCATACAGACTTCCTCATCGAGACGACCTTGCAGGAAGGCATTATTGATATCAAGATGTCGAATGAGCCAGCTTTGTTGTGTTGCAATCGCAAGAACGAGTCGAACAGTTGCAGGCTTTACCACAGGACTAAAAGTACATTGAAAATCAAGTCCAGGTCGTTGTGTGAACCCTTTAGCAACCAGACGAGCTTTGTACCTGTCAACAGAACCATTAGGATTATATTTAATCCGAAAAAGCCACTTACAATCCACCACATTTTTGGAAGGATCACATGGTACCAACTCCCATGTCCGGTTCCGAACTAAGGCATCAAATTCATTTTTCATAGCTTCTCGCCAGTGTGGGACTTGTTGAGCTTGCTTAAAGGTTCTAGGTAGGGAGGAAGTGGTTTTAGCAACCGTGTGTAATTGTTTAGGCTTAAGGCTATTGGTCTTAGACCAAGTAATCATGTGATGAGTGGGCGGCACTGTAGAGGTAGAGGCTACAAGGGCAGGTTGTGTGGCTATGGGAGGTGGGACAAGTGACGAGGAAGAGGGTTGTACCAGAGGGTTTTGGGTCAAAGGACTAGTGGACTTATTTCGGCGTTGGTAAGTGATAATTGTGGATTGCGGCTGAGCATTTAACTGAGGAGAAGGATGGATTGGTGAGGCTGAAACAGTTGGTTGTGGTGAACTGTGGCTGGAAACAGGATTTTGGATGGTGAGGGTAGGGGGCAGCGGAAGCATTGGAGAAGGAGAAGAAGTATCAGATAAGGGAGAAATGGAATTACCTGAGACGGTGTCACTTGTTGGGGCAGAGGAGATGGATGAATGTGTGTCCACAGGCTGCTGCACAATCTGTGAAGTAAGCTCACAAGAAGCTTTTGAATTTTGAGGATTATCCTGTGGCTGTTGCCCAGATGAACAGATTTCCCAAGAGACATTTTTATTTTGTGTTGTTTTTAAATGGGAAAAAATATTATCAAATGGAAACTGATTTTCCAAAAATAAGACGTCACGTGATAGATATATTTTGGAAGTTGAAGGATCAAAACATTGATGACAATAATGTTTATTCGAAAAGCCTAAATAAACACATGGTGTCGAACGGGGCTCTAATTTGTTTTTGGCATATGGTTTGAGCCATGGATAACAGAGGCAACCAAACACTTTAATGGAGTCATACTTTGGCATAGTTTGAAATAAAATTTCAAAGGGACTCTTATGCTGAAGATTGGGTGTAGTTAGCCTATTTATAAGATAAACAGCTTGTTGACAGGCAAAACTCCAGAAGTGTGATGGTAAAGACGCTTGATGTAACAAGGTTCTAGCAGTTTCAATAACATGACGGTGTCGTCTTTCGACTAGAGCAACTCGTTGTGGAGTATATGGGGGTGACACTAAGTGTTCTATGCCATGTGTTTTGAGATAGGACTGTAAACTCTGAAATTCGCCACCACCATCAGTGTAAAAAGATTGAATTTTGGTGTTAAACCTCCGTTCAAGCAATGGATGCAAATTTTGAAAAACTTCCAAAGTTTCATTTTTTGATTTTAAAGTAAACAGCCACATGTATTTTGAAAATTGATCAACAAATAACACATAATACCTTTTTTTATCAATTGACAAGACCGGAGATGGACCCCATAAATCGCTAAAAAGGATTTGTAAGGGCTTAGTACTTTGCAGTGAATTTTCTGAGAAAGTCAACCTGTGCATCTTATTAGAATAACAAGAATTACAAGTGGAACTAGCTTTGGGATCTAAAACAGGAAGGGAAAAATTATTCAAGATAGTATCTAAAACGCGACGATTAGGATGACCCAAACGCCAATGCCACAGGTGAATTGGAACAGCCACATTGCATTGAGGAGAACGATGTGTACAGACTGGTGGCCACTCATACAACGCATCTTTATTCTGCCCGCGAACTAGAGACGCCCCCGTATTCAGATCCTTCACAAGATAATGGAAAGGAAAAAATTCAATAGAGGAATGATTATCACGACAAAACTGAGAAACAAAAATAAGATTAGTTTTTATGAGAGGGGAGTATAAGGTATTGAGAAGTGTGAAATGATGATTTGATGCACTTATGTTAGCGTTACCGGTATGGGTTATTGGAATGGTGTGACCATTGCCCATAGTGATCTCTTCGGTGCCATGGTAGTCATGTACAGTGTCTAGGCTTTGAGCATCAGACGCAATATGATGAGTAGCTCCACGATCCAAGGGGTCTGTTGAAGAGGAAAACGACCAGCAAGGTTTGCCCGAGCTTGCAGATGGTTATGGGATTGAGATCTGCAGACCCTAGCAGAATGACCTGCGCGATCACATAGTTGGCAACGAAGGTTCTTGTCAAAGGGCTGCTGCTGATTGTTTCTTTGTGGACGCCATGGTTCTACCTGCCATTGCTGATTGTTGGGAGGAGTGTTTGCACCTGACGGCGATTGCGGGAGTAATTATTGTTACCCCGGCGAGGAGGAGTTGAACTAGTCTTTTGTGTGACAGCAGCAGTGATATTAGTTGATAGCGGCTTTTTGTCGTCCTCATACTTTAGGAAAAGCTCGTGATCCAGAAGCTTTTCGTAAAGCTCTTCATACGAAATTGTTGAATCTCGGGCACTAATGGCAGCAGAAAGTTCTCGAAATTCAGATCCAAGTCCACTGAGAATTTTAACAATGAGTTCCGGATTCGATACAGGCGCACCAGCAGTGGCAAGTTCATCACAAAGTGATCGAACCTGATGAAGATAATCTGCAACTGGACGAGAGTCTTTAGTGAGACGAGCCAGTCGGTCTCGCAAGCTAAAAATTCTTGTTTGAGATTTGTTCGCATACGCATTATGCAGAGCATCCCAGGCAGCTTTGGCGGAGATTGCAACAGCAACAGTGGGGGCAAGTGTAGGATCAACGGAGGCCAAGATAGCATTTTGAATTAACTGATCTTGGCGATACCAAGGAACGAACTCAGGGTTAGCAACATCTTGATTGTTTTGCGAGATGGTGCGAGTGGGGACAGGGATGGAGCCATCCAGATGCCCATAGAGATTGTGATCACGCATAAGCATTGAAACTTGAGCTTTCCATAGCGAGAAATTGTGGCTGCCAGTTAATGTTATGGGCAGTTGGGTCATAGGATTGAATTGGAAAATAGTGATGGCGTTGTTGACTCCATCAGCATTGGTCACAGAAGTATTAGGGGCCATTTGGACGAGTTAGCAGAGAGAAAAAAAAAGATCAACTCGTGAGAGTTTAAAAGTGCCCTGATACCATAAAGAGACGAGAGCAGAAGATGGGAAAAATAGTTATCGTTCTTATTGACCATATGGCTGCAATATAAAGAATCTATACAAGACCTAGAAAAGATAAAGACTATTAAACAAAGCCTAAATAGAAGGAAAGAGTACAACAGATTCCTGAGGATTAGGAACTACGAAAATAGAATTCTACAAAAGTAAGGAGTCTTCTCTAATCATCCGTTATTAGTACATTCCCATGATAGTACCGTATGTATTTAAAAATAAATCTTTCTTCTAATTTAGCTTAAAAATAGAATTCTCATCTTAAGTTTGTTAAAGTAAATGAAGATTTATGAGAAATCAAAATATAAATAAACATAAAAAGTACTCAAATAAATTCATAAATAAAAATTATATTTATATAGTGTAATTTTTTAATAGAAAAATATGAAAAATTATTATAAAAATAAGGAATAGTGAAGGTTGTGAATATTATTATACATTAAAAATAATGTAATATACATGAATGTGAAAAGAGAGGTATAAAAAAAGTTTATAAAGATATACGTTTGTTATTTGGGTAAGTTACATAAATCACTTAATGTAAAGATGAAATTACTATCTATCACTACTTTTTTTCTAATTACAATATTCCCTTAAAACTAACCAAATCCGGATACATTAATGGAAGCACACATACATTAATATAAGCACGGATACATTAATACATTAATACGGATACATTATTAAAATAAAAATTAACTCAATCCGGATACATTAATTAAAGCGCGGATACATTAATACAAGCACGGATACATTAATACATTAATACGGATACATTATTAAAATAAAAATTAACTCAATCCGGATATATTAATGAAAGCGCGGATACATTAATACAAACACAGATACATTAATATATTAACACAGATACATTATTAAAATAAGGGATTTTAGTTATTTTTAAAAGATATAGGGACAAATGGAAAATAATATAGTTAAAGGTGTGTATTTTAGTAATTTTTTCTTGTTATTTTCATCTCGGGATAACTATACCACTCAAGAGAAGGAATAATTTATCAATTATTTCGATACTAATTATTCATCTCGGAATAAATTATTCTGAACTTATCAACCAAACAATAAATTAAGTGACATAATAATTTAATCCAACTAATAAGTATCCTTCACGCACTTAAATTTTTTCTTAAAAGAATTGGACAAGTTACACATTCAGCATTTAGATCATATAAATATGTATTATATATTAATATAGAAAAATATATATACTCTACTACTAATTCAGCTTCAAAACCCTCTGTCTATCTCTCTCTGCAGCTGAAGAAGCCAGCACAGTTGCGATTTTAGAGGTGATTCTCTCTTTATGCCTACTTCTCTTCTTTTAAATATTTGGTTTTTGTTTGTCTGAATAATTTGAGGCCTTCAATTTTTCAATGTATGGGTTAGGTTAATTCATCAAATGGGCCTTCTTGAGGATTTATTTCATGCTTTCAATTGCAATTTATGTTGGAATCTTTTCTTGGAAATATTTGTGTGTTTGTGGGGTGATAAAAGAGTACATTTTTAAGGAAAGTTTCAGATTATGTGAAATTCTGAAAAGGGTAAACAAAAAAATTGGAACTTGTGTATAAAATTATAAATTTAGTGTATGAAAAGTAGTTTCGAAAAAATCTTTGCATTTGAATCAGAAACTTAAAATGGGTTTGAACTTGATTGACATGGTTTTTACTCCATATATTTCAGTTGAAATGCATTTTAATTCTTCTCCGTGTAGTTGTTTCTTCATATAGCTCTCTTTAATTTGATCTTTTGAATTACACTTTGTGCTAAACCTTAGCAAATTTAGTACTTCAATACACTTTTCTCCTATATCAACACTTGTGACGATGTTTTTCACGGTGCGTTGTTATTTGATGGTTAGGGAACTATGGCGTCAAAACTGCCGACAGTGAAAGCAAAGGCTGTTGAAACTTCAAAGTTCTTGTCCAAGCATGGATGTGCATACTACAAGCAGATGTTGGAGCAGAACAAACAATACATTCAAGAGCCACCTACTGTAGAGAAATGCCAGCATTTGGCGAAACAAGTGTTCTATACTCGCTTAGCTAGGTTTGTTATTCATCACTTCTATCCATTTAATGTACAAATACTTAGTCTTTTGAGGCAGATAGAGATGATTGCTTCAACCTACCTGTGCATAACTTGAGGATGTAGGAAGTGTTGGGCCAATTTTCTGACTCTTTTCGATTCATGTTATTCATAAGTTGGGCGTAGCTAGGTTACCTTAGGACTGTAGTCTTTAGACTGCAAACTTCTCATCATCTTGTGCTTCTAGTATTTGTCTTGTTCCATCATCTCATTCCTGAACCTTAATGATCCGACTTTGAGAAATCACTTCTTTATTGAAAAAACTTCATGGATTTCACCCTTGAGTAAGTTCCCCTTGTTCATAAAAGTTACTCTTAACTTGCATTTGTCGTTGATCTATGTTGCTCGGATCCTCCACAGAAGTCGTGAGTCCCCTATCGGATCCTCAAAAAATGCATAACTATTGGAGGATCCGACACACATCCAACTGCATCTTTGGAGGATCCAAGCAACATAAATTATTGATGACTTAACAAGGTAAATTATCAAATAGAGTAGTACTCTTTGATGGTTGCCATCCTACCTGTTGTTACTTGATTAATATATCTTCTAAAAAAAGGGTCATATTGTCAATACTCATTTGTCAAAGTTGAAAAGAGTCTACTACAGTTGAATGATGGTTGATGCTCACTGTCCTGTTTTCTGTGACATGTTGATTGGGCTTAGTTTCTCGTGTTATAGAATTATATTCTAGAAGATGATACTTGTTGTGGAACTCTATTTATGCTTGATGCTCTCACTGTCCTGTTTTCTATGCTGATTTGTTTGATGATTTTTGTTCTGGAAAATGGCAATTGAGTATTTGTATGTGCTCCAAACATTTCATGTTAATCCAGATGTAAAGTATGTTGTTAAACGGGATAGAGTGACTGTCTTTTGGAATTTTCATTCCCAAGAAAATAGAATATTACAGATCACCCCCCAAAAAAATGGACCATTTGGTTTAGTATCTGCTGTGAGATTTTTTCGGGTTTGCTGGGAGCAAGAGTACTTCTGCTTTTGCCATAGTTATTCGTTGCAAAAAGTGTTATGCTTCTCTTTATATATTATTGGACATTGTTGAATTACGTCAGAGCAGATAGAAGATATGCTCCTTTTTGTGACCTGATAGAAAACTTGTCCCATTTATACCTTTCATTCATCTTGTACTAATGATATCTCTTCTTTTTGGGACAGTATTCCTGGACGTTATCAAGCATTCTGGAAGGAACTTGATGATGTCAAGAACTTGTGGAAGCACAGACAGGAGCTGAAAATTGAAGATGCTGGCATTGCTGCTCTTTTTGGGCTAGAATGTTTTGCTTGGTTTTGTGCTGGGGAGATTGTAGGTCGAGGGTTCACGATTACTGGTTATTATATCTAAAGTCCCAAATATTAGGTTTCAATGGAATGACTTGAATCACTGTCGATAAAAGATCATCTTCTATCTCTGACTTGTGCGGGATAACACATACCAACGAGATACAGATTTTCAAATTTTGATGTTTGGCAAGTACAATTTACGTAGAGGATGAGTTAGGAGCCATGTTTGCTTCAATAAGGCAGCTTTGAGCATGTTGTTTTCATGATTACTGCTTCTTGTTACATAATTAAATCCCTGGAGATAACATTATCACTATAACATTCTTATACCTACAAGGGGTGTGGTGTGATGCAAGGATCGCTCTTCCTTCAACTAAAGGTTTTTGCCTAGCCAGCAAAGATTTACCTCCATAGAAAGGATGATTCATTCAATTACATTGCCGGAATCCATGTTAGCTCACTGTGCATGAGTGCGGGTCTAAGAAAGGCTAGGCCACATTAAGCTTACCTCGCATTTCTCTCTAGATTGTTTTCACGTCTTGAACTCATGACCTAACAAGTATCTTGTCGAGATGCATGCTTAACCAAGAGAAATTATTGTATAATAGAAGATAGTTCGTAGATTTACAAAAATAGAAAATATTTGTATAGAGTCTAACTGACGCCACAAAAATTGTTGCATATCTGATTTGTAATCTTTCTATGCACAAGTGCTGCCCCAGAAACAGAATACTAGCACTTCAAAACTGTCAAATCCAGTCTCTAATAAAAGTGACACCTAGTATCTTTAGTAGGAAAAACAACACTTTGTAAATTGTTTATAAAATCAAAAAACTTTCAGGCGGCACCACATATATTGCTTCTTGATCTCTGTGCTATTTCTGTAAAAGTCTCTGTCCTCCCTAAAGGATGTTCTTCTTAAAAGCCGATACCATCTTTGGTGAAAACAGAAAAACAAATGCTAAAAGTGATCCGAAAAGCATTTTCATAAAATATTGCATGGGATCATTGTCAACTTCTTCCTCTGTACCAGTGGACGTTGACATTGCCATTGTCGAAGGCAATGCTTCAATAACTGCATCTGCCAGATCAGTTATGAAAGAGGAGGTGCAATTCAGAGCAGGAACACGACCCCAATTTTCAATTCCCGATTCAAGTGCTAATTCCTTGTATTCCATATCAATCTCTTCAAGAGTCTCTATATGCTCGCTCACAAAGCTGAAATTCCAATAGCATGGATACATTAGGTGAGATATCAAGAATAAAGCAAGAGATTATGTTATCTTGCAGAAAAGTAAAAAGTAACCCAACAAACATTCATATGAGAAAAGGATCTTAATTGCCATTTTAACAACAAAGGCCTAATACTCTTGAACTGGTGGTGACAATTTAAGTTCTTCATTCGGGGTTCTCCCCTGCAAAGGACCACAGAAACATTTCCAATTCCTAATCCATGATGCCCAATTGCACAGGCATCCACAACACATAAAACAACAAGAGCGGCACTTCCTACCAAGCCAACAAATGCATTGTCCCTTCCAAAATCCCACAACTAAAATGTATCTCAGAGACAGTTGGCTATTGTAGCTCCAAATTCCCTCATCAGTTTTATGAATATGCAGGAGACTTAAAACCATTAGGATAATACAACTAACTCAAGAATTTCAAGACACCGCAAGTAAGATAAAAATTTCACCCTCTTTTTTTTCTTCCGACTAATCAAAGAGGTTCTCGTGGTTAATAGTCCAATTAATATTTTCCAACCTCTCATGCACAAGAGATTAGCATCCATGAGTGACAATCCTTTCTATAAATACAAGTAATCAATTTGGAGCCATAGGACCCATGAGTAATGTGGGTCTTCCTGTTACCTTCTCCAGCAAATCAGGTCTGGCTCATAGTAGAATTGAAATAGTTTTCAACAAAATGTATCCATGTTAAACTTGTATGACAGCAAGTCTAACACAGATCATTAATCTAACAAAAAATCACCCAACAAATTGATAGCACTGGGTTTTGATCCCATGACACCACAACTCATTGAGAAGATAAGTTTCAGGTGCTAGAATGCATACCTTACTGGAACAGCCAACAGAGACTTTACACCTTTCTGTCCAAGCTCAACAAGAACTTCATCGGTGTATGGTTTCAACCATTGTACAGGACCAACTCGGCTCTGAAATGCAAAAGGATGATACTGAATTAATTCACCACGAGGGAAAAGTACATTAATCCCACTATATTTAGTTTATGGTATATCTCTTGTATACAGGAACTTCCCCACATCAATGAAATTGCTTTTCTTCATTTTACATAGTATAAGAGTAAAATGTTATGAAGGATTATTAAACCGAGTTTGGAGAAGAAGAGTTAATAAAATCTGAAATGTAAAAAAGTATAAAGTTGGTGGAGAAGATGTCACATCAAATTTGAAATAATACAAGTAAAATTAATATTAATCTGAACTGTTGAGGAATGAACTTTTACAATTTTAGGGAAGACGTCATATTTTTATGAAACAGACAAAAATAGAGGTGAAATGAGGAAAATGGGAGTCATATTCTGTCTCAACCCCCCCTTCACAAACCTCCTCACAAAAAAAGACTGTCTTAAAAAAAAAAGGGAAGGAAAAAGAGGAAAAAAATATGGAACAGTTCCACTTTGACATGAAGATTGATCAGTATAAGCACATTGAGTTTGGCTAAACTTAACTTTTGAGTCATTGTAGCGTGGAAAACTACATTTATTTCCCATCTATAATAAATTACTTAGAGGGAACCATTATGAAGAACTGAATGTACATGGTATTGCAGAATGTCAAAAACTAAGGGTAACACAAAAAATGATCTGGAGGACTTAAGCTTTAGGACAAACCTGGTAAGCCAAGGTATGATCATTGCTGATTCCTCTAGCTTTCAGCTCTTTCATTATCAAGAAAATGCACTCCTCCATCTGATCTCTATATGGATCACCAGCATTTTCAACATAACTAACTGGCACTCCATGGGCACTAAAGAAAATCATGACCTAAAAATACATCCCTCTTAGAATCGAGTTGGAATAGTAAAAAAGTCCCAGTGATAATAAAGAAAGGTTCATCACCAAACTAAAAGCATAACCATGATGATCAGAAACTAAGGCCACACAAATAAAGAAATAAGATATGCTACCTCCTCAGGCTTAGTGAAATTATGTAACTCCTGCTCAATCAAGTTTGCCATGGACTTGGTGTAACCTTGTCGTTGGTACCAGGATTCAATGACAGCAACTGGCAGTCTGGACAGATAAGAGTCTTCTCTGGGAGTACACAAAAAGTTAAGATATTGCTTAGAGACAGGAAAAAGTATATGCATACACTTCAATTTAAGAACATGACACTCCATACATGCAGTAACCAAATTGAAAAGAAAAAGAGAGTTACTTGAAAATATTCTGAAGGGCACGGACACTTGAACCAGTTGTAGAGATAGAGTATTGAGGATATAAAGGCAGTACAACAAGCTTTGTAATCCCATCTCTTTTTATCTGCACCACAACAGGGAACTCAAATTCAGATCAAACTTAAAAACCTACAAATTTTCCAGCTCACAGGAGATGAGTGATTCTTAGGTCCATTCAATCTCAACCATTCATTTGGGTGTCCTTGAAAGGATAACTGCTGGCTGGGATCAAGTAGGTGTAGGAAACATGTTCCACCAAAGAATTTCAACACATAAATCTTTTTAAATAAAAAAGAAAATATAGGATCTCAAATAAATAGCTGGCAGTTTATCAAAAGTATCAGCATATAACTATTTGACTATATCTGTACAAGAGCAGTGAGATTGTATTACAAGCTTGCTAAGAAAAACAGAGCACATTAACAAGACTTTGCAAACCAGAAGCCAAAACAATCACATCCAGATAAATTAATGAAAAGAAAGCATAATGAATTTTCTTCAGACCAACAAGGGATGTGGTGGAGTGGTATTTGGCAAGTTCTCCTTCATCCTTAACCAAAGGTCTCGGGTTCGAGTCCCCTGGGATACGGAGTCGCCTTTGTTAGGGAGCACTTTACCCCCAATGTGGGACTTCCCGGACCGAAACCGGATTTAGTCGGACTCCAACGTGGGTACCGGACACAGGGTGGGAAACCAAAAAAAAAAAAAAAGAATTTTCTTCAAGTAATATTTCGAAACAATGTAATCAGAACACAACATATAATTGCTAAAACTATCAATTTCACTTCTTACAAATGAAAATGGCCATGATTATCTTCAAAATGTGAATTACTCTTGGCCAGGCTTCAACAAAAAGGGTTTATTTACCAATTGCAAATCAGTAAACAATAGTATAGATCACTTTCTTTTTTGAGGAGGTCTATAGATCACTGAATATTCTTAGCAGAATTAATTTAAACAAATGCCAGAATAAAACATTAGCTCCTCATAAATGGACATTGACAGACAAGTTAGCTTATAATGTGAAACATTCTAGTCGTGGACTAAGACGGGCATTATCCGGACTAGAAAACCCAAAAAACAAATAAGAAGCTATATTTTAACATATTGCAAGCTGAAAAGGGGCTTCTTTAGGAGAGTTCCTCACATTTTACTACTTCGATCCAGATTTTGCTTGTAAAAAGCTTTCTAGTCCTCCAATTTTAGCTCAGTAGTACTTATCAAACGTTTTTTAGTTGAGTAGTAATTTCTTTTTATCAGTAAAATGATGAGTAGTACTTATCAAACAACTCTTTTAGTTGGGTAGTGCCTTACTTTTCAATAAAAGGTGCACATACTGATAAAAATGAGAGTTGGCTTGAATGGTTTGGTCATGTCCTAAGTAGACCTTCTGATGCAACAGGTTCTAGGTGTGAAAAAACATAATGATTATAGGAAGCTGTCTCAAAATACCAATAATCTCCCAGAATCCATGCAGCTTCGATAAAAATAGAGCACAGCGAAAGAAAAAGATCCCTTAGCAGTACCACTCTAGTTGAGATTAAGGGTTTTCCCTCATTTGTTTTTATTAGCATTAAGACGTCTGAATCTGAATGCACATCTGAGTGATTAAGATCTTGTCTGTAGATCTGAACATTAAATGATTAAAGACAATTTGTTTTTACACATCTGATTATATATAAATTTTATTAATATGTAAACATAATAAATATTATAATTCAAATAAAATAGTAGTTAAATAATAAATTAACAAAATATTAGAAAAAAACGTCATTCTTTGATAAACGTTAAGATATTTGAATTATAAATAAATATTTTAAGTTTTATAAAAATAAAATGGTACCTGGACTACATATATAAATTATAATAATAAAAATAATTGTTAGAAAAAAATGTAGTCATCATTTTTTGAAAAATAAAATAAAATTCAACACAAATTAATCTTAAATAAATAAGTAAAACATCTCTATGTTTTATAATGTGCTTGCCCATGTATTATTCTCTAAAATAAATAATGAACATAATACATTCAAATGATTTAACACAAATTTACAAAGGCATCATCATCAGCTTTCAACAAAACATACTTATGAAATTGCTTTGTACTTTAATCAGATAAAATTTTTACAATAAATTTTATCAATTCTTGATTAACAAGCTGCAAGAACAAAAGTTAAAAGTTTAAGGGATATAATTTGAATAACTAATAAAGTTGGAGAATGAGGGAGGCTTGAATATTTTTTGAAGAAGAAAATGTGGAACACAATTTTTTTAAAAATAAAAGTGTCTTTAAAAGAGTCTAAATGAGAATAAGACTCTGTCACAGATCTGATTCATTCAGACCCATTCATGAGATTTTTAAGTAGAAAAAACAAACACACTTAATGGCCTAATGTCTTAATGTCTGAACCATTCAGATTTAGAACACCATTAAGTGCAAACAAATGAGGCCTTAGTCTTCTTGGTATGTCTACAATTTGCTAAGTCCTTTAATCTCGTCAGGGATTGTATACGTCAATAGAAAATCTAGCAAAATTCACGGCTTAGAGAACCTAATATATTGAAGAATTGGAAATGGAGCTAAATGGGAATGAAATGGGTAGCGAGTATTCATATAATCCCCACTAGCTCGGGATTAAGGCTTAACTTGTTAAACATCGGGTTCTGTAACAGATATCTTATTCTTCTGTTTCATGTACAATATTAATTTTAGGTTTAGACATTTTACACATGCATGGCTGAAAGCAAATCAAGCCCAAAGAAGCTATTTGACTTGGCACTTAATTAAGCTAGACATGAAGTCCAATCCAGTTCAATTACTGTTGAGATTAACAAAAGATGGAAGATTTTCCATGGAGGAGGAGGACGAGAGAGGAGAGAGGAGGAGATAACACAAAGAACACAGAAACCTTTATCTCAGTATCTTCCCTAAAACTATATTAAGGGAGGAGGGAGTGAGAGGCGTCTTTCTTCTTCTTTATTTCTTTTCTCCTTCAGTGTCTTATTTTTTGGGTGGGGAATGGAAATGGGGAGACGAGATTCAAATAAAAATCATGATCCATTAAGTAGAAAAATCATCTGTTATCATTGTTGCCAACTTAATCCATTATTATTCATCTGCTACTCTCCCCAACAAAAAGTTTTTCTAAAGCTACTAGAAAAAAAAAAGGAAGATCTCTACAATCAAGATCCTAGATAATATTGCTTTAGGGTAAGATGAAGTGAAAATCATAAAAACCTTGAAAGAAACGGAAAAGGAAAAAAGCAGATATTATTTATATATACCTGCGAAACTGCAAGAATAGTAGAGATGAGCTAAACTCCATTTTCTATGTAAATCTTGAAGTCTAAATATGACAATGCAACGCAGCGAACATGTAATACAAGTTATATATAAACATAGATATAGAATGAAAAAAGCATATGGTATACCATTATTTATACTCATTATACAGTAAAATACAAGCGGGGATTTGTAGCATATGAGCTACAGAAAACATATTTATGTCATAAGGTCACAAAATAACAGAAATCAAGAAACATTGCCAAAGTAGTTGTAAGATGTGGTTCAACCATTTTTTATTCTACCTTACAGAATTACTCTATTTTTTACTGATTCTTCTTTCTTATTTAGTGGTAAGATTTATAATTTGTGCTTGTTAGTTAATACTTCTATGAATTGTGCCCGTGTTCAAGCTCACTATACAAATTACACATCTTTGAAAAGTATAAATGAAACCAGTGTTCGAATGACTTGTCGAGATTAGCATAAGCACATGAGAAAAGACACACACAAGATCAAAGAATAGATCACGACAAGAAAATGTCCACTGGAAGGAGCACGGATGCATTTTAAGCCTACCTGGTGAGCAGCTTCCTCGGTGAAAGGGTGCCAGTACCGCATCGCAACATAGACATTTGCAGGAACTTCCTTTGTTTCTAGTGCCATTTTTAGTGCACTAGCCTGTAATGATGAGCTTAAGAGGGTTAAACAAGTTGAAAATGACACCAGCATAATGAAATAAAAAGAACTTGTTAGCACAGAGCACATAAATAAACAGAGGGTTTTTCTGTACCTGCTCATCTGTTATTTTTCGTAAAGGGGAACCACCTCCAATTGCAGCATATCCTTCCTTACTTTTCGGAGCTCGGAGAACAGATATAAGTTGTGCCAATGGGCGCTGGAGAAATCGGAACAATCTGGGGAGACGTATAATATCCTGCCACGGAAATTCATACCATTAGCATAAACACAAACAATGAAACTAAATTGTTCAAAATCTCCAGCTTAGGAAAAAAAAATGAGTTAAAACTGATTGTTAGCATACAGGATCAGCAAATAAGTTGAACAGAAAAGGCTGGACATCATGAAGTGTGTCTGGTCCTCCAAGATTCAAAAGTAGCACTCCGATCTTTTCTTCAGCTGTCTCTGAAGAAGACTCAACGATGCTCCCCGAATACGTAGACAATCCAACAGAGCAGAACATCTTGCCAGCTACATCTCTCTTGTGCACTGGGCGATGTAAAGACAATCCCCCAACTACACTGCTTTTTTTAAGAGTGGGTTCAGAAGATAAAACTGTAATCTCTCGCTCATCATTATTTGTTTCTCGCCCACCATGTGAGGAATGACAAGCAGGCATTAACCTTGTCCGTGGGCAGCACCTGCCAGGACAAACATTCACGTTCAGTACTTCATTTTGGTATTCAAAATTAGCATGGAAATGAAAAATCTATGTCTATCTCTTCATTAAAAAGGATTCTTTTCCCGACAAGAATTTCTATCGACTCATCATACTTGATACACTCTCTTTATTAGATTGCCATTACAAAGTTATATATGTAAAGGGTAACTTCCTTTATTTTGTAAACAAAACATCTTCCCCATATAACCAACAATTTCTACATACCAAATGACCTCATTCTCCTACCAAACCCAAAAACATCCGAAATCTTTCAGCAAGATTCTGACTTTTCAAAACAGTTGTCATATAATTGATCAAATCAAACCGTTACAACAAAAAAATAGGAACTCCATCCTTAAAAAAGCATAGAATTGACAATAACAGAATTTAAGAGCAACCCATATGAAAAAAGAAGGGAATTTCCAAGAAAATGAAAACCCATAAAAGCTTACATGGAAGAGTTAGAAGTGAAATTGGCAAAACTAGAACTTGGAACCTTAGTTGGTTGAAGAAGTCGAGAGATCGTCCCTGTTTCCATGATCTACTATGTGATTTTTCTTCTATCAAAATTTTCCAAAAAGAGATCTCAGTATAGTTTTTTATGGGTGTGAAAGTTAGGCAAATCTTTCCAAAAATCAAAGCAATATTAAATTTGGGGTTGGCTAATAAAGTAAAATATTGAGAAGAGTGAAAGAAATGTAGGGTTTATGGGAGCTAATTGGATGGAGAGAAAGGTGTATATATGTATAAAAAAAAGAGGAGAGTCAAAGGGGGAAGAATAACGAAGACGTGTTCATTGGCAATGGTGGAGCAAGTCACCTAACACCATTTTTCTTCTTCTTCAAGTAGTTAATAATGGGACCCCAATCCAAAGAATCTTCGAACGAAACCCCACGGTTGGACTTTTTCTTTTCTCTTTTGGGGGCTATAGCGATGGTTAGATATCTGAACTAATCATGTTACAACTAAGATTAACGATCAATTTGATATTGGTGATCTTGTTATTTATATATATATATATTTTAATTATTATTTAACGGATTTTCAAATTGAGTGGATCAGATTTTATTTAATTGGGTCAAATAAAATATTAAATTGAAAGTAACATTTTAATTATATTAAAAATATATTCATGTAAGCGCCGTAGGATAATAAAAGTGCTGGCATGATACTTAATTGTCCAAGAGTAAATATGTACTCAAAGTTGGAGGGTAAGGGCAAATATATGAAAAAAGTATAACTAAAGGTAAATATAACCATTTTCTAACAGTACAAAAACAAATATGCCCCTTTCCCTTTAATAAATATATTTTATCTTTTGTCCTACATTTCATAATAGCTTTACTTTGTACCCTACTTTTCTTTTAGGTTTATCATTCAAATTATGAATATGTGACATTTTATGATGACGGAGAACGATACAGTCTATCCAAACACTATATTCATTAAAACAATACAATATAATACATTATAAAACAATATGTAACAACCATCCAAACAAAGTGTTAACGTACATGGTAGACATTCAAATTCGAAACGTGTGATTTTTAATTGATGTATAACATATAAGGTGTATGTATGTTTATGTGAGATGCCAATGATAAAAATGAATAGGATAATTTATTCAATTTATATATATACCCTTATAAACCTCTTATTTACATCCTAATTCCCAAATTGAAAATTGTAATTTTGGTCTTTTCCTCAACGTTTAAGCCCACTCTCTCTTTATTTCTTCACATGTCTTCCTCTTCTCTCCTCTCTCTTGACTTTTTATTCAAAATCTTTATGCTATTTCATTTTCAATAATTGAGCAATTAATGTAGTTGTCATTCCTATTTAGTTAGTATGGTAAATGTTTTGAATGTCATGTGAAAGTCATTACAAAACTAAAAAAAAATTATGGTGGGAGAGGCACAAATATAATTTGGTGTATGAGGAATTATTTTTGAATTAAAAAATTGTGGATCCTACCTCTTTTTCATACTATATTGTCTCTCTCCTATACCCCTCATTCCTCCTCTTTTTTTTTTCCTTACTTTACTTTTACCATTTTTATTTTTCTTTTTTTTAATTCTTCGTTAAATATCTTGATCATATTTTCAATTGTGAATTTTATTTATCCAATAACTTTTTATCATTTATATATTATTTATTTATTATAATTAGTACGTATATTATTTTTAATTTTTTTATTATATCAAAAATATGAGAAAGAAAATGAGGAAGGAAATTATTAGTGGATAATAGAATTTCCACTTACAAGATAAACGTCTCGGTAGTCAATCAACTAAAGCTATTAAAATCTCTCATTTGATACATGCCTATATGTTTGACTGGTCAATTTTTTCACTTATCAAATCAAATTATTTATCAGTTTTTTTATATTAATAAAGTATAAAGCGTACAAAATCAATAAAATCAGCTTTTTTTTATTTTCTCAATTTTTTGAGTTTGATTTGAAACATAGTACAATCACATTAACTAATTTTTTATGAAATATGATGTAAATACCACACTATTTTACAATTATATCTATTTCAATTTATTATAAATAATTATAAAAAAAAAAACTATCAACCAGAACAACACAAAAAAAGGAAAAATATTTCATATATATATATTATATTCTATCGAAAAATACTTGATTAAAATAGATGAATTGTTGTTAGGGACAAGAAAAATGTCACAAGTGTTTCATTCAAGTGAACTAGAAGGGAATGGCCCGTGCTCACATGCCCAACAAAATTAATTTAGGCATAAAAGTAATTTTAGGCTTTTAGATATGCAAAAAGTATCTTGTGTACCTTTTGGTCATAATTATAAACTTCAGTACATAGATTAAAAGGTTGTACAGTCTAATGCACGGTTCGGAAATCTTTAATAGATGTTAAGTTGAGATGAAGTGCCACCAAATTGACGGAGTCCGCAAATACCTATATATATCTATTCTATGTCTGCTCAAAATTACCAAGAACAACTTGTTAGAAGATTATAGCCAATTAGCTGTGAATTGTGATATTCCTAGAAACAGAGTAGTAAGAATACTATGTTTTCCCTTAAGCAATGAAAAATAAGACAGCACATGGTCTTTCTTCCTTATAAATAT
The DNA here is from genome assembly GCA_018342035.1 of Solanum appendiculatum. Taxonomy (NCBI): domain Eukaryota; kingdom Viridiplantae; phylum Streptophyta; class Magnoliopsida; order Solanales; family Solanaceae; genus Solanum; species Solanum appendiculatum. The sequence goes on from JAGDQO010001695.1 coordinate 33,207, forward strand.
CTGGGAAATTTCTCTTTGTGATCAAGACATAATACACAAAAGCAGATGAGAGTTGTTTACTACCAGCGAGTGCTATACCAAGTCTTAAATTATAAAAAACGAAATATTTAAAACATATAATATAACTTTGGGCAAAAGTGGAATGTACAAATATATACTTCAAACGTCTCACTATTAACTGATTTCATTGCCATTCGATTCCATTGTCCTTCTATTTGTTGCACGCAGAACTCCAGTCATGGTCCCTCCTGCATTACCGTCATAATCCAAATCTATGTTAGCAGGTGAAAATAGAAAATGCCAAAGCTTTATTTATATTTGAAAGTAAACAAATGAAGTCGTAAGCAAACACATATACCTAGCTAGTGAGCTTAGAGCAATAAGCGAAATAAACTGCAGGAAAACAACATAATTTTTTACTTATAAAGATCAAGGCGGGCCCAAGTAACCTCCGAACAGTAAATTCTGTCTATTCAACCACCCTAGTTGTCCAAATACAAATGAATCCTACAGAAGGAAAAGGAATCTCGAAGTGAATTTATGAGCATGCATATTCATAAATGGTAATATTGTCAACAGAACTGGATCCTTGAGAAAAGAGTAAGACTCCAAGCAAAGAGGATATATAGTTCCCATAGACTGTACACACAAAATTTCTTTTATTGGAAAATCGGTTACAAATCAGAAAGGAATTGGTTGAAAGGAAGAAAACAAAGAAACTTAATATCAAGAGGTAGACACAGAGAATTGTTATAGAAGTAACCAAAATTATAATTAAGCAGACTTGCAGTTTTTATAGAAGATTAATAAATTTAAAATAAAAAACTGTACATTGTAGGATGAAAGTGTTAAGTGTTGTATCATACACAACACATGAAAATACCACTATTACATCTTGATAGATGTTTAGTAATCTACAAATATTAACATTTCACTCTGAAATATACTCAACATGTGATTACCCTTGGCATATTAACAGCACAGTAGTTGGCAAATTTATAGTTTCTGGATTTGAAATTGAGGATTTTACTTCTTTTTTTTTTTGATAACCGAGAAATTCGTATGTGGCCCGCCCCTTTGGACCAATCACAGCCTTCTAATCTCGGTGGATAATGGGCCCGCCCCTCTACCCTTCTCCACTTAAATACCGGGCTTCGCTTTGCATAAATTGAGGATTTTACTTTTAATATAGTCAATGAAAGCTACGGTTTGTCTAGCTTTATTTTCTCTTTCGAGATGCTCAAAAGTGAAACCTTAAAATAAGGTGAGAGTGCCAGAAACTACAAATTTGATCATTTCTATCAGCGGTAATTAGTATCATTCAAGAATTAGTGTCACACCATTTCAGTGATGTCATCCAAGAATAAGTTATTGTAACTAAACTCCATTGGACCTATGTATCTTCAAGAATGTATGAACAACTCACAATTTGTATGCATACAAAATAATTGGAAACCCAGAAAAAACAACTCAAAGAATAGACAAATTAACGAATACCAAAAGAGGAATTAACATATATGTATCTTGCAGATGGGACACGAAGTGAGTACAATAATCAGATTGCCAAAAAATCTCACCAAAACAAAGAACTCCCACCTTAAAGATCACCTTATGAATAATAATGAAAATCTTATGTCAGCGAGGTAGTTCGAGTCAAGGAATGAAGAACTTTTATTACCATGAATGCACTGGTGAAATCTAGACCAGAGGTGGGTTCATCGAGAAACAGAATCATTGGGCCTTGCATGATACCTATTCTGATTAACGGAATTCACAATAGCACCAAGATAAGAGGCACTATCGCACCACAATACATGCCAATATATAGAATGGAAAGGACGAAAATGCTCACTCTGATCTTAGATTATATAAAGTATCATATAAACTCAATATCCCACTACATGAGTACTTATACGTGGAAGACCATTTAATTTAATATCAAACAATCACTATAATTCATATTTTTGAACAAATGAAAAATGGTGGATTAAAATGACTTGTTGAGTTGTAAAATTCCTTTCCAAGAGTCTCTAATCTGAAAAAGAATCAATTTAGACAAAGCAAAAAAATTCTGGACGTAACATTTTGTATTCGTATAACCTAATAAAAGGTACTAAAGAAGCATGATAAAGGTGATAACAAAATGTGCTAGGAGGAAGGATATACACAAAAACCTATTTAAATCTTTGACAGGTCAACAATTAGAAATTCTAAACCTCTCAGACTTTAGAGTTCAGGGCTCCAAGAACCTCATAATCTTTGAGCAATGGACAGAAAACATATTTTTAACAGATATGCTGGACAATTAGTAGCTTCTAACTGGACGTATCAACTAATTTCTTAGGCGCCTATTCTTAGATAGCCCCATAATGTGCAATTCAAGCTCGCATCTCAAATATTAGGAGCAAGACATGATTAGAACAGACTATGTTATGCCCTCTAGTAGGAAGTTTTCTTTGCAGAAAATCTTCAGGTAACAACAGCTTGCAATAGTCAAACTGTCTAAGCAATGTGTTGATAGTTGAAACAATTGGTCCGTTAAAGAATTATTTTAGAGAGAAAATTAAAGTCAGTAAGACGCATCTTCAATGCTAGTGGCAAATACTCAAAATAATCACACTTTAATCATGGAGTCCCAATTGATCGATTAAAGCTTGAACCCTAGCCCTCTTCTTTGTTTTTGACAGTCTGTGGATGTTGAAAATTATCCAGGTGAGAAGTATTTACTCGATTGCAAATGATTTAAGAAATTAGCATGCTTCTCAAGACAGAATCGTAATTTCAAAAGTCTGAGTTCAACGCTAAAAATCTTAAGTACTGGGCCTATCAAGCTTAAATGCTACATCCACCGCCTCCATTCACAATACATATAGTTCTTATCACACATATCAACTTGTTTCCACCATATTTACGCACTACTGTGGCATTAGTTGAAGCAGACATATCTTAAAGAAGAGAAATAATTAAATTTTACCAGAGTCTCTTTGTCATTCTCTGTAGCGATAACGGAGAAAGCAACCCCGGGTTTGATCTTGCTCTCCTTCTTCTCAAGTTCCAAACTTCTCGACAACTGATTAACCCAGAGATTGTTGTATAAACTCCCTTTGAGCTGCTCCCCAAAAAACTCGTTCTCTCCATTGTTAAAGATGCAAGCACTCACCCTCCCCAAATATACTCTTCAGCAGACAATAAAGAAATCATCAAGCTCACAAGATTATGGCTTATCAATGTATCCAAATGAAGTAAATATACTCTAATCCCAAAAGGAAACTACAACTAATCTCTAAGCAACCAAGAAAAGTATAGTATACATAGAGAAAATATCACTAATTAAAAATATGGTTAGTGACCACATTCAAATAACATGTTCCAAAACTCAGCACAAAATTTCTATCATTGAACTATCTAACTTGTGTTCCATTTTTTCCGTTATACCAAACCAATCTCATTTGCAACTACGAACATTAACATATGCTTTCTCATTAGAATATTTTAATCGGTTGTTTATATTGACCTTACAGTACGATTCTTCTTCTCTTCTGAATAATAACCTCTTTGTGTTATAGTTTAGCGGGATGTATGCACAATATGACTTAAAGATGAAGAGATATCTATCTTGTTATGTATAAAAGGAGATATCTAATAATTAATAAATTTATACAATATACTTTTTTTAATATGTAGAAAATTAGCTCCCACAGGAACAGGACATCATTCTTGTTGTCTTGCTACTTGCCTATTCAAAGAAAAAGTAGATCAGACAGCCAAACACCAAAAGTTGAAAATGAAATACTAATGAATATATAATAATCTAAATTACATTCTTGACCAAAACAAAGCAAAAAGAATATCAATAAGAAAATAATTAATAATAATACCTTGTGCCTTTAGTACCCCAATTTTTGAACAGTAGCCCTAGAATCACCAAGATAAGATAAATTGGCTTTCTTCTCAAAAATGTCTTTACTCAGTTGATGATAAAGACTATCCTGCTACAGCCCTAGAATCACCAAGACAAGATAAATTGACTTTCTTCTCAAAAAATGTCTTTACTCAGTTGATGATAAAGACTATCCTGCTACATGTCACGTCCTTAGTATTTTACTAAGTGCACGTGCGGTACTTGATCATTTGCTCACGTTCTTGCACCACTTGCTCACGATCTTGCTATGCCAAGTCAGCCTAAGATTCTAAGAGTCGCTAAGAAAATGGAAAAAAGAATACAAGAGAATCGTTTTGGAAGGATTGTGTAGAGAACTTTGTTGATTTTTGCTTGATGATTTTACAAATAGATGCCCCTATATTTATACTACTAACTTAGGGGATAAAGTGTAAATAACAATTGTTACATAAGTCCCTAGATATTTACAAAATAGTCCTCTCTCTAGAATTTTCTACAATGCTAGAAAATTCCAAGGGCTTTCTATGTAATTCTATAATATTCCATGGAAAATATCTATATTTCTCTAGAACCTTCCACTAAGGCTAGTCTTCTTTCCTATGTAAGCTTCCACATAGGCAACTTTATTTCCTATGTAAGCTTCCACATAGGCAACTTTATGCCACGTGGTGCCTATGTGACGTGATGATGTGGCGGATAGTCACACTCTCCCCCACCTGATGTTGCGATGACCACGACGCATTGCTTCTGCATAAACTCTTGAATCTTATCTTTGAATAGCCACAAGTCCTCATATTGTTCTCGTATAACTTCTTCCGACGTTTTCTCCTTCCAATGAATGTGGAACATAACAATGACTTTTTGTCTCTATCTCCATCAAAACTTGTATTAGCTTCCACGAATGTTGGCCCTTCCTTCTTGAGCCCGTTCACAAGTTGTATAGCTGAAAGTTGTGCTTGATTCTGTTTATGTGGTATAGTTATTGTAGGCACCATGCAAGCTCCTTCTCGTTCCATGACCCATAGACAATGAAGATAGGGGTCGATCAAGGTATTACACTGTGTGAAGAACTCTTGCCCTAGAATAATATCAAAGATATCCATCTTAGTAATGGTAAAGTTTGTCATACCTTTCCAATTTCCCAATTTGATACCAACACCATTGGTAACACCATGAGCATTTTGAGGATCAGCATTCACAGTTTTGACGCGAGAGTTAGTTAGAGCATGCTTCAACTCTAGTCTCTTTATTGCAGCCTCAGTCATAAAATTATGAGTTGCTCCAGTGTCAACCAATGCACGAGCGTGCTTATTATTTATGATGAGATCCACATACTGATTTCTATTCTCGTTAACTTGGCTAGCTGACTTTATGATGGCTCCACATAGTCCAATCACTCTTAGTTGAGCTGTGACCGAACTCTCTCCTTGCGCTTGCTCCTTCTGTTCATGTACCATAGCACCAAGACTCTTCAAGTTGGGACAATCCTTGAAGCAATGTAGCCCACTGCATATATAGCAACCTTTTCTCTCGGATTGTGCTTTCTTTTTCGTATAGCTTTGACGACCAATTGACTTCTTATTATCGAACTTGTGGGAATCCAGATTCTTGTGGTGTTGTTGACGTATTGCTTTTACCACAATCTCCTCCACCCTTAGCAATGTCATCTTCTGACTTACTGCCTCTGTCTTTGTCATACTTCTCATTCCTGAAATCCATCAAAGACTCAGCTTCCACTATGGCTTTGTCATACATCACGTCCTTAGTCTTTTACTAAGCGCACGTGCGGCACTTGACAATTTGCTCACATTCTTGCACCACTTGCTCACGATCTTGCTATGTCAAGTCAGCCTAAGATTCTAAGAATCTCTAAGAAAATGGAAAAAAGAATACAAGAGAATTATTTTGGAAGGATTGTGTAGAGAACTTTGTTGATTTTTGCTTGATGATTTTACAAATGGATGCCCCTCTATTTATACTACTAACTTAGGGGCTAAAGTGTAAATAATAATTGTTACATAAGTCCCTAGATATTTACAAAATAGTCCTCTCTCTAGAATTTTCTACAATGCTAGAAAATTCCAAGGGCTATCTATGTAATTCTATAATATTCCATGGAAAATATCTATATTTCTCTAGAATCTTCCACTAAGGCTAGTCTTCTTTCCTATGTAAGCTTCCACATAGGCAACTTTATGCCACGTGGCACCTATGTGACGTGATGATGTGGCGGGTCGTCACATACAGCCCAAAAAACAGAGAATGGCAACGGGAAACTTCAAATAAGTTAAGTGAGGCATATTATCAAACAACTTGGATGCACAATCCACTTCAAATTTAAGTCATCTTTGATGTTTTAGATTTTTGTAAGACGCCTAACTTTGCACAAATTAATTGGTTACAAGGACATCATTCATCAAAGGAACACAATGCATGTGCAAATCAGGAAATTAAACCTGCATGTAAAAATTTTAGCTAGAAATTGTATCTAAAAGTATAAAAAACTAAGATACATATACCAAAATTATGATTCCTATAGAGCAAGAGCATGGTGACCGGAAAAACAAAATTCAGAGCAAACATCATAGTAAAGCAAGAAGAGAATTTAAATTGCAATTTGACATTGAGAGAAGTTATTCCTGTTTCCTAATTTCTCTTAAAATTGTTGACCGCGAGAATATAGGGTTCTATGTTTATATATATTGTGAGATTAGACACCAGTGGCGGACTCAGAAATTTTACCAAGTGGGTTCAATATATAAAAAAATAAATACGCAAAGAAGCAAATAAAATAACAACAAAATAAAGCTTGATTAATCAAAATATTCATTACAATTGTATTCTGCGAGTTTTCATTTCTTGAAACCCATTCATAATACTATCATCAGAAACAGTATTAAATAATTTTTTTTCTACATAAGGCACAATGCATCCACTCATGAAGTCATCATCCATTCGATTTCGCAATTCACTTTTGATCAACTTCATTGCCGAAAAAGCTCTTTCAACTGAAGCAGTGGCCACTGGTAGGAGCAATGCTAATTTTACAAGGCGAAATACAAGGGGATAATTTAAATGCTTCTTTGCCTTGACTAGCTTTTCAGAAAGATCACGAAGTCCTTTTAAGTTAAAGAAGCTTTCATCAACATCTCGGACATCAACAATATAAGTCTCTAATTGATTCTTAAGAGTAACCATCATGTTTTCACCAAAATCATCAGGATATAATTCAGCCATTCTCAAAAAAATTTCTTCATGTCAAAATTAGAAAACGAGTCAACTGGATTCAAGCAAGCAACTCCAATAAGCAAATTTGTTCTCACCTCATTAAATCGATCATTTAGTTCTTGAAGTTGCCAATCAATAATCTTTAAAAAAACTTCAACACGATAATGATGTGAGACAGTATACTCAGCAACTTTGCATCGAGATCTTCCAAAATTAACATAGAACTCATCAAAATTAGGTATCAAAATGTCATACTTAACACAAAATGCAGACACATTCTCAATAAGTGAATCCCATCCTTCATCACTTAGATTTTGCAATCGTATCTTCACCACTTTAACAAGTAGAATGGCATTTGCAATATCTTGTTCTTTCTTTTGTAAGGACTCATTAAGCTCATTTGTGATCGCCAAAATATCTCTCATCAAGTGCAATATGAAAGTAATCTCAAATGTTTGACAAATTTTAAGATATCCTGTTGCCCGGGCTCTATCTTCAACAGATTCAGAATCAACAACAATAGTATCAAGAACATCAATAATAGAGCCAAACATACTAATGAAGTTCTTAAAAGATTTATAGTGTGAACCCCAACGAGTATCAGCAACTCTAGCAAGACCAAGTTCTTAATTCAAGCCTTTACCAGTTTCAACCTCACCCATATCAAGTGCCTCTTGAAATTTTTTAGCTTGAGATTCTCGAAGTTCATCCATGCGTTTAAAAGAACCTCCCACTACATTTAAGACATTAGAAACCAACAATACAAGTTCTCCAACTTGAAGACATTTTTTAGATACCCCGACAAGAGTCAACTGAAGTTGATGAGCAAAACAATGGATTGCATGAGCTGATCTACTTTCTTGTTGAATCAAAATTTTAAGGCCACTTAGTCTCCCTTGCATATTGCTTGCTCCATCATAGCATTACCCACGTATATGAGATACACTCAAAGAATGTTGAGCAAGATAGTTAACAATTGCTTCTTTTAAACATAAAGCACTAGTATTACGAACATGAACAATCCCAATAAACCTTTCAACCACAAATCCCCATTTATCAACATAACGCAAAACAATTGCCATTTGCTCTTTACGTGAGACATCACAAGATTCATCGACTAGCAATGAGAAATAGTCACCATTTAGATCCTCCATAATAGCTTTAATTGTTTCAAGCTTACACGCAGTGATGATATCTTTCTGAATTTAATGAGAAGTCAACTGATCATTTTTTGGAGCTTTTTTCAATACAAGATCTCTAATTTTATCACACCGTCTCGCATACCATGAAAAATTTCAAGAAAGTTACCTTTGTTTAATGATGATTCATCTTCTCGATGTCCACGAAATGCCAATCCTTGATTCAAAAGGAGTCTCACCACCTCAACTAAAGCTTTTAAACGAATTTTGTGTTCTAGCTTGGTTTGGTTAGATAGCTTAACAAATGCAGCTTGAATTGATTGATCTTGTCGCTTTAGATCTTCAAACTTCTTCTTTGCCTGGTCGTGAGGACTATTCGGTCCATCAACATGTATATCTAATCTTTTCTTTTTGTGCCAACTTCTGAACCCTATACTTGAAAATGTTTCGCCTCCACCTTGATGAATGCTTTCATCTTGAAATAAATAACAACACAAACAATAAGCTGCATCTTCAATCACACTATACTCTAACCAATCATGATATTTTTTGAACCATTTACGATTAAAACGACGTTTTAATCCATAAATATCTCTTTGAGGAAACTTGGGAATTCGCGGTTGATGAGGTCCTCTTTGAATATATGCTCGTCTAATCTCATCACGTTCATTTGGATGATAGCTCAAAATAGGTATTCTTTTCTTTGGATCTGCCAATAAAGAATCCAAATTTACTCCTTGCTTTTGTTTTTTAGCAGAATGTTGATTCTCTTCTAATTGATTCAAATTTTCTTTCACGGGAAGAGCATTTTGAGAAGATGAACTTGATTGTGGTAACTTGGATGATATTGGAGAGAAAAATCTCTTCATTGAATTTGAAACTGAACAACCAAACAAAAATTCTAATTAGAACAATAATATGAAAGATAGAAATTGATTTCATAAGGATGCAATATAAAAAAAGAAGGAAAACTAGCAGAATGCAAACTGCCCTTATCATAAAAAATATAGCATAAGAAAATATAAGATAAATAGTTAGTGAAGCATTACAACAAACACATTGTAGGCATAAAAATTATAGCATTAGTTGAACTATGAGTTTGATTTAGAAACACCGATTGATTCTCTAAACTTCAAAATCTAAAATTATATATGAATATGAAGAGTAAAATGTAGAGATAACAAGAGAAGAGAGATGAGAGAGGAGAGTAAAAAGCAAAGAAAAAACCTTGATCCGTTGATCAACAATTTGACGGTCTTAATACTCACTTTTGATCTTTGTGTTGATGCCTCAGTAGAAGATAATAGGGTTTATGGGTTTGGGTTTTGGGAATTTGATAAATAACAACTGATATTCACTTTTGGATTGGGATTTGGAATCATTTATTTATTTTAAAATTTATTATATTATATTATTAAAAAAATTGAGGCAAACTAAGTGACTTAAACTATTTAAGGATACCAAACGTGGGCCATGTCTATTGACTTAAGTCATTGTACAAATATTTAAAAGAAAAAAAGCAGCCACTAAACGTCTGTTCAAATTTTAAAAAGAATAAATAATTCATTTGTTGTGGGTGGGATTTGAACTTGGGATGTATCTCAAAAAATGAACCCACTTCGCCACTGGGCTACACCTTACATTTGGTTTAAGTGGGGTCAAATTATTTATATATAGCGTATTAATTCAAAAAACAGATTGAATATATATGTATACATAGTGTATTTTTCTGACGAAGTGGGTTCATATGAACCCACTTGCAACCGAGTAGGTCCGCCCCTCTTAGACACATTAGGAGGGAAAATTGTGGGAGAAGGGAAAGAAAAACTTACTGTAGCCAATGAATACAACAACACGGAAGAGAAATTTGAGGCGAAACAGAGATTCAAAACGAATATGGCAGATTCTACTGGAGCGAAAAGTCTCGGAGCATATGGTAGATTCCGGAGAGTGGAGACTGTCGATGTAAACGATGAAGAAGGAAAAAGTGGATAGATAGCACAGGGAAATTCAATTTACAGATTTACCCTAAAGTTAATATTTAAATTCCATATTTGCCCTTGTTCGGCCTTTAGAAGTCTCACTTCTAAAAAAGGGCAATATATATGAACAGTGAGAGAAATTGTGAGACAAAATATAATGTTAAATTCTTAAGAAAAAAATTATGAAAACGTTAGTAGATTATAATAAAATTGTATATACATAATTTTAAATTTATTTTGGCATCATAAACAACTAACTAAACATTAGAAAAGTTATATGGAAGAATTAGTTAAAAGAAGGTGCCGAAGGCTAAAATTATATGTCCACACATTAAAAAAAGAATCCCCCTCGCACACCAAATATACCATAAAACTTGTGGGTAAAGTGTCATTACATATCATGCGGCATCATTACATATCATGCATATAGTCAAGGCTATATATATAGCCAACTCATGTAAATTGTGTTTTTCCTTCCTTTTTCCTTTTTAAGCTTAGTAAAATAAATGTAGTTTTATCCTTTTTTTTAGCTTATCATAATATTTTAATTTTATAACACGTTATCAGCATGAGACTCCGCATCTCAAGCTACAAATAGGTTTTTTTTCCCCATAAAAATATCTAATATTTCTAAACTTGAATTTGTTGCCTCGGATATATCGGGCAAAGGCTACTTGTCATGGGCACTAGACGCTGAAATCCACCAAGATGCGATGAGTCTAATAGACCATAAAAAATGATAATCAGGCATCTAGTCAAGACCGTGCCAAAGTTGTGATATTTCTCCGCCACCATCTTGAAGAGGGGTTAAAAATGCAATACCTCACCATTAAAGACCCCCTTATACTGTGGAATAATTTGAAAGATAAATATGACCACCTAAAGTTGGTCATTCTTCCACAAGCGCGTCATGTTTGGTTCAATTCGAGGTTACTAAACTTTAAAAGTATAACTGAATATAATTCTTCCATATGTAGAGAAATTTATACGTGTCACTGAACATGCAAAGCTTGAGAAAACATACTCCACGTTTCCTCCCTCTAATATGCTCCTGCATCAGCAATATCGAGAAATGGGTTTTAAAAATATTCTGAATTACTTTCACATCTTCTTATTGCTAAACAGCATAACGATCTATGAAAAATCATGAAAGTTGGCCCATTAGTTCTATGCCACTACCTGAAGTGAATCAGGCAAATTATCACTAGCGAGAAAGAGGTCGTAGCCCCGATCATGGTTGTGGCCGTGCCCGTAAAAGAAATTATAATCAGGGTCGTCGCCTTGCACCAAAAATTGACCAGCAGTACAAAAAGAAGGGTGAAAACTAAGAGGTTATACAAAAGAAAAATTCAGAATGTGTATGTCCTAGATGTGGAGGAATGGGGCACTGGTCACGTACATGTCGATCGTCAAAGTGTCTGGTTCAGCTCTATCAGGCATTCTTGAAAAGGGGTGATAATAATCCAGAAGCAAATTTTATCTCTGAAGATAATGCTGGGCCCATACATAAGATGGATAATAATGCAGAAGCAAATTTCATCTCTGACGATAATGTTGAGCCCATGCATTTGGATATAGTCGATTTCTTTGTATTCCCTATAATCTAGATAATTTTATTTTCTGTTTGTTTGTATTAGTCGGTATGTTTATGTCTTTCTAATTCCTGTATGTTGACACTCAATTTTGACCCTCCTTTCTTCTTATTCATTATTTTTGAGCTTCTAAATTAATAGCGTAGCATATTATCTTTTTTTCACAACTATTCTTATTACAACGACTATTTATCGTTACTATTGTTATCGTTGTGTCACATTTTTATAATTACTACTAAAATTATATATTTTATTATTGAAATTATTATTATCACTTTTTGCACCTTTTTTTTTAAATAATCGATTGGCGTCACCTTATTTCAAGTTTACACTTATTAAAATTATAAGTTAATATTTTATATCTATATTATATAATTTAATTTTGTAAATTGATATTTGTCATCATATCACATATATTGTATTAGTTATTAAGTTAGAACCCTTATCTAGAATCGTATAGGGTTAAGCAGACCTTAACATAGAGTTAATTTAGCATAACTTTAGCAAAATAGGTGTCCTAATTCACCTTTAAAATAATTAGGTGGCGACTCTTTAAAATAGCATAAGATTCACCAATATGTTGTACACCGTTTGGACTTCGAGTTAAAATGGGGTATAACAGCTTAGCAATTTTGCTGGGGAATTAGGTTCTAAACCACAACATACTTAGGTTAATAATTAAGCTTTTAACATTTGTTTGTTTCATTTTAAGTGTTTGTATTATTTTTATTGCCTAATGCTTTGTTTTTTTCATGCTTATGTGATACAAAATGCTTATTTGTTACCGATTTATATAAATTGTTTATTTGTTATTGCTTCATATAAATTGTCATTCCGTTCATAATTCCTCCAATTCTGGAAAACTCACACTATCACACGTACACACGAGGTATGTTTTGCGCACCCACAAATTTCTTTCAAAATCTCAAAAGATAGGAGAGTTGGCGTATGCGCGGGGTGTCCGGATCTATTTTTGTGTGACCGCGTAGCCTTCTCACTCGAGTTGTCCGCTCGGGAACCCTTTGTCTAGCAAACCAACTCTTAGTCAACATAGAATAGAGCTAAACCAACACCTTTTAAGGAACATGCATCACGCAAGCCTAAGAGTCTTAATACCCATGGCGTATTAAGATCATTAGTTTACCTTACCCAATTTTCAAGCGGGTTCATGACCCAAGTGACACCTTATCATAATATGTGTGCATATTTGAAGGACAATTGTGCCTAAATACCGACTATTTGCTCTTAATTAATTAAACTTTAGCTAACCATTTGTTTTGCAGTTCGGATGGCCGTCAAGATCCCAAACTTTGGTGAATACAAGATTGGTCCTAGCGACATCAACAAAGACAATGATAGTCAAGGCACAACAAACTTTTAAACTTAGTTTACTAGGGTTATTTTTATTGTACAAGATGTAATAAAGTTATAATTAAAGTTATTCTTGTTCTTTAATTTTTAGAATATATTGTTGTTTAATTATTTAAAGAGCAATAGAATGAAGTATATTGACACAATTTTATCCTTCAAATTTTCGTTAGGCCTACCTCAGGCATAAAAGAGGTCCCTTGAATATTAAGACGCCTTATTGACATGATTTGCTTGCTTTTATAACTTGTCTAATATATTCATGGTGCACTACTCTCATTATTTGTTTGCTATGTGAGTTATTTGCATCTACTAAGATTACTTGATGTTTTGTCACCTTATCTAACATCATTTTTTGTAATTTTTTATAATCATATTCCCCAAAAGGCTTATTCATGTTGACAATAGAGATGTTTGACGATGAAAATGATTTACCTCAATGGGCAGTTAGAAGGCCGAGAACTAACGTGATTGATCCACCAATGGCAGACCTTTTGAGCATTGAAAGTGTCACCCCTACTGAAGATAATCCTGAAACTTCCGGAACTAAGGATGACACTAGTAATGATGAACATATTGCTCGCTTGGAGCAACAAATTGCTGATTTGCAAGGAGGAGTTGAGCGTGTTAGGAACTTTAGCAAGTTATCGATCTCCAACACCCCTCTTCAAGAACCAAGGACCACTGCTCCAATGCCTCCTCATTTTCCATCTCTAGAATCTCCTGTTCCTAACCATTTTCCTCCTCAAAATACTCAGCCTATAAGCACACCCGTCATAAACTCATACCCCACAAATCCGCCTCTTGCAAGTCAAGCTCATGTTAACCCTCAATATGTGAACCCATCTCTCAATCCATTTAACCAAATTCCTTCCAATACCCAACATGTTACCCCGCCACCCGTTCAAGTCCTTCTTAACCTACAATCTGTCACCCCATTTCCCGACTACCAAATCCCTCCAAATCAAATTCCCTTTTATCCACGGTATACCACCCAATTTCCCACATACCAAAATCCTCAAAACCAAATTCCCATAAAACCATCACATGCCACACCAATGGACGCTCCTCACAATACTCCACCATTTTAAAATCACTAGACACCTCAACATATATCAGCGACACATGTTGATTCTAACATGCAATGTGTTCCACTGATATATGTAACCGAAGCTCAGCCATCCGCTACCCTGGCACTAATTGTTGATCAATATGAGTTGTTGGAGAAAGAATGGAAAACAAAGAAAGAGGAACGTGATAAGGAGATGCGTGAGTTGAGGGAAGAAGTTAGGAATATGCGGATTTCCAAAATAGGAGAGAAACACGAGTATGAGGACCTATGTGTACATCCTGACATTGGCTTACCTGATGGATACAAGCCGCCAAAATTTGAGATGTTTGATGGCACTGGAAATCCCCGAAACCATTTAAGATCTTATTGTGATAAGCTAGTTGGAGTAGGAAGAAATGAGGCCGTAAGAATGAAGTTGTTCATCAGAAGTCTAACTGGAGATGCATTAACTTGGTATATCGAGCAAGATCTTAAGATTTGGTGTAATTAGAGCAATATGGCAGAGGATTTCATGAAAAGGTTCAGGTTCAACATTGAAATCGTCCCTGATCGATTTTACCTTGAAAAGTTGAAGAAGAAGACCACTGAAACTTTTTGTGGGTATGCTATCCGTTGGAGATCCGAAGCAGCTAGAGTACGACCCCCGGTGGATGAAAATGAAATGAAGGACATCTTTATCAAAGCTCAAGATAATATGTACTATGAAATGATGTTGTTCATGACAGGTGCCAAATTCACATACCTCGTCAAAACTGGGGAAGCTTTGGAAGAAGGAATCAAGTCTGGGAGAGTCACAAACTTTGCAGCCTTATAGGAAACAAATAAGGCAATCCAATCTGGAATAATAGGAGGAGTCAAGAAGAAAAAGGAGGAAGTTGCTACTATAATGAATATTCATGAGCGAAGGCCAAGCCAGATGCATGCATACCATAGCCAGTCACTTCAAAGCCCACACAGCCAAATGTTTTCACATGTTTCTTATCCTGTTTATAACACTCAACAAACATACTATCAGTAACTACCCACATATCAAAACTCACCACATTACCAACAACCATCCCATTACCAACCTCCAAACAATTCAGCAACTCCACCAAGGCCTCGTCAAAATTTTGACAAAAGAAAGACTTACACACCTCTAGCTAAGCCATATGCCCAACTTTTTGAAAGGTTGAAAACAGCAGGAGTGATCCAACCAATTTCTTGGAGAGCTATCGAACGTCGTCCTAAGTGGTTCGATGAGTCTAGGCATTGCGCATATCATTCAGGGGCTTCCGGACATGATACAGAAACTTGTTTAGCTCTCAAAGATAAGATTGAGCTTTTGATCAAAGAGATTGTGATTCAGCTTAAATGAGCTTCTTCAAATGTGAACAATAACCCTTTGCCTAACCATGGGAACGTGGGTGTGAACATGGTTACCATAGACGATGAGTGGAGTCTTAAGGGAACTATTGTCAAGCCTGACTTCAAGAAGAGGGGTGATATTTTTACTGAAGCTTTCACTGAGACACATACCATCTGGAATGGTGAACCAGGAGATGCCTTGAAGAATTGGACCTCTGCTCCGTCCCTGGTTCGCCGGGAGTCTTGGTAGATTAAATTTTAGCAGTATTTTGAAATGACATGATTTAAAATTGAGGTTTCAATCATGTAGAAGAGCTTTTGTTGTTTTTGCCTCTCATCTTGAAAGCTCAAATGCGAGATTTAATTGAATTGATATACATTGATCATAAGTCCTTTGGGTACGACAACCAGGTTCTAAAAGAGCCATTTATTACTTCTGCGACCACGTTGCGTGTGCATTTGGGAGCAACAGTTACCACAGACGATGAGTGGAGTCTTAAGGGAACTATTGTCAAGCCTGACTTCAAGAAGAGGGGTGATATTTCTGTGCCTGATCCTATTCTGCTCCCAAATCTGCCCGTAGTCCAAGTGTTAGAGGATATTCTTGAAGATGATCCAGTTGAAGTACAAAAGTTTATTCATTACTGAAGCTTTCACTGAGACACATACCATCTGGAATGGTGAACCAGGAGATGCCTTGAAGAATTGGACCTCTGCTCCGTCCCTGGTTCGCCGGGAGTCTTGGTAGATTAAATTTTAGCAGTATTTTGAAATGACATGATTTAAAATTGAGGTTTCAATCATGTAGAAGAGCTTTTGTTGTTTTTGCCTCTCATTTTGAAAGCTCAAATGCGAAATCAATAAATGCCTCTTTCATTCATCTTTAACTCCTATTTTTTTTGTATCTTATTACTTCTATTTTTACTCTTTCAACATACAAAATTATAAACTTGTCGGTCCTATGATTATGACATGTGATGAGGTAAAAGAGCAGAACATGAATGACCAACAGAAACTCAAAGGATACAAAAATGACGTGCAACTTGATAAGCTAGCCAAGGAATTTGAACAACTTTTGGAAGAAGCTGAAATTTTGAATTTAGGCAACTCAAAGCTAGTAAGAAAAGTTAGAATCAATGCTCGTCTAGAGCCATTTGAGAAAGAAGCATTGATTGAATTACTAAGTGAGCATGTGGATGTGTTTTCATGATCATATGTTGCATAAGTTGACAAATCCAATGAAATGAGTTCGAGGATACTCAAATCATTTTGTAGATAGCAGCAAGAAGAAGTTAAGGAATTTTGCACCTATTTAGCAAAAGTTTTTGTCTTGAAGAAAACATTGAAGCTAGCATAAGTGGGTGATGACTTATGACCAAAGCTCATCCATCCAGATCCAGTCAGAAGATGCTTGTTTCTAAAAGTTTAATTTAGTTTACTTTCTCTTGGCACCTTTTTTTTTTTATGTAATATGAACTACGTTTTGACCTGATTTCCTTGGCAGGATACGTAGGCAGCCCCATCGGCTTCGATCACATTATAAAAAAAATATATCTTATTTTCTTTGCATTGTACCCTGAACTACGTACGGCCTGATTCCTATTTTTATGGGATACGTAGGCGCCTTGTCGCTCGGTCATATGATTTAGAATTTTTCCATTATCTATAGATAGAAACTGGGGCAAATTTTGAGAATGAACGTCTCAAAATTTGACTACAAATGAATGCAAGAGTTGACTAAAGCAAGAAGCTGGGGAAAGGATTTTTCGAAAGATGCTGAATAGTATGAAGACATGATCTGATTGGGATATCTAGACAAAGGATGTCTAAGCGCACTGTCATAATCTAAGATCCAACATGAAGTTTTTTTAAAAAATGAATTATATACAACTATACATACACAATTTATTTTTTTTATTTTTTTTAGAAAGCTATATTTTTCAAATTAATTTTTTTTTATTCATCTACCAAGTCTTGTACCTAGAAAAGGGTCAGAGAGTCCAAACAAGAGGGTGGACAGAAAAGCAGCAAAGTTGAAAATCTCAAGTCAGCGTGAATCAGCCTCCCCTCCCCCAACTTACAAATTTTCTTTGAATGCAGAAAAGTTTAAACCGGTACAATAAGGAAGTTGTTTGATTATTACCCATTCAACAACTATTAATACCTTTGATAGGATCGAAACGTTCAAAGGAGCAGGCGAACAAAAAGAAGCAAAGATAACTTAAGAAGGCATAGCAATAAAGTCGTGATATTTGCAAGACGGTTTGAAATTTCTTTATTAACAGTTGCACTGATTTCATTCAAATCATTTTACATATACTAGCCAATTGCATTATTTTTACATAGCCGATTTTGCACTAATCTCGCACTAATTTTTCACCAGCACTAACTATGAGGTAGCACTAATTTTGCACCGGCACTAATTGTGATTTAGCACTGACTTGCATTGGCACTAATTCACACTAACCTTTAGCACTAATTTGCACAAGCTCTAACTATGATTTGGCACTAATTGGGCACTGGCACTAATTTTGCACAAGCACTAATCTTGATTTTAGCACTAACTTTGCACTAACAGTGATTCTATCAAAATGATTTTGGCACTAACTGGCACTAACGTCAATTTTATAGATTCAATTTAGCACTAATTTTGCACTAACTTTATTAGCCTTATATTTATTTAAATTGATTCTTGCAATAGCTTTGAAATATCACCGTCTTGATCTTAAAAAAAAATAATGCTCATACTACTATAATTATTATGTTTATCTTATTTTTGTGGGAATTATACTTTTAACAAATATGTTCTAGATTTTGCAAAAGATTTAGCAGGAAACATCGCACAACAAGAGGATATGTAGCATAGCATAACAAGGAACTCCCTCTTAGCATTGAACTGAGGCAATTTGTTGAGAAAGTTTAGCTTTCCAACAAAGGTCAAAGGTCTACCTCGAACTCTTCTTGACTCCAATCTCAAATCCTCTTCTCGATCATAATACTAGCTACATCAAAATTCGATATTGGGGCAACCTTTAAGCTTGCGTATACCCTATTTTACAAATCCTTTATCTCAAAATTTGTCCTATGCCCATACCTTCTCAAACCCCTTTTGGTGCCGTATTTGTTGGTCGGGATAAAATTGGCTTCTATGTCAACTTCTTTGCCCAAAAACTCTTACATCGTCTTTGGTCAAAGAGGGGCAAGCTGTTGATACTCAATTTTGACCCTCCTTTTTCCTAATTCATTATTTTCGAGCTTCTAAATTAATAACGTAGCATATTATCTTTTTTTCACAACTATTCTTATTACAATGACTATTTATTGTTACTATTGTTATCGTTGTGTCACATTTTTATAATTACTATTGAAATTATTATTATCACTTTTTACACCCTTTTTTTAAATAATCGATTGGCGTCACCTTATTTCAAGTTTCGCACTTATTAAAATTATAAGTTAATATTTTATACCTATATTATATAATTTAATTTTGTAAATTGATATTTGTCATCATATCACATATATTGTATTAGTTATTAAGTTGGAACCCTTATCTAGAATTGCATAAGGAGACCTTAATATAGAGTTAATTTAGCATAACTTTAGAAAAATAGGTGTCCTAATTCACCTTTAAAATAATTAGGTGGCGACTCTTTAAAATAGCATAAGATTCACCAATATGTTGTACACCGTTTGGACCTCGAGTTAAAATGGGGTATAACACTGTAAATAAATAATGTTTGTATAATAGCCCTGTTTAATAGTGTTTACTTTGTTTATATCTTTATTTTTTTGAAGAAAATATGGATATGCCTCAAATTTTGTTTGGATCAATAATTGATTATGCGGATATTTGTGTAGTTGATAGTGGAACAACACATGACATATTCAAAAATAAGAAATACTTTTCTTACTTGCTTAGAAGAAAAGCAAATGTTACTACAATTTCTGGTAATTCGAAATTGATTGAAGGCTCCGGATGAGCTACTATATTTCTGCCTAAGGGAACAGAACTTGTTATAGAAGATGCATTGTTCTCTTCTGAATCCCCATGAAACTTGTTAAGTTTCAAAGATATCCGCCGAAAAGGATATCATCTTGAGACACTAAATGAAATGAATATTGAATACATTGGTATAACCAAGAATGTCTCAGGCTAGGAATGTATTTTGGAGAAATTACCAACCTTATCTTCTGGCTTATATTATGCAGAAATTAGTACAATTGAAGCACATTTGATTGTAAATCAGAAGTTTACTGATTTAAATATTTTTATGCTATGACATGACCGAATAGGTCATCTTGGATCAATAATGATAAGATGAATTCTTGAAAATTCAAATGGGCATCCATTAAAGAACCTGGAAATTCTTACAAATGATGAATTTTCATGTGCTGCTTGTTATCAAGATAAGTTAATTGTCAGGCCATCATCATTAGAACATATACATGGGATATATGTGGACATATTCATCCACCTAGTAGATTGTTTAGATATTTTATGGTCCTCATAGATGCATCTTCAAGATGGACTCATGTGCGTCTTTTATCATCTCGCAACCTGGCATTTGCGAAGTTATTGGCGCAAATAATAAGATTAAGGGCGCAATTCCCAGATTATCCTATTAAGGCCATTCGCTTTGATAATGCTGGAGAATTTACATCCCAAGCTTTTGATGATTATTGCTTATCAATTGGAATAAGAATTGAACATCCTATTGCTCATGTTCATACTCAAAATGGCCTTGTAGAGTCATTTGGTAAGCGCCTACAATTGATAGCAAGACCACTACTTATGAAAACGAAATTGGCCATTACCGCATGGGGTTATGCTATCTTACATACAATAGCAGTCGTTCGTCTCAAACCGACTCAGTATCATAAATACTCTCCGTCACAATTAGTATTTGGTCATGAGCCGAATATAGCTCATCTACGAATCTTTGGTTGTGCTGTATACGTGTCCGTAGCACAACCATAGCGTACTAAGATGGGCCCTCAACGAAGGTTAGGCATATATGTTGGGTTTGACTCACCCTCCATAATTCTCTACCTTAAACCATTGACAAGAGATTTATTTGCTGCTCGATTTGCAGATTATTGTTTTGATGAAACAAATTTGCCGCAATTAGGGGGAGAGAAAACTGAATCCAAAAGGAAAATTGCATGAAAAGTTTCGTCACTATCTCATTTTGATCCACGTGCCCCTATATGTGAACTTGAGGTCCAGAAGATCACCCATTTACAGAAAATACCAAATCAAATGCAGATGCTTTTACTGATTTAAGACGGATAACTAAGTCACATATCTTTGTAGTGAATGTGCATATCCGAATTGACGTCCCAAAAGGACTATCTACTAGTGTCATGACTTCTGATTCCGAAACACTCCTGAAGCGTGGTCGACCATTGGGTTCAAAGGATAAAAATCCTAGAAAAAGAAGCACGATAAATGATAAAGATGACACTATAAAAAAGTCTCATGAAGAAGTTCAAGATCTGATTAACCCTGATATTCCTAATATTCCTGAAGTAATCAGTGAGCTCGAAACTCAAGTGAATGAAGAACTTTCAATAAGTTCTACTGGTGATGGGATATATTTAGATCTATAAAAATTATAGTGGATAATGTTTTTACATAAAATGTTGCACTTAATCTTATGCAAGACAGTGAGGATCTTGAACCTAAATCTATCGAAGAATGCCGACGAAGACGTGATTGGCCAAAATGGCAAGAGACAATTCCATCAAAATCAGACTCACTTGCTAAACGTGAAGTTTTTGGACCTGTAATCCAAATCCCAAATGGTGTAAAATCGGTTGGCTATAAATTAGTTTTTGTGCGAAAGCGAAATGAAATTGTAAGGTACAAGGCATGCCTTGTTGCACAAGGATTCTCTCAAAGACCCGGCGTCGACTATGAAGAAACATATTCACCCGTTATGGATGCAATAACTCTTCGATACCTCATCGATTTAGCTGTAAATAAAAACCTTAAAATACATCTAATGGATGTGGTTACAACTTATCTTTATGGTTCACTTGAATAATGAAATTTATATGAAAATTCCAGAATTATTCAAATTGCCTGAAGCACGAAATTCTAAACCTCGGGAATGTTTTCAATCAGATTACAAAGATCATTATATGGTCTGAAGCAGTCAGGATGTATGTGGTATAATCTCCTTAGTGAGTACTTGATAAATAAAGGTTATATAAGTGATGTCATTTGTCCTTGTATTTTTACTAAGAAAACAGCATCAGAATTTGTTATACTTGCCATTTATGTTGATGACATAAATCTCATTAGAACCCTGAAGAGGTTCAAAAAGCAATTGAATATCTAAAGAAAGAATTTGAGATGAAAGATCTTGGAAAGACAAAACTTTGTCTCAGTCTGCAAATTGAACATTTAGCAGACGGGGTCTTCATCCACCAATCTGCTCACACTGAGAAAATTTTAAAGCGATTTTACATGAATAAAGCACATCCATTAAGTACTCCAATG
Organism: Solanum appendiculatum; assembly: GCA_018342035.1. Lineage (NCBI taxonomy): Eukaryota > Viridiplantae > Streptophyta > Magnoliopsida > Solanales > Solanaceae > Solanum > Solanum appendiculatum. The sequence continues at coordinate 55,344 of JAGDQO010001695.1, forward strand.
GTTGTTCGATCACTTGAAGTGAATAAAGATCCATTTTGACCTCCAGAAGAGAATGAAGAATTCCTTGGTCCTGAAGTACCATATCTTAGTGCTATTGGTGCACTTATATATCTTGCTAACGCAACCAGACCTGATCATATAACATTTTCTGTTAATTTGCTAGCAAGATATAGTTCTTCCCCGACGCAGAGACATTCGAACGGTAAAAGCATATTCTGTGATATCTAAAGGGGACTGTTGATATGGGTCTATTTTATACTAACAAAAGTTATGCGGATCTTGTTAGTCATGCAGATGCAGGTTATTTATCGGACCCACATAAAATTCAATCTCAAATAGGCTATCTGTTCATATATGGAGGAACCGCTATATCATGGCGATCCACAAAGCAGTCCAATTGTTGCTGCTTCTTCAAATCATGCTGAGATAATAGTGATTCATGAAGCAAGTAGAGAATGTGTGGTTGAGATCAATGATACAGCTCATCAGAGAAACATGCGGCCTGGAGTATGATGTCAAAGTACCCACGATTATGTTCGAAGACAATTTTGCATGCATAGCTCAATTGAAAGAAGGCCTCATAAAGGAGATAGAACGAAGCACATTTCACCAAAATTATTCTTCACACATGATCTCCAGAAGAATGATGATATTGATATACAACAAATCCGTTCAAGTGATAATCCAACAGATTTATTCACCAAATCTTTACCAGCCTCAACTCTTGAGAAGATGGTGCACAAGATCGGAATGCGAAGACTTAATCATCTAAAATGTGGTCTTCGTCAGGGGGGGTAGAATACGTGCTGCACTCTTTTTTCCTTAGTCTAGGTTTTGTCCCACTGGGTTTTACTAGCAAGGTTTTTAATGAGGCAACAAGTAATGTGTATTGCAAACAACTTTTGAATGCCATGTGGAAGCCATTACAAAGCTATAGGATTACCTTGGCTCCAAGTGTAGGGTAAAGTATCATTTTATATGTATGACATGTGGCATCATTACACGTCATGCATTATAGTCAAGGCTATATATAGCGAACTCATGTAAATGGTGTTTTTCCTTCCTTTTTCCTTTTTAAGCTTAGTAGAATAAATGTAGTAATTTTATCCTTTTTTAGCTTATCTTAATATTCTAATTTTATAACAAGAAATATATTCAAAATTTGAAAGTTTCGAGTGTCACACTACTTTGAATGTAGACGTGTTGCTATATACAATCCAAATAGAATAGATATGTGGTCGATTTCGAAAATAATTAAAGCATCTACACTAGTAAAAAAAAGCTAAAGATGCTTACTTCGAGAGAAATGTTACTGTTAGTAAAAAAGATTTAATATTACAAAACAAATCAAATATTGAACAAAGAAAAAGCTTACAATGCAATCTATGATAGAAAATTTTCAAGTACATAAGGAGTGTCATATATTGACCTAGTGGGATCTGTAAAAGTTCTTTATGCTGTGTCTTATTAGATATTGTGAGATATATAGGATTTATAACTTTAGTGATTGCAAATTCAAGTATTTCAACTTCACTTCAACCTAATGGTAGAATCATTATTCCCGTGTTAAGTTTTTTATCAATATAGATGGAGATTTCAATTGCAATATCACAAAAACTATGAAATAAATCGCAATAAATCAATGTCTTGAATCCACTAACTCTGAAAAAATGAGGAAAAGAATCAGAATTAACACATACGTAAATACGACAACATCAAGTAAAGAAGACAGATGAGAGAAATAAGAAGCAATACAAAAGTCTAATTGGTTGTTTGCCACATCATCAACGAGTGTATTGCACTCTTCTTCAAGTTTTTGCTTATTGTAAAAAAAGAAGTCAAAATGACATAATGAACCCTACACGAGGTGTCTAAAATGAACATTACCCAATTGAGGTGTCTAAGTGAAACTTCATGACAACTTAAGGGTTTCACCGATAAATTTAGCCCATATAGAACATATATCAATCATCAATTTATAAAAACAACAAACCTAATAAACTAACTTAACACCATTTTAATTTTTTAAAGTATGTTATGAGTTTCAATCATACACGAATGAAACCTATGTTAAAAATATATTACTTAAATGAAACAGCGAAAATAGGACACCACATGAAATATTTACAGTGAAATCACATACACGTAGCATTTTAGATATTCAAATTACAACAGATTGACAGAACTGAACAACAATTTCCATTATATAATTTCCAAATATTTCAGATGAAATTCAGTTGTTTTACAACAGCCATCGATTATGAATCTGCTACATTTTTCCAGGAGAAGAAACATAGATGATCTTTAGATAGCAACCCAGTATATTAAACATTCTAAACAACACATTGCAAAATTTGGTAGGAGGAAAGGGCAGTTGTATGTATTATCATATTCATCAGGCAATTTGGCCTTCATTTCATAAACCAGGCAAAGGGTACTGGGTCGTTAAAGCTTCGACTCTTTTTTGCAAGTCCAACACCTTATCCATCAAATTAAAATCTGGGGCAGTAACAACCTTCATGAAATCTTGGAGTTTGGTAGTAGAGACAGACTTCTTGGCTTCAAGGGTAATTTGCACACCCTCGTGAATGAAATCTGCAACTGCTACAAATTCCTTCTCTGTAAAACCTCGAGTGGTCATGGCAGGTGAGCCTATGCGGATGCCACCCGGTACTAGTGCACTTTTATCACCTACAATTTTGATTTTGACAGTGTAAATGGCAAAGAACTTCAAAAAAAATGACAAACTGCATAAGTTTCACTCACCAGGCACTGAATTCTTATTGAGGGTGATTGATGCCATGTCAAGTATTTTCTCCACTCTAGCACCATCAATTCCCTAATTGACAAATGAACACGGTTAACGTATGCTGGTTTATCAGAGAAGACTGACTGGATCCTGGTGCTTACAGCCAGCATTACACAGATTAATTCTAGCCATCTTTTATTTCTTTTGAAAATTTACTTTAAACAAACTAGTATATAGATTGTTGTTGTTATGACAACAACATAAACAGTGAAAGGGTAGCAAGATTGTTGTTGTTGTTAATATAATTTGTTTTTGTTTACCAACAAATAATAAGTCCATCCCAGTTACACAATAAAAGGGAAACAAAAGGCAAAAGGCATAATTGAGAAAACTCACCATGGGCCTCAAATCCACAAGAACCAAATGATTGTCACTCCCTCCTGAGACCAGCTTGTAGCCTAATTCCATTAATCGGCTTGCAAGTGCTCTACAGTTGGCAACCACCTACAAGATAAATATTAAATGAAGTCAAATTCCAACCGATGGAGCCCGTGTTGGGGTAAAGAAGCCAAAAGTCTTACCTGGTTCTGATAAACCTTAAATTCAGGTGATTTGGCATGCTTCAAGCAAACAGCTAGTCCTCCAATTGTGTGATTATGGGGACCACCCTTCAAACAAAAACAATAATATTGATAGATCAATTCAAGGAATCCAGATTATATAATATAGAGTCCAAAAGGGAACATTGTTCTTTCTTTGGTAAGATACTAGCAATCAAGGAACACATTTCATAAAACAAAAAGAGAAAAATGGATAGTCAAAAGGAAAATGAACTGACCTGCAAACCAGGAAAAACAGCATTGTTTATGGCGGATTCCAGATCCATTCCCAGAACTGGATCTTTTTTGAAGAAGATCATTCCACCTCTAGGACCTCTAAGAGACTGAACAGACAAGTCGAAGTTAGGCCATAGTTAATCAGATATAACATAATATTACTCGGTAACTACTAAAATATTTGAGTTTAAAGATGGGAGTTAGTAGCCTTCCCAAAGTTTCCTCTATCTTCTTTATATCCTTAAATCCAGCCTACTCTCTTATATCTTACTTTGAAGAATTTCTACGGAAAATGAGACTTGATGCATTTCTGGAGATCTAACAGCAGAAGCGCATTGGAGAGAGAGAGAAGCCCAACAAAAATATAACTGGTATAACTATTTAGCTTTGTTTTAAGGAGCGGGGAAGGGAGGGATATGCTGAGAACAAAACTATTAGCTTGGCAAGAAATACCTTGTGAGTGGTAGTAGTAACAATGTCACAGTATTCAAATGGATTAGCAAGTACAGAGGCAGCAACAAGCCCACTGATATGAGCCATATCCATCATTAGGAAAGCTCCAACAGCATCTGCTATCTACCAGGATATACCAGAAACATAATATTAGATCCCAAGCACAGAGAACAGCAAGAAGATGTTAACAATGTAGAGATACAATTATTATATACTTGTACCTTTCTCAGACGAGGATAATCAAAATCACGCGGATATGCACTAGCACCAGCAATAATAAGTTTTGGACGAAAAAGATTCGCCGTTTTCTCAAGCATTTCATAATCGAGAATACCTGTTTAGAGTTAAAACAGACTTCCAATCAGCTGATAATTCTAGTTAACAGTCCAAATGCAGCATGTTTAAGTGTCCCACTGTTGTTACCTGTAGATTCATCAAGTCGATAAGGCATGGATTCGAAGTAAATCGAGGTGCCTGAAACTCGTCTTTTAGGAGTCATAAATCCATGGGACAAGTGGCCACCATGAGGTAAGTCCAATCCCTAAGGTACAATCACACAATGTAAATGTCAGTCCATGCAACTACTAAAGACCAATAATAAGAAAACTGCTTACTAGTTACAACTAACCATAATCCGGTCATGTGGATTAAGAACCGCTGTGTAAACAGCAAAATTTGCCGGAGAACCAGATAATGGTTGAACGTTCACACCCCATTGTTTTCCATCTAAGCTAAAGGCACCCAATGCTCTTCCTTGACAGAGTGTTTCCAACTCATCAATATATTCATTCCCACCATAATATCTGATACAATTAAGAACTAGAAACTTGTCATTAACAAGCTATATAAGAGAAGACAAGTCTTCTGTAAGGAGGAAAAATGCATGATTGATATCTTCACCTTTTGCCTGGAAGCCCTTCAGAATATTTGTTTGTAAGGCAAGAACCAACTGCTTCCATCACTGCTCGAGATGTGAAATTCTCAGAGGCAATAAGTTCTAAGCTCCTAAATTGACGTTGCTTCTCTTTGTCAATAATAGCACGAACATCAGGATCAGCTTGGTGCAACCCATAGTCTTCAAAGCTGCTCCCAGCAGCTAGAGAAAGCAGTGGACACCAATGTGTAAATGAAGAAAGTCTAAAAAAGTAAATATCACCATACCCCTTATCATGAGGGATATGTAACCACCAGAAATGGATATAGTCCCTGTTAGTTTTTACATTCCTCGTCCACCAGAATTGAATTCCGTCACTCTAAGTTTATATATTCCCCAAGGGGAAATGAAAAACAAACTAAAATGCTCAAAGAATATCACTTCTAACATCAATTATAGTCTCTCTCCATTGGTTCCAAGGAGCTGATATAACAAGATGGATGACTCTTCACATCTGTTGTTGGAAAGCAAGAAAAAGACACTTCCAAGCCCCTCATTCCAGATTACTGAGGTCCTAAAAATACCACATTTCACCTTTACATGATCTAACAAGTTCTTCCCATAAGGCAATTGGTGTACTGAATTGAATATCAAAATAACGTTTCAAGAGCATCCATTCGTACTTCATCAAATCATCGACATTTCATATAAGGAGTACAAAAAATTATATTTTAATATTGGGTTATCGGGTAAACTAATAACCCATTAAGATTGTAGTAATTTACTACTTTACCCTTACATAAATATTAAATATTAATATTAGTATCTTACTGGTTACTGCCTTTGCACTTTAACCTTCACTTCACACTTCGCATGTTGGGTTTAAAACTTCACATTGTACAAAATGCCAAAACCTATTGTTTCAATTTTATGAGCACTTGTATAGTTCTTTTCAAGTAAGTTAAATTGTTTCTAGTTTATGAACATTCTGTAATCGTTTGGTAGAGTGTATAGAATAATGCAAAATATAGTGTATTAGTAATGCTTGCATTAGTTATGCTTGCATTAGTTATGCTTGCATTAGTTATGCTGAGATTTTTCTTATGCAGTGTTTGGTTTGGTGTACTAAAAATATCATGCATTGCATAACTTTTTTTAAAAGAAATATTTTTTTACAAAAATACCATCCACAAATATAGTGGAAAGGATGTGAAAAAGTTTTTGAGGGACAATTTTGTCTTTAATAATGCTAATGCATGCATTAAAATCCATTGCATTACTAATGCATAGAAATCTGTGGTATTAGTAATACACTCTTCAATACACAATAGAGTGTATTACTAATACAAGCATTAGTTATGCATAGGTTAAAAAAGTATATCAAACAAGGTACTAATAATACATCTAGTTAACGCAAATATTATTTTCTCTAATACACTCTACCAAACGATAAAGTTACATTATTGTCATGTAATGTCAAATTATTGGAGAAGTCATATATTTGTTTTATGAGCATTTGCTTGGTTAAACCGAAAACCGAACTGTTAAGAATCAAAAACTGATAAACTGAAAATCGATAAAAAATATCTCATTGGTTTAGTGTATTTAAAAACCAAAAACAGAACCAATAATACATAAAACCAAACAACGGACCAATGCACCCCCCTACAAAAGTAACTCTCCTCGGACTCTTCATAAAAAACATACTCAAGGGTCCATCAAACACCATTTGTACTAAAGGAGAATCTGACCAAACCGAAAAAACCCTCCTCCCCCAATAAAAAACAGAGATTTTTATACGTCCAAAATAGTTCTAAAGAACATTTTTCATATGAATATACTATATAGAACAAAACAAGAAAATTTCAAATTACCTTCAGGAGCAGAAGAACTAGGCCTTTCCGTTATCAAACTCCATTCAATTGGAGATACTCTGCAGGGCTTGACAGAGCATAACTTTACCCGACTCGAATTTACATTATTACCAGCAGCCAAAGGAAAAGCCGACCCTTTAACCCAAATAGGCTGCTGAAGAGAACTCATAACTGCAGCTCCGCAACAAGCTTCCATAATGCAATTAATTAACAGCAACCCCTTCACTTCAAAATTCAGTTATTCTACAAATAGGAAAAAAAAAAGATTGTAACTTGGAAACAGGGGATTCAACTGAAGGTTGTTTGCAAGAATTATAAATTGTTTAACCTTATTGAAATTTCGCTTTGTTTTCAGTTTTGTGTTTGAAGAACTCTGGGAATATTATGAAGAACACAAGGTGAAGAAAAAGAACCCTAGCTTGGAAATTCGCGCGCCGCTCATGCACTTTGTGATTATATTAAAAATATCTGGAATTATATTTCATTCAATTCAATTTGTGACTTTCCTTGTTTTAAGAAAAATATATTTATTTTTAATAATTTTTTATAAGCGTATTATTTTAAAATCATAAAATTAAAAGATATTTTGATACATTCTATGTTTTTAAAAAAAAATTAAAATCGTAAAATTTGTATATTTTCTTAAATTATATATTAAAATAAAATCAAACAAATAAATTAAAATGAAAGGAGCATTTTTTGTAAAAACAAAAAAGGCCAAATATATTCAGAAATTGTTAAATGTGACATTAAATTTAATTTAGAGGTTGAATTATGATATGTTTTGATTGAGCAAACTCAAAATTTAAAAAGGCTTTGTTATTCTCAAGTATTTAGTATGTAAACAAGTTAATCATATAAAATATATCACTTCATTTAATTATGAAATTTAATTAATTAGAACAAGCTTAAGATTCTGAAGCCTATTGAAATTAATGCATATTATTAAAAATAGTCCCTCAACTATATTAACTATTTAGCAGTTTTAGTCCTTTATGTTGTTAAAAATTAATATATTTAGTCTCCAACAAGATATTTATCACACTATCTATATTAGATTTAATAACTATGAAAAAAATGACTTTCATCGGAGAATCAATATTTATCAGCAACAATAAATTAGTCAAGAGATATTATCAGAAAATCAATGTTTTTTTAATGAAAACTGACAAACTTTTGTCGATTTAAAGTGCGAGGCTGCAGTTCAAAAGTATAAACCAAAATAATGAAAGTATTTATTTTATATCATGTTTTAAACAAAAATATAAGATTTGTGTATCATATCCAAACGATGGATTCCCTCTATTTGAATCGACGGAGTCTTTTAATTTATTGGCATTACTAAATTCATCTTATTTCGTCAGTTTTATCCTATAACTGGTTGATGTCAATTAATTTTGTTCCTCATTATCTGACTTCAGTGACTTGTTTTAGAAGTGTGTGCCTTTTAATGTGAGTTCGCTAATTTTTATTTTTTTTTCACAATTTTTTCAAATCTAACAAACATAGTTTGATAAATATTTTATGGGAGATTAAAAATGTTATTTTTTTACGAACTTAAATGATGTGTTAAATTAGAGGACTATTTTGAACAGGGGCGGACCTACCTAAGGTCAAAACTCAAGAGGGTTCAAATGAACCCACTTCATCAAAAAAAATTCGTATTTTCAATAGGTTAAAATTATACAAGTTTATATATATATATATATATATATATATTGAGGTCTGTGTTGGTAGATTGCTGGCTTGACACATCTCAGTATGAAGGATTTATATTTTTTCTTGCAATGCTTTTGTTGCAAATTGTTTAAAACACTGCAAGAGTTTGTTTAAATAGTCAGTCAAAATTGAGTTTGAAAGAATATATTTTGGACCGCAGAATTTGATATGTTATCCCCAATGTAATATGAGCTTTAGACTAAAGGCAGAAACAAAGGTGGATAAGCAACAGAAATGTTTGATAGACAATTTATGGATTGCAGACAACAAGACTCCCTGTTGACATCCTTTAGAAGGAGCAACGTCGCGGTGACTCAAAAATAATAACTAGTTTAAATTTAAAAGAATTTTAAAAGGGAAAAAAGAGTTTAAAGGGGTAAAGGAAATTTAAAGGAGTTTAAAGGGAAAAAGGGAGTCGCCACCTAATTTTAGGAAAACTAGGAAACCAATTAATTAATTAAAGAAAAATAATGTCTACGAAACCAATAGATTCTAGATAAGGGTTCAAATTATTCCGAAGGGAAGGTATTAGGCATCCTTCGAAATCCACAACTGTGGATCCCGATTGAATTTATTTTTTTAAATTGAGGAGGATATAACACTATATACAAGTATAATAATCATGCAATATTTACAAATAATAAAGTAAAGCAATAATATAAGAAACGGCCTAAATTTGCCTAATGTCAATAATATATGTAGCAATGAATAAAAAATATAATTCGAATTTCATTCGAATAGCTTCCTCGGAAAGCAATTCCGGATACCTGTAAAAACACTTAGTAAAAGTGTTAGTAACAAATAAATATAAATAAAAATAAATGAATCAAATAATAATTTAAAAATAACAATCCATCTTATGAACATCGGAGGCCTTGGGAATTGACGAAAATTCCTTCATCGGCCAATTTTAACAAATAATATATACGAACATAAATTAAATTTCTATCTTTTACAATGGAGAGGCCTCAAAAATCGACGAAGAGATTTTTTCATTGGCCATTTTTTAACTTGTGTTTAATTATAATAGCAACAAATGGGAAATAACTAAACTTTTTTTTAAAAGCAAAAGAAACAAACGAAGGCAGTAGCAACCAATTAAACTAATGAAGACATAAACATACAATAATGCATAAACCATTTAGTAAAAAAAACAATAATTATATAATAAGTAAATATAAACAGACTTAGGCAAGAGTAGATAAATTCAAACTAAAACAAATATAGTCAAACAAAGTTACTATAGATACAGATCAGGAAAACTAAGCACTAACAAATGATGACATCCCGCCGGTAGTAACAAAGTAACACAGAGGAAGGGACGGGATAATGATTTTTCAATGGAAAATTCTTAATAGAGAATCAAATTGACTAAATAACATTTAACAAAGAACTAAAAATAAAATAAAGTATGGAGGAGTTCAAACCTCTAGGAAACAATAAAGCTCCTTGTTTTGTTGCTTTGTTGTTTTGAACCGATGAGCTCTTTGCTCGTTGTTAATGGCTGCTTTACCGAGTAGTGATGGTGATTTGGCGGCTGTTAGGGTCTGTTTGGTGGCTGTTAGGGTGGTCTTTGGGCTACTGGAGATGGAGTAGTGAGTGAGGGAAGAGTTGGAGTGTGGGTCTGTTTGTTTGGTGTTGTTGTCGCCGGAGAAGAACGGGGAACGAGGTGGTTTGGTGGTTGTTCCCGGTGAGATTTGGAGGTTTGATTTTGTGTTGTTGGGTTGCTTTCGGAGAAGATGAAGACGGTAAAGAAGCTACTGTACACTGGAGCAGTGATGGGATTTTGGGTTTGGTGGTTAAGAGGTGTTTGGACAGTGGTGGACTGAAGGTGGTACGGGTTGTGCCGGAAAATTGGGAAATAGAGATGGGGGTTTGGTGGTGGACTCGCCGAATTTCGGCGGAACTCCGGTGAACTTGTCATCGGAAAATTATGAACACTAAATGAAATTTTTAAAGACTAAAAATCTGAAAATTACCCCAAAAATTTTATCCACCCCCCTAACTTAATACCTAGCTATTGCTTAAATAGAAAATTGAAAACCACCAATAGTACAATACCATTATCTTAAAACCGTGGGCAAAAACCACCGGTTAATAAAATATCTGTGTATGAAATCTTATCCATATTTGAATGAATTTCTAGACTGTGTAAAATATCAAAATGAGTATTAAAAAATGTAACAAATGTAACCAATGACATATAAAAAATGCAATTTAACAAAAAATAATGATTTAATCAAACGGAACAAATATTTGAACATATTCAAACCGGCTGTGACCAAAAAATAATGTAAACAAGGTTAACCGATAAAAATCCTAATATTTTGAGAAATAAGGATAATTATCAACAAATTGCATTAAAATTGCAAAACATGTATTTTGAATTATTTAACAAATAAAATATTTTAAAATTATTAACTTAGAAAAATATCAGACCAAAATTTGGTGTCAACAACTTGCCCCTTTGTTTGATTAGGAGCGATGAAAGAGATCCTAGTCAAACAAAGTTGACGAACCCAAATTTGGTTTGATAAGCTTTGAACAAAACAATATGAGACGTTAGTAGAGATTTTGAACAATACTCTACATCCATCAACGGGGCTGAAAAATAATAATCAAAATGCAGGATTGATTGTAAATTGAAAATATTCACATACCTTCGATGTTACTTCAAAATTGCACAATGAAGGTAGTGTACCTCTTTGAAAGGAGGACAATGTGAATAACATGTCACTTTGAACGAGGTGACAGCTTAACTTGTCTTTTGAAAGGCAGGCGACACAACTTGAATATAACATGTCACTTTGAACGAGGTGACAACCCAATGTGTCTTTTGAAAGGGAGACGACCCCAATTTTGACTATAACATGTCATTTGAAGGGAGATGACAACTCAATCTTGAATTTAATATGTCACTTGAAGGGATGTGACAACCCGATCTTGTATTTAATATGTCACTTGAAGGGATGTGACAACCCAATGCGTCTCTTTGAAAGGCGGACGATCTAGTTTGAATATGAACTGTCACTTGAAGGGATGTGACAACCCAACTTAAATATAACATGTCACTTTGAACGAGGTGACAACCCAACGTGTCTCTTGAAAGGCAGACGACCTAATTTGAATTTAAGATGTCATTTGAAGGGAGATGACAACCCAATCTTGAACTTAATATGTCACTTGAAGGGATGTGACATCCCAACGTTGTCTCTTTGAAAAGCGAACAACCCAATTTGAACTTAACATGTCATTTGGAGGGAGATGACAAATCCAATCTTGAACTTAAAATGTCACTTGAAGGGATGTGACAAACCAGCATGAATATAAATGTCACTTTGGACGAGGTGACAACCCAACATGTCTCTTTGAAAGGCGGACGACCCAATTTGAACTTAATATGTCACTTGAAGGGATGTGACCACCCAATGTGTCTATTGAAAGGCAGACGACCCAATTTGTACTTAACAAGAATGGTGTATCACAAAATCTGCAATAACAATGTTAGTAACAAATGTAACATAAAAACAACATAAGCTATGCAAATATGGCCTCATATGAACAATGAACAAGGTGATAAACCAATGCAACATTTTGAACATAATAACATCCCGAATTTTTTTTTTAAAAAAAAATCAATTTAAATGGAATAACAAATAAAAAAGTGTCATTTTGAATGGCATGACAAACCAATTTGAGAAAGAATCATTTTATTTGACATAATAAATTATTTTTTAAAAGATGTCATTTTGAAAGGTATGACGACCTAAATTTAAAAAGATGTCATTTTAAAGGGTATGACGACCCAAAAATATAATTTCAACAATGAAACTGTCCACAAAGTTGGTCTGGACAATATTGAAAAGTGGGTGTCAGCCCATTTTTATTTTTTTTGAACAATGAAACATATTTGAACTTGGTTAGCACCAACAACTAGTATTGTACAAAAATTTCTCACAATTCTTTCTCTTTCAACTGAGATTGACTTCGAGGTAATTCCTCTGGATTCAAGTGGTATCTCAAATGTACTCAAGTAACGACAAAAATTGTTCATCTTGCTTCAATCAAAGATTTTGAACTAGACCTAACATCATGTTTCAAGTGCCCTCACCACAAAGAAAGTTCCAACTTGCACACATTGAAAGTGTTTTGATTTGAGGACATTTAGCAAAATTCACTCACACTAAAAAAATATTCAATACATGCAATTGTGATACCATAGGCTTGGCCTTCATGTAAATCTCCACTAATGTGAGAACATTTGAAATGAAATCTTGCAGGGCTTGTTATTGGCTTGTAATGTAGGCTTAGGGACGGGTAGGATAGTCATTTGGGATAAAAGTGACTTAATCCTTTCTTGAGCATTGCACTGGATTTGTGCTTTCAACTATTGTTACGCTTTTAGCGTTTGATCCTTTGTGTTGTCCCTTTCTTTTGCACTTCTTGACTTCTTTTGAAGTTTTGCCTGTCTGAGTTTTTCCCCTTCTCATCATCTTTTGAAGTTTCTCCTGATTGTTTGGAGTGTTCTTCTTCTTTTGTTGAAATTTTGCTTGCTTGAACTTGTGGGAAATTTTCAACTCTTTCTTCTTTCTTTTGAAGTCATTTTTTTTCTTTGAATTTTAGGGACTTTAGTAACTTTTGTCTTTGACAAATTTGAACTTTGAATCTTCTCTTGTAACTTGCACGTCTTCAGTGCACTCAAGAAAGTCAGGCCAAGAGAGGGATAGTGTGTATAAGCACTCAGAAATGGTATAGACTAAAATGTGGTTGTCCAAAAAAAAGGCTTAAGGCTCAAAATGGAGGACAAACTAAGGATTAATGTCATTTGGTAGGCTTTGAAAGGCTCAAACGGGTCAAAGAAGGCCTACAATCATTTTTCAAATCAAACGTTACTCAAAATTTCGCCTCAGCAACATTCATGCCAAGTTCTAGATCAACAAAGCAACACAATTGAATTTAATCAAAACTCACTACACAATGCCCATGAAACAATGAATCTGGTTTTGTTCTAATCTTGAATGTATGCAAGAAAATATTTTCAAGCGTAACAAAAGTATGAATGAGAGGTACCAACAGAATCTATAGTTTTAACAAGAAGTCTATCTACTCAACTTTAACAGTTATTTTTCATATGCACACTCTAACAGTGTTGGCACCAACCAAATCAAAAAATGATTTCAAGAATATAAATATTTTTAAAAAAATAAAAAATAAAGATTTTTTTTAATAAAGAATACCGAACCCTAGAAGGGCTGCCTACGTATCTCATTGAGAGAATCAGGTTTGCGTAGTTCGTTCAGATATGGCATAAAACACATGTTTTGAACAACAAAGGAATTTCTTTTTTTTAAAATAATAATAATAGAAATGAAAAACCAATGAGTCACATTGAAGGGCGGACAACCCAATTTAACAAATATTTTTTTTTGAAAGAAAAAATAATTGAAATGAGAAATGAATGAGTCACATTGAAGGGCGGACGACCCAAACTATAAAAATGTCAATGAAATGTAAAACAAATAAAATCAAGGATATACAATGAAAATAATATTATGTACAAAGATTAATACAACTGTATGAACCAACTCGGGGCAATGCCTCATAAATCTGGAGTCTGAGTACAACCTTGGTGAAATTTTTGAGGGCTTTCCTTAAAAATGTTGCCCCTGTTTCAACTTTAGCAACCTCCGGTATTCAATCTTGTAGCAACTGTCTCCTTCGTGAAATTTTTGGAGACCTCCTCAAAAAATTTGCCCAAGTTTCCATTTTAAAATATGGGAAAGCTTACGGGGAATATGACCGAGCCATTGTGGCGCCTACGTATCCCGTTGAAGCAGGAATCCGGTCAAACGTAGTTCCAACCGATTTTAACTTGAATGAATATTGGACTGAAACTATGAATGTTCTAAAACTAGGTGACCAAGAGTGGGCTTTACTTGAAAGTGGACCGGTGACCCAAGCAGACTACTCGAGTTAGGGAAGTTAGCGACCGTTGACCATCCAGGCGCCTACGTATCCCGTTGAAGCAGGAATCCGGTCAAACGTAGTTCCAACCGATTGTAACTTGAATGAATATTGGACTGAAACTATGAATGTTCTAAAACTAGGTGACCAAGAGTGAGCTTTATTTGAAAGTGGACCAATGACCCAAGCGGACTACTCGAGTTGGGGAAGTTAGCGACCGTTGACCATCCAGTGGCCAACTACATTCGCTAGGATACCCCGATAAACAATTTGGATAATGAATGACTGCGGCCCGCATAATCGTCCTTTAATTAAGAAATAAAAAATGCCAAGAGGCGGAAAATATGTCATGATGCAATGAGAGTATACATATAATTAAGCAAATAATGAATAAATAATAAGTACAACCTACAAATAATCAACAAAATGTACAAGATATAATGAATAACACAATAAAAGAATAGTATCCTCAATTTGAAAAAATGAACTCATAATGGTAAAAACTTCTATATCCCCAGCGGAGTGTCGCCATCCTATTGACATCCTTTAAAAGGAGCAACGTCCCGGTGACTCGAAAATAATAACTAGTTTAAATTTAAAAGAATTTTAAAAGGGAAAAAGAGTTTAAAGGGGTAAAGGAAATTTAAAGGGGTTTAAAGGGAAAAAGGGAGTTGCCACCTATTTTTAGAAAAACTAGGAAATCAATTAATTAATTAAAGAAAAATAATGTCTACCAAACCAATAGATTCTAGATAAGGGTTCAAATTATTCCGAAGGGAAGGTATTAGGCATCCTTCGAAATCCACAACTGTGGGTCTCGATTGAATTTATTTTTTAAAATTGAGGAGGATATAACACAATATACAAGTATAATAATCATGCAATATATAGAAATAATAAAGTAAAGCAATAATACAAGAAACGGACTAAATTTGCCTAATGTCAATAATATATGTAACAATGAATAAAAAATATATTCGAATTTCATTCGAATAGCTTCCTCGGAAAGCAACTCCGGATACCTATAAAGACACTTAGTAAAAGTGTTAGTAACAAATAAATATAAATAAAAATAAATGAATCAAATAATAATTTAAAAATAACAATCCGTCTTATGAACATCGGAGGCCTTGGGAATCGATGGAAATTCCTTCATCGGCCAATTTTAACAAATAATATATACGAACATAAATTAAATTTCCGTCTTTTACAACGGGGAGGCCTCTAAAACCGACGGAGAGATTTTTTCATTGGCCATTTTTTAACTTGTGTTTAATTATAATAGC
Organism: Solanum appendiculatum; assembly: GCA_018342035.1. Lineage (NCBI taxonomy): Eukaryota > Viridiplantae > Streptophyta > Magnoliopsida > Solanales > Solanaceae > Solanum > Solanum appendiculatum. The sequence goes on from JAGDQO010001695.1 coordinate 71,099, forward strand.
AACAAATGGGGAATAACTAAACTTTTTTTTAAATCAAAAGAAACAAATGAAAGCAGTAGCAACCAATTAAACTAATGAAGACATCAACATACAATAATGCATAAACCATTTAGTAAAAAAAAAAAAAATTATATAATAAGTAAATATAAACAGACTTAGGCAAGAGTAGATAAATTCAAACTAAAACAAATATAGTCAAACAAAGTTACTATAGATATAGATCTGGAAAACTAAGCACTAACAAATGATGACATCCCGCCGGTAGTAACAAAGTAACACAGAGGAAGGGACGGGATAATGATTTTTCAATGGAAAATTCTTAATAGAGAATCAAATTGACTAAACAACATTTAACAAAGAACTAAAAATAAAATAAAGTATGGAGGAGTTCAAACCTCTAGGAAACAATAAAGCTCCTTGTTTTGTTGCTTTGCTGTTTTGAACCGATGAGCTCTTTGCTCGTTGTTAATGGCTGCTTTACCGAGTAGTGATGGTGATTTGGCGGCTGTTGGGGTCTGTTTGGTGGCTGTTAGGGTGGTCTTTGGGCTACTGGAGATGGAGTGTGGGTCTGTTTGTTTGGTGTTGTTGTCGCTGGAGAAGAACGGGGAACGAGGTGGTTTGGTGGCTGTTCCCGGTGAGATTTGGAGGTCTGATTTTGTGTTGTTGGGTTGCTTTCGGAGAAGATGAAGACGGTATAGAAGCTACTGTACATTGGAGCAGTGATGGGATTTTGGGTCTGGTGGTTAAGAGGTGTTTGGACTGTGGTGGACTTAAGGTGATACAGGTTGTGCCAGAAAATTGGGAAATAGAGATGGGGGTTTGGTGGTGGACTCGCCGGATTCCAGCGGAACTCCAGTGAACTTGTCACCGGAAAATTATGAATACTAAAAGAAATTTTTAAAGACTAAAATATGAAAATTACCCCAAAAATTGTATCCACCCCCCCCCCCCCCAACTTAATATCAAACTATTGCTTAAATAGAAAATTGAAAACCAACAATAGTACAATATCATTATCTTAAAATTGTGGGCCAAAACCACCGGTTAATAAAATATCTGTGTATGAAATCTTATCCATATTTGAATGAATTTCTAGACTGTGTAAAATATCAAAATGAGTATTAAAAAATGTAACAAACGTAACCAATGACATATAAAAAAATGCAATTTAACAAAAAATAATGATTTAATCAAACGGAACAAATATTTGGACATATTCAAACTGGCTGTGACCAAAAAATAATGTAAACAAGATTAACCGATAAATAATGTAAAAAGACATATTCAAACAATTTACAACAAACTCTTTTTGAATATTTAAACGTTTAAATCTAAGTGTTTTAATCTGGTATCAGAGCCACAAGATTCAGAGTGGACCAAAGCAATAAAAACTATTTATGAAACTTAATAGATATTCAAAATATATAAGTATTCACAATATACTAGCACATAGCGCACAAACAGAAGTAACAAAACTCCGAAAAATTAAGAGTGAATTTATAAAAATTCTAAATAATCTAGAAGATAAGTTAGATCAGAGCGACTCAGAAACAATTCAAGTAAAAAAGATCGTGCTCTGGGAAATAGAAAATATAGAATACAATATAGAAAAAAGAATAATATATAAATAATATTTCACTGATAAGATAAAATACTACCCACTAGGATAAAACAATACAAAGACTGTGTAACCTTAATGAAAAGACACCCAACTACAAGAAGTATAACTTTTTATTATTGGTTTTTCCATAGAGATCTACAAGCTATAAAAGAACATAAAAGAAAACTTAAAAATCTAAAAAACCTATTACAGATAGTGGAAAGACTACTAATAAATAACATAATGGAAGAATTTGTAGAAAGAATTGTAACAACAGACGACGTTGCAGAAATAATCTTATCAAAAATATCGTGGGAAATAATAGGAGTGGAAAGTGATATTAAGAATACAAGGCGAACAATAAATTTCCAAAAAGACTCACCGCTATGGATATCTCTAGGGTAAATGAATAAATACCAACGAATAAGACAAAAATTAGATATATTATATCCGGAATACAAAAGGTTGAATCAAAATAAACAAGATCAAAAGAGACTAAATAAATTAATAGAGCGTATCTCAAGGTTAGAAGCAAAACTAATCAAACAATTGAAAATAAAATACAATAGCTAAACTAAAAGATTTAGATTATTTAGACTTAAAAATACAACCAAAGAAAAAATATAGAAGACTTAAAGACGATTCACTTATAAGGTGTAACTTTATTAGCGGAGAGAACGTGTTACATGGATCAGACTAGCAATTAAATACAATAACAGATCTAATTCTAAATTTTGGAGACGCTGTTCAAATAGATAACACATGTATACTTAAATCCTTAGAAGCTCTTAGAGACCTGCAAGATAAACATAACAGACTTTTAGAAAAGCTAGAACAAAATTTCGAATTTATAAAGACACAACAATCTGATTTGGATAGAAAGATACAAACTTTAAATAACAAAGAAAGAAGTAATAACATGTTAGAACTTGGTAAAGAAAATAACCTTCAAAAAGAAATACAAGACATGAAAAAGGAAATTAATCAGATAAAGGAAATAATCCTTTCATGAATGACCCATTTTATCAGGCAACTCTAAAAAGAACAGAACAAATCCAGCCAAACCCAGAAGGACTATCAAGTCATCAATAATAAAACAAAATAATACAATAATACTGTTATTATTAGAAATTAATAATAAGCTAGAGAGAGTTATTAGAGAAAGGGTAAACGAAGAAAAACAAGCCATTCAAGAAAAGAATATAGACGAATTAATACTACAATTAAAAAGAATAGAGGTAACACCGCAAAAGGAGAAACTAAAAATTACAAGAAAGAAGCAACAATGGAACTTTTTCCAGTTAGGTCCAGAAGAAGAATAGACCAACCAAGGGCAAATTTCTCACAAGACAGTTTGAGAAATGACATAATAGCAAGAATATTAAATCCATCTAAATCTATAGCAACCATGAGTCAACAGTTAGAAGAAGTAATAGACGTAGATAAAGACATCCAAATCTTTCAACAGAATAGACTAAAATTACTAAATCCAAAAGTATTATATAATACAGGATTTTTCTCAGGACAGGCTCAATTGTACAAACACTACAAGGAAGAGCAAATGTGCGTCATAGGGAAAGACGGAACTAGCATAGGATTAATCAGCCAAGAATCTTTAAAACAAATTAAGAATTCAAATATGACCTTAATGCAAATGGGTCTGATAGTAATAGGCTTAAAAGGATTAACAAGAAAAAACTTAGGAACAAAAGTATTAATCACCATATATGACTATAGGTGGACATAATTAAAGAAATCTATAATAGGCTTAACAGAAGTAGATATGACCAATAATGGAGGACTCTTCTATTGCAGTCCAGATTTTATGTTAAACTCTTCTGATTTTGCAAATCATATAAAAATAGGAATCCAGACAAAAGGATATGAAGAAATGATAGGTGGAAACAATTTACTAATATGCGTAGGCTTCATAGGAAAAATTGCAACAAACAGTAGTACGAGGTTTAAACTAAAAGTAGAATATGTAGTAGGATTGATGGGAGATAAAGGTATAAAGGTAATGCAACCATTAAAAATAGACTCTGAAGAATATGCAAGATCAGAATGGAATTTAGAGAATCCAAGTAGAAAGGAAATACTCAGACCTAACGATCATTTAATGTATATAAATATAAACTTCTATAAGATTTACATATTATACATACACAGACCAAAAAGAGGTTGA
>JAGDQO010001697.1:0-51099 GCA_018342035.1 Solanum appendiculatum
GGAATCAGGGAATATCTAAGACGCATGAGACCAAAAGAGTGAACCATGAGGAACTAAATACCTCAAGCTAGAGTAGGGATGAAGGGAAAGAGATGAGGATAACGAGACATCATATCGGCCTCGGCCTTCCAAGTAGCACCTCAACCAACTGATTTCTCTAAAGAACCTTTACGGAAGCAACTTCTTTATTTCTCAGCTTTGAACTTGCCGATCCAAAATCTCAACCGGAACCTCTTCATAAGAAAGACTCTCCTTTACACCAAGACTCTCCAATGGTACTATAGATATCGGATCACCAACACATTTCTTCAATAAGGAGACATGGAAAATCGGATGAATTTATGCTAAATCATTAGACAAATTAAGTTTGTAAGCAAACTTACCAATTCACCTCGAAATATGATATTTGCCCACATAACGGGGACTAAGCTTCCCTTTCTTTCCAAACCTCATTACACCCTTCATGGGTGATATTTTCAAGTAAACCCAATCATTAACATCAAATTCTAGATCTCTTCTTCTAACATCGGCATAGGACTTTTGTCGACTTTGAACCGTTCTCAACCTTTCTCTAATAAGTCAAACTTTCTCTAATAAGTCAAACTTTCTCCATAGCCTCATGTACCAACTCGGGACCTATCAAAGCAACTTCACCAACTTCAAACCAACCTATAGGAGATCTACACCTCCTACCATAAAGAGCCTCAAATGGGGCCATACCAATACTCGAATGATAGCTATTATTATAAGCAAACTCAATCAAAGGCAAAGGATCATCCCAATTACCCTTGAAATCAATCACATAAGCTCTCAACATATTTTCCAAAGTTTTGATAGTATGCTCCGCTTGCCTATCAATTTGAGGATGAAAGGCCGTGCTAAGCTTAACACGAGTACCAAGGCCCTTTTGGAAAGATTTCCAAAGCTGAGAAGTGAATTGGGTACCACGATCATAGATAATGGATAGGGGCACTCCATGCAACCTAACCATCTTCTTTAGGTACAACTTAGCATAATCTTCCACTGAGTAAGAAACCTTGACGGGAATGAAATGAGCCGATTTCGTCATGCGATCCACAATAACCCAAATCGAGTCATGTTGTCACTGAATGCGGGGTAAACCAACAATAAAGTCCATATTCAGATCTTCCCATTTCCAAGTAGAAATACTAATGTCTTGGGACAAACCTCCTGACTTTTGATGCTCAACTTTCACTTGTCGACAATTAGGGCACCTAGCCACAGTTTCTCCAATACCCTTCTTCATCCCATTCCACCAATAGACATCCTACAAATCACGGTACATCTTGGTGGCTCCCAGGTGAACACACAAACGACCTTGATATCGGAGTACACCATCTTCCCTTGGGAGAAAGCCTCAACGAACTTTTTAAGCACCACTTCCTTCAATTCCATCAAGATCGGGTCAAGACCTTGCTTTTCCTTTACATCTTATACAAAAGATGATTCTGATCCATTATGAACCATAACACCACCTTTAGTAGAGTCAACTAACAGAACACCCAATCGGGCCAATTGATGAACATGTCGAACCAATTCCTTCTTATTTTCCTCAACATGAGTAATACTACCCATGGATAACTAACTAAGTGAATCTGACACCGCATTCGCCTTACTAGGGTGATAGAGAACACTTATATCATAATCCTTTAGCAACTCTAGCCACCTTATTTGTCGAAGGTTTAGATCCTTTTGTTTGAATACATATTGCAAACTCTTGTGGTCAATGAAGACGTCAACATGAACACCATATAAGTAATGCCTCCAAATCTTCAAGGCGAATACAACTGCCACTAGTTCTAAATCATGGGTAGCATAGTTCTTTTCCTGAATTTTAAGTTGCCTTGAAGCATAAGCAATAACCTTCTCATTTTGCATAAGAACAAATCCTAACCCAATCCTTGAAGCATCACAATAAACTACAAACCCATCGGATCCTTCAGGTAAAGTCAACACCTGAGTGGAGGTAAGCCTATCTTTCAATTCTTGGAAGCTCTTTTCACAAGCTTCAGACCATACAAACTTAACCTTCTTTTGGGTCAAAGTCGTCAATGGAGAGGCAATCGAAGAAAACTCTTCCATGAACCTTCTATAGTGACCAACTAAACCCAAGAAACTTTGAATATCTAAAGGGGATAGAGGTCTAGGCCAACTCTTAACCACATCCGTCTTCTTAGGATCTACCTCTATACCCTTACCGGAAACAATGTGACCAAGAAAAGCCAATGATCTCAACCAAAACTCAAATTTACTAAACTTTGCAAAGAGTTGTTAGTCTTTGAGGACTTGCAACACAATCCTCAAATGATCGATATGCTCATCCTCACTCCTTGAGTAAATCAAAATCTCATCAATAAACACAATCACAAACATATCTAGGTATTGCCTAAACACTCTATTCAATAAATCCATAAATGTGGCCGGAGCATATGTCAATCTAAATGACATTAACAAGAACTCGTAGTGACCATATCGAGTTCAAAAAGCTGTCTTTGGGATGTCATCTTCCTTCACCCTCAATTGGTGATAACTTGATTGGAGGTCAATCTTAGAGAAGTAACTCGCTCCCTGAAGTTGATCAAACAAATCATCTATTCTTGGAAGTGGATACTTGTTCTTAATGGTAACCTTGTTCAGTTGTCGATAGTCAATACACATACGAAGTGAACCATCTTTCTTCTGAACAAACAAACTGGAGCACTCCATGTAGAGATACTCAGTCGGATAAAGCCCTTATCCAACAAATCTTTCAATTGCTCTTTTAATTCCTTAAGTTCTGTCGGAGCCATTCGATAAGGAGAAATAGAGATGGGTTGCGTATCTGGGAGAAGGTCAATACCGAAGTCTATTTCCCTTTTGGGAGGAACACCAGGTAAATCATCGAGAAACACTTCTAGAATCTCATTAACAATGGGGATCGACTCAAAGATAGGAGTTTCAAAATCCATATCCCTAACCCGAACAAGATGGTATATGCAACCCTTAGAAATCATCTTTCTAGATTTAAGACAAGAAACAAACCGACTCTAAGCATAGAGTTTCCCCCTTCCATCCTATAACGGGTTCACTTGGAAAATGAAACTTGACCACTCGGGTTCTACAATCAATAGAAGCATAACATGAATGCAGCAAATCCATCCAAAGAATAACATCGAAATCTAACATATCAAGCTTTAAAAGATCAACATGAGTGACTATATGGGATAAGGAGACGGGACAATCTATATAAACTCTTTTAGCCACAATAGATTCACCAATAGGAGTAGAGATTGAAAAAGGATCTAACAACACATCCGGAAGAATATCAAACCTCATAGCCACATATGGCGTCACAAAAGATAAGGTAGCACCGAGATCAGGCAAAGCATAACCATCAAGTTGAAAGACTTTCAACATACCGGTAACAACATCGGGAGAACCCTCTTGCTCATGATGAGTCTGAAGTGCATAGAATCTGTTTTGCTTCTGACTCCCACTAGAACTTGACGAAGGATATGGTTGAACCGGTCGATGGTTATCTCCTTCATTCTTAGAAACGGAGGGACAATCCCTAATCTTATGATCCATCTTGCCACAACCAAAACATGCATTGGAACCGGCTAGGCATTTACCCTTATGATTTCTTCCACATTTAGTACACATAGACAATGAAGACCCACTACCATTTCCTCCTTTTGGCTTAGGGTTAGACACCCTTTCCTTGTTAAACTTAGGAGCCAGAGCATTGAAGGAACCTTGACCAGAGAATCTTTGTCAAAATTTAGAACGACCATGCCCATCAGGCCTTGAGTGTGAAAAGTCACAATCATCAGCCCTAGCCCTCTTTGCCTCCCTAGACTTTTTCTTAAGTTTCTCCTCTTTGATTTGTTGAGCATGAACCATTAGACAAGAAATGTCCATATCATTGATAAGCATGGCGGTACGACATTCTTTGACCACCATTTCGGACACCTCCGAAACAAACTTACTCATCCTTGCCCTAGGATCAACAACCATAGTGGGGGCATATCTAGACAATTGTGTGAATTTCAAAGCGTACTCCTTCACACTCATGTTTCCTTGACCAAGGTTGATGAACTCAAGCACCTTTGCCTCCCTCATCTCAAGGGGAAAGAACCTATCAAGGAAAAAAACCTTAAACGTTTCCCAATCAAGAGGACCCGCATCAACCGCCCTCTCACTCTTCCATTATTCAAACCACATTTGAGCCACACCCTTAAGTTAATAAGCGGCCAATTCCTCCTTTTCCACCGGCGTCACACCCATGATCATTAGCACCTTGTACACCACATCAATGAATTTTTAAGGATCTTCCTCAACCTTGGAACCATGAAACTCTAGAGGATTCATTCTAGTGAAGTCCCTCACTCTAGTTGCCGTCGTACCCATATTTGGGTTCACGGGAGCCACAACCTCCCTATTGGCTTGATCCATCATGGCTTAAGCCAACACTTGAAGAGCAGCCCTAAACACCGCATTAGTCACTTGCTCGGCCAAAGGGTTGACCAGAACTTGACGACCTTCTTGAGGAGCTTCTTGTTTCACATTATCTCTCGCATTCTTCCTAGCATATGCCCTTCGAGTGGCCATATCCTGAAAACATTGGATAGGGATTAGGAAAGAGAGGCATATAAAGTTAAACTCTATCACACGACTTTAGAATGACGAAAGAATTGGAGTTTCCTAAACATCTTATCGCCTCTCATTCATAAGTGTGGCACGCTTCACACTCATGAACAAGAATCTACTCGATGTGGATTATGAAACATCCTAGGAATTTTCTATAAAACCTTGTCCTCTAAATACCAAATTTGTCACAACCTAAAGTATCCCCTAGACATGACATGGCATATAAGACCCTGAGAGTCCCCACACAAGCCACTTAGCATACATCATACAAGAAAATAGAGTTAAAGAGTTCAAAAAACAGTTCTATATTAAAAAGAGTTGTCGAGTCATAACAGAAGTCTAACATAGTTTCAAAGCCATCTAATACATGAAAGAGAGAAATGATTGGGACATAACCCATACATTACATACAAATCAAAGATGAAAAGACATGAAAGCAATAAAAAAAGTTTCGGTCCTCGGAACATGAGGACTCACCAGTCACCAATCTTCAATACGTCTCTAATACAAGCACTAGCCACGAATGGAGGGAGAAGAGTCAGATCCTACATTTGTGAAACAATGTAGGCAAGAGTATGCGTTTGTACATAGAATGTACCAAGTATGATAGCAATGCATACGAGTTATAAAATCATGCTAAAAAGGGACTTTATATTACATGCAATGACCAAGCTAAATCCTAAAATAACTTGTTAGAAAACATAAGCATAACCATGGTCAATGCAAGCTAAACACCTTTAAATCACACTGAAATACCTTTAAAGAGTAACCTTAGTTCATTATTGTGGGAACTGAGCATTAACCGACATAGACCATGTGAGCTATAACATGGAATCCGGTGTCTATCCCACACCAAAAAGAGATGTCCTTACTTTCCAATGTAAGAACCATAAACTTCTAGCTTAAGTGGATCCACTAGCTAATGTCGATATAAGACAAACCTATGGTGGCATATAGTTATGGCATAAAGAGATTTCTACTAGAAACCCCACTATGGGAGAGCTTCCATCTCGATATCCTCTCGGTGCTAAGCATAATTTCCACGAATTAATCATAATTCTTAACTTGTCTTATCATTAGGAGACATGGGTAATCGCTGCTTGTCTTATCATTCGTGGAAGGGCACATCAAATAGCCAATCCAAGCTAGAGTTCATTAGAATAGCTCCTAGTTATTGATTCAACGATTATTTGAGAAAACCTTTCAACTCTTATGAATCCTTCATGTGAGAAACCCTTTCACAATCATGTTTTAAGTAGTATGTGAGAAATCTTTTCACAACACAACAACAACAACATCAACGCTTCACTTTTAAATAAACCTTAAATAATTTACATCAATTTCATAAAGAACATGCATATCTTCATAAATTCATCTTTCATAGTTCAAGAGCCTCCTGATATGATCAAAGTCTAGAAATCATGGATCATGCATGGGTTCATGGTAATTCAACTTAAAAACATGCAATTATCTCAATTCATGCATAAAAAGACTTAAATCAATCAATTGGATCATAATTTAAAGGAACCCATGAGATAGAAGAAAATTCTAACTTCAATTGGAGAATCTACCTTTATAAAATTGGAGAATTTAGGAACCCTATGGAGGAAAGGACTGCATAGGTGAATACTATCATACCTTAGAGTTAAAAGCCCACAGTCAATGGAAGATTTGGAGGCTTTACTGGAACCCTAACTCTTCTTCTTTTTCCTTAGAGAGAGAAATATTTGAGGGGATGAACTTGATCAAGTTTTGTTAATTAAGGAGAATGAATTGAATTGGGTAAATTTGGGGTTGAAATCATTATATAAGGCTTTGGGTAGAAGGAAAAATGACGTAGTATAGGGTTAAAACAATTAGGAAAAAGACCAAAAACCCTTAAAAATAACTGCCAAACTCGACCTACGGTTTACACCTATGGTCCGTAAGTCCAACTACAGACCATCCTAGCCAACCATAGAAAGATTCAGAAACTAATAATTTTTTACTTTCAAACGACGGGACCTATGTACGGTTTGTAGTTCTACTGACGGGCTGTACATGGCAATTGTAGATCCTAACATAAGGCTTTAAAAATTAACTAAGTCTGGGAGAGACCTACGAGACCTATCTTCGACTCGTACATGTAATGACGAACCGTCCTAATAAACTGTCAAAGAGGTTCTGAAACTTGATTTTTGAAATTATTTTCCCGACTACCTACGGATGCCATCTACGGCCCGTAGGAGCTCCTACGGTCCGTAGGTGGGTATCCGTAGACACAGACACCAGTCCTAAAAAACCTGAAATTTTTCTTCTTTTCAAATCCGAGGTGTTACTCTATCATACTTGGTGCATTCCATATACTAACGCATACTCTTGCCTACATTGTTTCACTAATATAGGATCCGACGCTTCCATTTCGCATATTCATGGCTAGTGATCCTATAGTGAGATTTGAAGATTGGTGAGTCTTCATGTTTCGAGGACCGAGGCTTCTTTTATTGATTTCATGTCTTTTCATTTCGGATTTTTTATGTGATGTATGGGTTACGTCCCAATCAATTTTTTATCATGTACTAGATGGCTTTGAGACTATGTTAGACTTTCGCTATGCTATGTCCACTCTTTTTAATATAGAACTGTCTTTAGAACTCTTTAATTTTATTATCTTGTATGATGTATGCTAAGTGGCTTGTGTAGGGCCTCTCGGGGTTCTATAATCCATGTCACGTCTAGGGGGTATTTTAGGTCATGACAAACTTGGTAACAGAGCACAAGGTTTTAGAAAGGTCCTAGGAAGTCTCATAAGCCACGTTGAGTAGAGTCTTGTTCATGAGTGTGAAGCGCGCTACACTTATGAATGACTATAAGGGCTTTAGGAAATTCCACTTCTTTCATCATTCTAAAGTCGTGCGATAGAGTTTAACTCTATATGTCTCTCTCCTAATCCCTATCCGATGCTTTTCAGGATATGGCCACTCGAAGGGCATATGCTAGGAGGAATGGAGAGAGAATGTGGAACGAGAAGCTCCTCAAGAAGTTCCTTAAGCTCCGATCAACCCCTTGGTCGAGCAAGTGACTAATGCGGAGTTTAGGAATGCTTTTCAAGTGTTGGGCCACGCCATGATGGCTCAAGCAAATAGGGAGATTGTGATCCACGTGAACCCAAATATGGGTACAACGGTATCTAGAGTGAGGGAATTCACTAGAATGAATCCTTTGGAGTTTCATGATTCCAAGGTTATGGAAGATCCTCAAGAGTTCATTGATGAGGTGTACAAGGTGTTAATGACCATGGGTGTAACGCCGGTGGAAAAGTCAAAATTGGCCGCTTATCAACTTAAGGGTGTGGCTCAAGTGTGGTTTATACAATGGAAGAGTGAGAGGGCGGTTGATGCGGGTCCTCTTAATTGGGAAAAGTTTAAGGTTGCCTTCCTTGATAGGTTCTTTCTCCTTGAGATGAGAGAGGCAAAGGTGCTTGAGTTCATTAACCTTCGTCTAGGAACACTTGAGTGCGAAGGTGTATGCTTTGAAATTCACACAATTGTCTAGGTATGCTCCTACTATGGTTGCCGATTCTAGGGCAAGGATGAGTAAGTTTTTTTCAGGGGTGTCCGAAATGGTGGTCAAAGAATGTCGTACCACCATGATTATCCATGATATGGATATTTCTCGTCTAATGGTTTATGCTCAACAAATCGAAGAGGAGAAACTAAAGGAGAAGTCTCGAGAGACAAAGAGGACTAGGACTGGTGATAGTGACTTTTCACACTCAAGGCCTGATAGGCATGGTCGTTTTAAATTCCAACGAAGATTCCCCGATCAAGGTTCCTTCAATGCTCCAGCTCCTAAGTTCAACAAGGATAGGGTGTCTAACCCTAAACCTCAAGGAGGAAATGGTAGTGGGTCTTCATCGCCTACTTGTGCTAAATGTGAAAGAAAGCGTGAGGGTAAATGCCTAGACGATTCCAATGCATGTTTTGGTTACGGAAATTAGGGATTGTCCCTCCATTGCTATGAATGAAGGAGACAACCGTCGACGGGCTCATCTTTATCCTTTGTCAGGTTCTAGTAAGAGTCAGAAGCAAAACAGATTCTATGCACTTCGGACTCGTCATGAGCAAGAGGGTTCTCTGATTTTGTTACTGGTATGTTGAAAGTCTTTCAATTTGATGTTTATGCTTTTGTTGATCCCGATGCTACCTTATCTTTTTTGATGCCATATGTGACTATGAGGTTAGATGTTATTATAGATGTGTTGATATACCCTTTTTCTTTCTCTACTTTTATTGTTGAATCTATTGTGGCTAAAAGAGTTTATAGAGATTGTCCCATCTCCCTACCCATAGAGTCACTCACGATCTTGTAGAGCTTGATATGTTAGATTTTGATGTTATTCTTGGGATGTATTGGCTGCATTCATGTTATGCTTCTATTGATTGTAGAATCTGAGTGGTCAAGTTTCAATTTCCAAGTGAACCCATTCTAGAGTGGAAAGGGGGAAATTCTATTCTTAAGAGTCAGTTTGTTTCTTGTCTTAAAGCTGGAAATATAATTTCTAAGGGTTGCATATACCATCTTGTTCGGGTTAGGGATATGGATTCCGAAACCCCTATCTTTGAGTCGATCCCTATTGTTAATAAGTTCCCGAAAGTGTTTCCTGATGAATTGCCCGGTGTTCCTCCCGAAAGGGCAATAGACTTCGATATTACTTGTATGGTGTTCATGTTGACGTCTTTACCGACCACAAGAGTTTGAAATATGTGTTCAACCAAAAGGATCTAAACCTTCGCCAAAAGAGGTGGCTATAGTTGCTAAAGGATTATGATATGAGTTTTCTCTATCACCCCGATACGGTGAATGTGGTGGTGGATGTTCTTAGTCGGTTATCCATGGGTAGCGTTGGTCATGTTGAGGAGGATAAGAAAGAATTGGTTAGAGATGTGCATAGGTTGGCCCATTTGGGTGTTCGGTTGGTTGATTTTACTAAAGGTGTATCACGACCCAAGGTACCCCCTAGACGTGACATGGCGTACAAAACCCCGAAAGGCCTCATACAAGCCGCTTAGCATACATAATCCAAGATCATAAAATTTCAAGAGTTCAAAAGACAATTTCATATCAAAAGAGTATACAAAGCATATCGGAAGTCTAAGCGTATAGTCTCAAAGCCATTTAAAACTCATAAGAATAGAAAGAACATTGGGACGAAACCCATACAAGTCTTTAAAGAAAATGACATAAAAGTAAATATGGCTACGTCCTCGAACATATGAGGACTCACTAATTCATCAAGGTCTCTAATATCACGAACTAGCCACGAGAAGATGGAGATGAGCCGGATCCTACACTTATAAGAAAATGTAGGCAAGAGTATGCGTTAGTACAAAAACGATCAAGTATGATAACCATGCACAAAATCATTTAAACATGCAAAAAGGGTCATTTTCATAACGTGCAATGATTAAACCAAACCATGAGAAAAGGATTAGAAATCATAAGTTATAAATCATGAACAATGCAAGCTAAACATCTTTACTCTTGAGAAATACCTTAAAAGTCACTTTTGTTCATTATTGTGGGAGTTAGCCTTAAACCGACATTTAAGACCATGTGAGCTATCAACATGGAATCCGGTGTCCTCCCTACGCCGATAGGGCCATCTTACTTGCCAAGGTAGGACCCTTAAACTTCTAGCTTACGTGGATCTACTAGCCAATGTCTATCTAGACAATCATCCTATGGTGGCACATAGTTTATGGGACATGGGGAATCGCCACTCGTCCACTCGGTGCTAAGCATAATTCCCACGGAATAGTAATAAATCATAATTCATCTTAACTTTAGAATACATGGGTAATCGCCTCTTCTCTATCATTAGTAGACATGGGTAATCGCCTCTTCTCTATCATTATGGAACATGGGTAATCGCCTCTTGTTTATCATTAAGGAACATGGGTAATCTCCTCTTGTCTACCTTTAGAATAGCTCCTTAAGAAACATGGGTAATCACCTCTTGTTCCTTTCAAATTCATAGTGTGAGTATTATGTGAGAAACCCTTTCACAACTCAACCACAACATCAATTATGCTTCAATCTCAAAGCAAGTCTCAAATCATCATAATTTTCATAATTAATTGCATGATTTCATAAACCTCACCTTTGCATAGTTCATCATTTCTCATAACTTGAAAACCATAGATTTCACATGGACTCATGAGAATTCATCTTAAAACATGCAATTCAAACCAATTTCATGCTTAGAAAACCATAAACAAAGCAATTTGATCATAGTTGAAAGAGCCCACATAAAAGAGGAAAATCTTAGTTTTTGATCGAACGTGCATACTTTCATAAAGCTATCTTTTGGTCGTTCATATATTCATCATAGGATCATAACTTTAGAAATTATAACTCGTACATAGGTTCATATAGACTTCATAAACTTCATCTCTTCCTAATTCAATCCATCAATAACTCATAATCTTTGAAATTGGGGAAAATACATGGGTTCATGGGGATTCATCTTAATTCATGAAATTCAACTCACTTCATGCTTCATAGTTCATAAAATAATCAATTGAATCAACATTGAAAAGAACCCATGGCATAGAAGAAAACTCTAACTTCATAGGAGAATTTCTAACTTGTAAAATAGAGAATTTTAGGGACTCTATGGAGGAAAGGGCTCCATGGATGAAGATTATCATACCTCAATGCTAAAAACCTTGAAATCAATGGGGATTAGGAGGCTTGATCTTGAAACCCTAGATTCTTTTTCTTCTCCTTCAAGCTTCTAGAGAGAGAAATATTTGGAGAGGTTTTGAGAGTAATTGAAAAGTGATTGGGAAGGGTAGGTTTTAGGCTTAAAAAGGTTTATATAGTGTTAGGAATAGAAGGGAACCGAGTTAGTTTAGGAATAAAATCATTTGGGGAAACGACCAAAAGACCCATTTAAATTTTCACCCGACTACCTCACCAACGGTTTGACCTACGGTTGGTAGGTCAACCAATGAGCCGTTGGTACCAACCGTAGGTTACACTAGTTGGGCATCAAAATTCCATCAAAGTTTACCCCTAAAACAGTGGCACCAACGGTTGCCACCTACGGTTTTTAGGTCAAACCACCAACCGTTGGTGGTGGCCGTAGGTCACACTATTTTCCCCAAAAATTCAAATTTTTTTCATTCTTTTCGAAATCCGGGGTGTTACATTATCTCCCCCTTGGGAACATTCGTCCTCTAATGGAACTCACACGGAAGGTATGAACAAGATCTAACAGCCCAACATACATGCAATCACATAAATGCACATATCCGAGGAGGAAACATCAACTCCAAGCTAAATCATGTTCAAACTTCATTTCATAACATTACACCAAAAATGATCTTTAGCAGCAATTGATTACTGACAATAGCCTAATTGCCACTAAAAATGTATTTTTAGCGGCAATTAGCACTCTTTGTAAATGTCCCTAAAGCCTTTAGCGACATTGGATCCAATGGAAATTAACTAATGCCAGTAAAGGCTTTAGCCTTCTTTGTTATTGTGTATATTATTGCCGCTAAAAGGTGTTTTTGTTGTAGTGTAAGGTCTATATGCAACTCATGCTCAAATGCACATAAACATGAAGAAATCAATCAACTCAAAATATTAGCTTTTCATGAACATGCATGCATGAGGAAACATGAGAATGACTATGACACATGAATCTTAAAGAGGGAATCATGAGGGCTAAGGCTTCAAGCTAGACCCGAAGGTAGAAGGAAAAAGATAGAGATACTAAGACATCACATAGCCTCCGAACTTTCACATATCAATCCCAAGCAAGAAACCTTTCCGACTATTCAAATGGCCTCACACACCAATCATGAAACACATTATCTCCCCCTTGGGAGCAAACCTCTCTCATCCTTTCGAATACATCTCCCTCAACCCCAATCATAGAACCAAAGTCTTAACAACAACGAAACCATTGATACAAGTGAACACTTAAGAAGTTTCTACAAGGACTTCAAAGTCAACCTTAAACACACTAACCACACATGGAGTCTCATCATAACCAACAATCACCCACCATCAAACAATGCATAACCACAAGCTAAAAGACCATAACTTACCAATTACTGCATCCGGGGAACCTTCATGATCTTGTCGAGCCCAAAGTGCATATGACCTACCTTGTTGCTGGCTACCACTAGATGGATAAGGTTGAGCCTGTCGACATTTATCTCCCTCATTCCTAGCAACTGAAGGATAGTTCCTTATTTTATGATCCATTTTTCCACAACCAAAACATGCATTAGAACCAGCTAGACAATCACCCGGATGACTCCTTCCACACTTCCGACACTCGGACATCTTTTTCTTACTAGGACCATTAACTTGAGAATGATTACTTCCACCGGACTTTGAATGTGAAAAATCATCTTTACTGGTCTTTGCCCTCTTTGAATCCCTAGGCTTTTCCTTAAGCTTCTCCTCTTCTATTTGTTGAGCATGAACCATTAGGTGAGAAATGTCCATATCATAGATATGCATAGCGGTACAACATTCATTAACCACCAATTTGGACACTCCCGACACAAACTTACTCAACCTTGCCCTCGGATTGGCAACCATAGTAGGAGCATATCGAGAAAATTGTGTGAACTTCAAAGCATACTCCTTCACACTCATGCTTCCTAGACGAAGATTGATGAACTCAAGCACCTTTGCCTCCCTCATCTCAAGGGGAAAGAACCTAACAAGGAAAGCAACCTTAAACTCCTCCCAATCAAGATCACCTGCATCAACCACCCTCTCACTCTTCCATTGTTCGAACCACACTTGAGCAACACCCTTAAGTTTATAAGCGGACAATTCTGCCTTTTCCACCGCTGTCACACCCATGATCATTAACACCTTGTACACCTTATCAATGAACTCTTGGGGATTTTCTTCAATCTTAGACCAATGAAACTCCAGAGGATTCATTCTAGTGAAGTCCCTCACTCTAGATACTGTCGTACCCACATTTGGGTTCACGGGAGCCACAACCTCCCTATTGGATTGAGCCGCCATGGCTTGAGCCAACACTTGAAAAGCAGCCCTAAACTCCGCATTAGTCACTTGTCAGCCAAATAGTAAGCCGGAACTTGAGGAGGAGCTTCTTGTTCGACATTCTCGCCCACATTTTTTCTAGCATAAGCCCTTCGAGTAGCCATATCCTGAAATGTATAGGATAGGGATTAGGAGAGAGACCTATAGATTTAAACTCTATCGCACTACTTTAGAATAATGAAAGAAGTGGAGTTTCCAAAACATCTTATAGCCTCTCATTCATAAGTGTGGCGTGCTTCACACTCATGAACAAGACTCTACTCAACGTGGTTTATGAGACTTCCTAGGACCTTTCTAAAACATTGTGCTTTGAATACCAAGTTTGTCACGACCCAAGGTTCCCCCTAGACGTGATATGGCATACAGGACCCCGAAAGACCTCATACAAGCCACTTATCATACATAATCCAAGATCATAGAATTTAAAGAGTTCAAAAGACAATTTCATGTCAAAAGAGTTTACAAAGCATAGCGAAAGTCTAAGCAAATAGTCTCAAAGCCATCTAAAACTCATAAGAACAGAAAGGACATTGTGACGTAACCCATACAAGTCTTTAAAAAAATGACATAAAAGTAAATGTGGCTACGTCCTCGAACATATAAGGACTCACCAATTCTTCAAGGTCTCTAATATCACGAACTAGCCACGAGAAGATGGAGATGAGGCGGATCCTACACTTATAAGAAAATGTAGGCAAGAGTATGCATTAGTACAAAAATGTACCAAGTATGATAACCATGCACAAAATAATTTTAAAATGCAAAAAGGGACATTTCATAACATGCAATGATCAAGCCAAACCATGAGAAAAGGGTTAGAAATCATAAGTTATAAATCATGATCAATGGAAGGTAAACATCTTTACTGTACTTGATAAATACCTTAAAAGTCACTCTAGTTCATTATTGTGGGATTTAGCCTTAAACCGACATGTAATACCATGTGAGCTATCAACATGGAATCAGGTGTCCTCCCTACACCGATAGGACCATCTTACTTGCCAAGGTAGGACCCTTAAACTTCTAGCTTACATGGATCCATTAGCTAATGTCTATCTAGATAATCATCCTATGGTGGCACATAGTTTATGGGACATGGGGAATCACCACTCGTCCCCTCGGTGCTAAGCATAATTCCCACGGAATAGTCATAAGTCACAATTCATCTTAACTTTAGTAGACATGGGTAATCGCCTCTTCTCTATCATTATGGAACATGGGTAATCGCCTCTTGTTTATCATTAGGGAACAAGGGTAATCGCCTCTTGTTTATCATTAGGAAACATGGGTAATCGCCTCTTGTTTACCTTTAGAATAGATCCTTAAGAAACATGGGTAATCGCCTCTTGTTCCTTTCAAATTCATAGTGTAAGTATTACATGAGAAACCCTTTCACAACTCAACCACAACATCAATTATGCTTCAATCTCAAAGTAAGTCTCAAATCATCATAAATTTCATAATTAATTGCATGATTTCATAAACTTCACCTTTGTATAGTTCATCATAACTCATAACTTGAAAACCATAGATTTCACATGGACTCATGAGAATTTATTTTAAAACATGCAATTCAAACTAATTTCATGCTTAGAAAATCATAAACAAAGCAATTTAACCATAGTTGAAAGAGCCCACATAAAAGAGGAAAATCTTAGTTTTTGATAGAACGTGCATACTTTCATAAAGCCATCTTTTGGTCATTCATATATTCATCATAGGATCATAACTTTAGAAATTATAACTCATACATGGGTTCATATAGACTTCATAAACTTCATCTCTTCCTAATTCAACCCATCAACAACTCATAATCTTTGAAATTGGGGAAAATACATGGGTTCATGGGGATTCATCTTAATTCATGAAATTCAACTCAATTCATGCTTCATAGTTCATAAAACAATCAACTAAATCAACATTGAAAAGAACCCATGGCATAGAAGAAAACTCTAACTTCAAAGGAGAATTTCTAACTTGTAAAATAGTGAATTTTAGGGACTCTATGGAGGAAAGGGCTCCATGGATGAAGATTATCATACCTCAATGCTAAAAACCTTGAAATCAATGGGGGATTAGGAGGCTTGATCTTGAAACCCTAGATTCTTCTTCTTCTCCTTCAAGCTTCTAGAGAGAAATATTTGGAGAGGTTTTGAGAGTAATTGAAAAGTATTGGGAAGGGTAGGTTTTAGGCTTAAAAGGGTTTATATAGTGCTAGAAATAGTAGGAAACTGACTTAGTTTAGGAATAAAATCATTCGGGGTAAAAGACCAAAAGACCCATTTAAAATTTCACCCGACTACCTTACCAATGGTTTGACCTACGGTTGGTAGGTCAACCAACGAGCCTTTGGTGCCAACTGTAGGTCACACTTGTTGGGCATCAAAATTCCATTACAGCTTACCTCTAAAACAGAGGCACCAACGGATGCTACCTACGATTGGTAGGTCAAACCTCCAATCGTTGGTGGTGGCCGTAAGTCACACTGTTTTCCCTAAAAATTGAATTTTTTTTCATTCTTTTCGAAATCCGGGGTGTTACAAGGTGGTGTTATGGTTCATAATGGCTCAGAATCAAATTTTGTGTTAGATGTCAAGGCAAATTAAGGTCTTGACCAGATCTTGATGGAATTGAAGGAACCGATGCTTTAAAGGTTCGTTGAGACTTTCTCCCAAGAGGGAGATGTTGTACTTCGATATCAAGGTCATTTGTGTGCTCCCAATGTTGATGATTTGAGGGAGAAGATTTTATCAAAAGCCCATATTTCTCGATATTCCATTCACCTGGGAGCCACCAAGATGTACCGTGATTTACGGGAGGTCTATTGGTGGAATGGGATGTAGAAGGATATTGCGTAATTCGTGGCTAAGTGTCCTAATTGTCAGCAAGTGAATGTTGAGCATCAAAAGCCGGAAGGTATATCCTAAAACATTAGTGTTCCTACTTGGAAGTGGAAAGATCTGAATATGGACTTTATTATTGGTTTACCCTGCACCCCGTGACAACATGACTCGATTTGGGTTATTGTGGATCGAATGATGAAATCAGCTCATTTCATTCTCATCAAGGTTTCTTACTCATTGGAAGACTATGCTAAGTTATACCTAAGGGAGATGGTTAGGTTGCATGGAGTGCCCCTATCAATTATTTCTGATCGTGGTACCTAATTCACTTCTCATTTTTAGAAATCTTTCCAAAAAGGTCTTGGTACTCGTGTTAAGCTTAGCACGACCTTTCATCCTCAAATCGATGGGCAAGAGAAGCGTACTATCCAAACTTTGGAAGATATTTTAAGAGCTTGTGTGATTGATTTCAAGGGTAATTGGGATTATCATTTGCCTTTGATTGATTTTGCTTATAATAATAGCTCCCATTCAAGCATTGGTATGACTCCATTTGAGGCTCTATATGGTCGGAGGTGTAGATCTCCTATAGGTTGGTTTGAAGTCAGTGAAGTTGCTTTGATAGGTCCTGAGTTGTTTCACGAGGCTATGGAGAAAGTTTGACTTATTAGAAGGAGGCTGAGAACGGCTCAAAGTCGACAAAAGTCCTATGCCGATGTTAGAAGAAGAGATTTAGAATTTGATGTTAATGATTGGGTTTACTTGAAAATTTCACCCATGAAGGGTGTAATGAGGTTTGGAAAGAAAGGGAAGTTTAGTCCCTTGTTATGTGGGCCCATATAAGATTTTGAGGTGTATTGGTAAAGTTGCTTATGAACTTTTCGCCTAATGATTTGGTGTCGATTCATTCGGTTTTCCATGTCTCTCTATTGAAGAAAGGTGTTGGTGATCTGACATCTATAGTACTATTGGAGAGTCTTGGTGTAAAAGAGAGTCTTTCTTATGAAGAGGTTCCGGTTGAGATTTTGGACTAGCAAGTTTAGAAGTTGAGAAATAAAGAAGTTGCTTTAAAAAAGGTTCTTTGAAGGAATCAATTAGTTGAGGGTGCTACTTGGGAGGCCAAGGCCGATATGATGTCCCATTATCCTCATCTCTTTCCCTCCGTCCCTACTCTAGCTTGAGGTATTTAGTTTCTCATGGTTCACTCTTTTGGTTTTATGTGTCCTAGATATTCCCATGATTCCTCATTTATGCATATTCATAAAAAGCTTAAATTTTGATAAAATGAGTTAACTTTATTGATTTCTTTTTGTTTATGTGCATTTGAGTATGAGTTGCATATAGACCTTATGAAATGATGCTTTGAATATGTTTAAGCTTGGAGTTGATGTTTAGTCCTCGGATATGTGTATTTATGTGATTGCATTCATGTTGGGCTGTTAGATCTAGTTTCTACCCTCCTTATGATGTTTTGAGTTCCATTCAAGGACGAATGTTCTCAAGGGAGGGATATTGTAACACCTCGGACTTGGAAAAGAAGGAAAATGTAGATTTTGGAGTTGCAGGCATGACCTACAGTTCCCACCTATGGTTGGTAGGAGTATCTATGGACCGTAGATGGTATCCATAGGTAGTGGGAAAAAAATTCTTGAAAATCAAGTTTCAGAACCCTTTTTACGGCTCAACAGGACGGACTGTCATTCCTTTTACGGGTCGTAGATAGGTCTCGTAGGTGACTCCCAGACTTATTGAAATTTTAAGGCCTTAAGTGGGTTTCGACGGTTCATATGTATGGTCCGTAAGTAGATCAACAGACCGTACATAGGTCCCATCGTTGAAGGCCTAAATTTATGGTTTCTGAATCTTTCTATGGTTGGCCAGAACGGTCCGTAGAAAAACATACGGACCATAGGTCCAAGCCGTAGGGAGAGTCTAACAATTAATTTTTATGGGCTTTTTGGTCTTTTCCCTAATTGATTATTGCCTAATCTAGATTGTTTTGGTCCTAATCCTAGATCCTATATAAGTCTTCTAAGCCTAAAATCTAACTACTCCAGATCATTCATCAAACTCCCCCAAATCCCTCCAAGTTCTCCTCTGAAATATTTCTCTCTCTAAAGCTTAAAGAAGAAGACTAGGGTTTAAAGTCAAGAGACTAAATTCTCCATTGATTGTGGGCTTTGAACTCCAAGGTATGATGGCTTTTACCTATGGAGTTCTTTCCTCCATAGGGTTCCTAAATTTTCCAATTTCCACAAGTTAGAATCTTCAATTGGAATTAGGGTTTTATTCAATCTTATGGGTTCTTTCCAATTATGATTCAATTGATTGTTTTATATATTTTTATGCATGAATGGAAGTAATTACATGTTTCTAAGTTGATTTCACATGAATCAATGCATAATTCATGATTTCTAGAATATGAATATATGATGATGCTTTTGAACTATGAAAGATGAAGTCTATGAAGATATGCATGTTTTGTCATGAAGTTGATGTAATTTATTTAAGGTTGCTTTGAGAGTGAAGTATCGATGTTGTTGTTGTGTGAAAGGGTTTCTCACATAAAAGATTCATAAGGTTGAAAGGTTTTCTCAACTAAACGTTTAATCAAGACTAAGAGCTATTCTAATGAACTCTAGCTTGGATGGGTTACTTAATGTGCCTTCCATGAATGATAGGACAAGCGGCGATTACCCATGTCCCCGAATGATAAGACAAGCCACGAATACCCATGTCTTCTAATGATATGACAAGTTAAGATTAATGACTAATCCATGGGAATTATGCTTAGCACTGAGTGGACAAGTGGAGATTACCCGTGTCCCATAAACTATGTGCCATCATTGGTTTGTCTTAAGTAGACATTAGCTAGTTGATCCACTTAAGCTAGAAGTTTATGGTTCTTACCTTGGCAAGTAAGGACATCTCTTTTTGGTGTGGGATAGACAACGGATTCCATGTTATAGCTCACATGGTCTATGTCGGTTAAGGCTAACCTCCCATAATAATGAACTAAAGTTACTTCTAGAAGTATCTCAAATGTGTTTTAAATGATATTTAGCTTGCATTGACCATGATCATGCTTATGTTTTCTCCCAAGTTATCTTATGAATTAGCTTGGCCATTGCATGTTAATTAAAGTCTCTTTTTGCATGATTTCATAATTTCTATGCATTGCTATCATACTTGATACATTTCATGTACTAACGCATACTCTTGTCTACATTGTTTCACTAATATAGCATCAGACGCATATTTAACGCATACTTGATGTATGGGTTGCATCCCAATCACCTTTCTTATCATGTACTAGATGGCTTTGAGACTATGGTAGACTTCCGCTATGCTTTGTCAACTCTTTCTAATATAGAACTGCCTTTAGAACTCTTTAATTCTATTATCTTGTATGATGTATGCTAAGTGGCTTGTGTAGGGCCTCTCGGGGTCCTATACGCCTTGCCACATCTAGGGGGTACTTTAGGTCATGACAAGGTTTGTAACAGGGATGAAGATAAAGGTATGGTCAATTCGGCTCAGTGACTTCACCTTTTTGAAGCATTATTGTTTTCAACGTCACTTCTTCGTATTTCATTTTCTTTTCTCTTTCTCTCTTTTTATTATATATGGAGGGGTTCCATCTTCTTGTCAAAGAACCAAGGGTGAGTCTCACACTTCTTTTTCTCTTGGATTCTTTCTTTAATCTTTTTCACACCCCCAACTTAGGCTTTTGGCCTGAGTTGGCTATTCAACCAAATCAATGCTTCAAAGAGGATTTATGGGTGAGAAGGGAATGACATCTTTAGATCTAGAGATACAAGAAGGTTGTCAACAAACGGATTAGGTATAACACCTTGGACTCAGAAAAGAAGAAAAATAAAATTTCTAGGCTGCTCTATGGGTTGTAGAGGGCAACTGTAGGAAGTGGGAAGATAATTTTCTAGAATCAAGTCTTAGAACCCTTTTTACGGTTCCATAGGACGGTCCATCAATCTTTTGACGAGTCGTAGATGGGTCTCATAGGTAAGCCTCAAACTTGGTGAAACTTTGATGGTTAAAGTGGGTTTCTACGGTTGGCATGTATGGACTATAGGAAGATCTATGAATTGTACATGGGTTCCTTCGTTTGAAGATCCAAAATAATAGTTTCTGAATCTTTCTACGGTTGACCAGGACGGTCCTAAGTCGGACCTATGGACCATAGGTTGAGTCGACAGTTAATTTTTAAGGTCTTTTTGATCTTTTACCTAATTGATTAATGCCTAAGCTAGGTCATTTTGATCCTAATCCTAGACCCTATATAAGTCTTTTAAGCCTAAAATCTGGCTATTCTAAATTATTATTCAATTTTCCCAAATCCCTCCAATTTCTTCCCCCAAAATATTTCTCTCTAAAGCTTGAAGAAGAAGTCTATGGTTTTAAGATCAAGTCTCTAAATTCACCGTTGACTATAGGCTTTTGACATCAAGGTATGATAGTATTCACCTATGGAGTCCTTTCCTCCATAGGGTTCCTAAATTCTCCAATTTTACAAGTTAAAATCTCCAATTGAAGTTAGGGTTTTACTCAATCTCATGGGTTCTTTTCAATTATGCTCCAATTGATTGTTTTATGTATTTTTATGCATGAATTGGAGTAATTGCATGTTTTAAGTTGAATTCTCATGAACCCATGCATGATCCATGATTTATTGACTATGAACGTATGATGAATCTTTTGAACTATGAAAGATGAATTTATGAAGATATGCATGTTTCCCCATGATGTTGATATGATTGATTTAAGGTTGCTTTGAGAGTGAAGCATCGATGTTGTTGTTGATTTGTGAAAGGGTTTCTCACATAAAGGATTCATATGGTTGAAAGGTTTTCTCACCTAAGTTGAATCAAGACTAAGGAGCTATTCTAATGAACTTTAGCTTGGATTGGCTACTAAATTGTGCTTTTCCATGGATAATAAGATGAATACGATTAATGATTCTATAGGATTTAAGCTTAGCACCGAGTGGACAAGTGGCGATTACCCATGTCCCATAACTATGTGCCACCATAGGTTTGTCTTATATAGACATTAGCTAGTGGATCCACTTTAGCTCAAGTTCATGGTCCTTACCTTGACAAGTAGGACAATCTCTTTTCAGTGTGGGATAGACACCGGATTCCATGTTATAGCTCATATGGTCTATGTCGGTTAAGGCAAACTTCCCACATGAATGAACTAAGGTTACATTCTAAAAGCATTTCAAATATGTTTTGTTTTTAGATGATTAGCTTGCATTGACCCTGGTTATGATTTATGTTTCCTAACATGTTATTTTACGATTTAGCTTGGACATTGCATGTCACATATAGTCCCTTTTTGCATGATTTCATAACTCATATGCATCACTATCATACTTTGTACATTCAATGTACTAACACATACTTGTGCCTACATTGTCTCACTAATGTAGAGCTTGACAACTCTTCCTCCTCTATTCGTGGCTAGTTCATTGCATTAGAGATTTGAAGATTTGGTGAATCCTAATACTTCGAGGATGATGTCACTTTATAGCTTTAGGTTATTTCAGTTTTCAAACTTTGTATGGGATATATCCCAAATTCCTTCTATTGATATAGTAGATGGCTTATGGAGACTAATGTTTAGACTTCCACTTTTGTCAAACTCTTTTATATGAGATGCTAATTTTAAACTCTTTTGTTTCTATTATCTTGTATGATTTATACTAAGTGCTTGTGTAGGGCCTCTCGAGGTCTTATACGTCATGTCACGTCTAGGGTGTACTTTTCATCATGACAAACTTGGTATTCAGAGCACAATGTTTAAAAAGGTCCTAGGATGTCTCATAAGCCATGTCGAGTAGAAACTTGTTCATGAGTGTGAAGTGCGCCACACTTATGAATGAGAGGCTATAAGATGTTTAGGAAATTCCTTTTCTTTCATCATTCTAAAGTCATGCGGTAGAGTTCAACTCTATATGTCTCTCTCTCAATCTCTATACGATGCTTTTAAGGATGTGGCCACTCGAAGCACATATAGTAGAAGGAGTGCGGGAGAGAATGTGGGACGAGAAGCTCCTCAAGTTTTGGTTGACCCTTTGGCCGAGCAACTGACTAATATGGAGTTTAGGGCTGCTTTTCAAGTGTTGGCTCAAGCCATGACGACTCAAGCCAATAGGGAGGTTGTGGTCCCTGTGGACCCAAATGTGGGTACAATGGCAACTAGAATGAGGGACTTCACTAGGATGAATCCTCCAAAGTTTCATGGTTCCAAGGTTGAGCAAGATCCTCAAGGGTTCATTGATGAAGTATACAAGGTTTTGATAATCATGAGTGTGATGCCAGTGGTAAAGGCAGAGTTGGCTGCTTATCAACTTAAGGGTGTTGCTCAAGCTTGGTTCAACGAATGGAAGGAAGAGAGGGCGGTTGATGCGGGTCCTCTTGATTGGGAAGAGTTTAAGGTTGCTTTCCTTGATAGGTTCTTTTCTCTTGAGATGAGGGAGGCAAAGGTACTTGAATTAATTAACCTACATCAAGGAAACATGAGTGTGAAGGAGTATGCTTTGAAATTCACACAATTGTCTAGATATGCTCCTACTATGGTTGCCGATCCTAGGGCAAGGATGAGTAAGTTTGTTTCAGGAGTGTCCACGATGGTGGTCAAAGAATGTCGTACTGCCATGCTTATCAATGATATAGACATTTCTCGCCTAATAGTTCGTGCTCAACAAATCAAAGAGAAGAAGCTTGAGGAAAAGTCTAGGAAGGCAAAGAGGACTAAGACCAGTAATGGTGACTTTTCACATTCGAGGCCTGATGGACGTGGTCGTTTTAAATTCTAAAAAAGGTTTTTCGATCAAGGTTCCTCCAATGCTCCGGATCCTAAGCCTCAAGGAGGTGATAATGGTTGATATTTATTATCTACTTGTGCTAGATGCGGAAGAAAGCATGAGGGTAAATGCCTAGACGGTTCCAATGCATGTTTTGGTTGTGGCAAGACGGATCATAAGATAAGGGATTGTCCCTCAATTTCTAAGAATGAAGAAGATGACCGTCAATGGGCTCAACCTTATCCTTCATAAGGTCCTAGTGGGAGTCAAAAGCAAAACATATTCTATGCACTTCAAACTCGTCATGAGCAAGAAGGTTCTCCCGAGGTAGTTATCGGTATGTTGAAAGCCTTTCATCTTGATGTTTATGCTTTTCTTGATCCTGGTGCTACCTTATCTGTTGTGACGCCATATATGGCTATAAGGTTTGATATTCTTTCGAATGTGTTGTTAGACCCTTTTTCTGTCTCTACTCTTATTTGTGAATCTATTGTGGCTAAGAGAGTCTATAGAGATTATCCCGTCTCCTTATCCCATAGAGTCACTCTTGTTGATTATGTAGAGCTTTATATGGTAGACTTTGATGTTATTCTTTGTATGGATTAACGCTATTCTTGTTATGTTTCCATTGATTGTAGAACCCGAGTGGTCAAGTTTAAGTTTCCAAACGAACCCATCCTAGAGTGTAAAGGGGGAAATTATATGCCTAAAGGTCAAATGTTTCTTGTCTTAAAGCTAGAAAGATGATTTCTAAGGGTTGCATATACCATCTTGTTCGGGTTAGGGATATGGCTTCCGAAACTTCTATCTTTGAGTCAGTCCCCGTTGTTAATGAGTTTTTGGAAGTGTTTTTCGATGATTTACCCGGTGTTCCTCCCGAAAGGGAAATAGACTTCGGCATTGACCTTCTCCCAGATACGCAACCTAGCTCTATTCCTTCTTACCAAATGGCTCCGGCAGAACTTAAGGAATTGAAATAGCAGTTGAAGGATTTGTTGGATAAGGATTTCATCTGACCGAGTATCTCTCCAAGGGGTACTCAAGTTTTATTTCTTCGAAAAAAATATGGTTCACTTCATATGTGTATTGACTATCGACAATTGAATAATGTTACCATTAAGAATAAGTATCCTCTTCCAAGGATAGATGATTTGTTTGATCAACTCTAAGGAGCGAGTTACTTCTCTAAGATTGACCTCCGGTCAAGTTATCACCAATTCAATGTAAAGGGAGATGACATCCCAAAGACGGATTTTTGAACTCAGTATGGTCATTAAGAATTCTTGGTAATGTCATTTGGCTTGACTAATGCTCCAGCCACATTTATGGATTTGATGAATAGGGTGTTTAGACAATACCTAGATATGTTTGTGATTGTGTTCATTAATGATGCTTTGATTTACTCAAGGAGTGAGTATGAGCACACCAGTCATTTAAGGATTGTGTTGCAAGTCCTCAAGGACCAACAACTCTTTGTGAAGTTTAGTAAATGTGAGTTTTGGTTGACATCCGTGGCTTTTCTTGGTCACATTGTTTCCGATAAAAGTATTGAGGTAGATCTTAAGAAGATGGATGTTATTAAGAGTTGGCCTAGAACTCTATCCCCTGTGGATATTCGAAGTTTCTTGGGTTTGGTTGGTTATTTTGGAAGGTTCATGGAAGGATTTGCTTTGATGGCCTCTTTATTGACAACACTATTCAAAAGAAAGTTAAGTTTTTATGGTCTAAAGCGTGTGAGAAGAGTTTCCAAGAATTGAAAAATAGACTTACCTCAACTCCGGTGTTGACTTTACCGGAAGGCTACGATGGGTTTGTGGTTTATTGTGATACTTTAAGGGTCAGACTAGGATGTGTTCTTATGCAACATGGGAAAGTCATTGCTTTTGCTTCACGACAACTTAAAATCCATGAGAAGAACTATCCTACCCATTATTTGGAACTAGCAGCGATTGTGTTTGCCTTAAAGATTTGGAGGCATTACCTATATGGTGTACATGTTGATGTCTTTACTGACCACAAAAGTTTGCAATACGTGTTCAAGCAAAATGATCTAAATCTTTGCCAAAGGAGGTGGCTTGAGTTGCTAAAGGACTATGACATGAGTGTCTTCTATCACCCCGGTAAGGCAAATGTGGTGGCAGATGCTCTTAGTCGGCTATCAATGGATAGCGTTGCTCATGTTGAGGATGAAAAGAAGGAGTTGGTTCGAGATGTTCATAGATTGGCCCGATTGGGTGTCCGGTTGGTTGATTCCACCAAGGGTGGTGTTATGGTCTATAATGGTTCAGAATCGTCTTTTGTATTAGATGTGAAAGCCAAGCAAGGTCTTGATCCAAATTTAATTGAATTAAAAGAAGCGGTGCTAAAGAAGTCTGTGGAGGCTTTCTCCCAAGGGGAAGATGGTGTACTTCGATATCAAGGTCATTTGTGTGTTCCCAATGTTGATGATTTAAGGGAGCAAATTTTATCAGAAACCCATAGTTCTTGATATTCCATTCACCCGAGAGCCACCAAGATGTATCGTGACTTACGGGAGGTCTATTGGTAGAATGGGATTAAGAAGGATATTGCGGAATTTGTGGCTAAGTGTCCTAATTGTCAATAAGGGAAATTGGAGCATCAAATTTGCCCGGCATCCAGCAACAACATGACTCGATTTGGGTTATTGTGGATTGTATGATGAAATCGACTCATTTCATTTCTGTCAAGGTTTCTTATTCAGCGGAGGACTATGCTAAGTTATACCTAAGGGAGATGGTTAGGTTTCATGGAGTGGCCCTATCCATTATCTCCGATCGTGGTACCCAATTCACTTCTCAGTTTTGGAAATCTTTTAAAAAAGGCCTTGGTACTCGTGTTAAGCTTAGCACTGACTTTCATCCTCAAACCGATGGGCAAAGCACAGAGTACTATCCAAACTTTAGAAGATATGTTGAGAGCTTGTGTGATTGACTTGAAGGGTAATTGGGATGATCATCAGCCTTTGATTGAGTTTGCTTATAATAATTGCTATCATTCGAGTATTGGTATGGTTCCATTTGAGGCTCTTTATGGTAGGAGGTGTAGATCTTCTATAGGTTGGTTTGAAGTTGGTGAAGGTTCCATGATAGGTCTCGAGTTGGTACATGAGGCTATGGAGAAAGTTCTACTTATTAGAGAATTGTTGAAAACACCTCAAAGTTGACAAAAGTCCTATGCCGATGTTAGAAGAAGAGATCTAGATTTGTATGTTAATGATTGGGGTTACTTGAAAATTTCACCCATGAAGGGTGTAATGAGGTTCAGAAAGAAAGGGAAGCTTAGTCCCCAATATGTAAGCCCATATCAAATTTTGAGGCGTATTGGTAAAGTTACTTATGAACTTGATTTGCCTAATGATTTGGCATCGATTCATCCGGTTTTCCATGTATCCTTGTTGTAGAAATGTGTTGGTGATCCGACATCTATTTTACCATTAGAGAGTCTTGGTATAAAAGAGAGACTTTATTATGAAGAGATTCCGGTTGAGATTTTAGACCGGCAAGTTAAAAAGTTAAGGAATACGGAAGTTGCATCCGTGAAAGTCTTATGGAGGAATCAAAGAGTGTAGGGTGCTACTTGGGAAGCCGAGGCCAATATGATGTCATGTTACCCCATCTCTTTCCCTTTGATCCTACACTAGCTAGAGGTATTTAGTTCCTCTTGATTCATCCTCATGTCTTAATTATTCTAATGTTTCCTCATTCACGCATGCTCATGAAAACTTGCTTTTGAGATTTTTGATTTTGCTATGATTGATTTCTTCATGATTATGTGCATTTGAGTATGACTTGCATGGATACTATATGAAATGATGTTTTGGATATGTTTATGCTAGGAGTTGATGTCTCGTCTTGGTTATGTGTTGTTGATTAAATTGCATTCATGTTGGGCTGTTAGATCTTGTTCCTACCCTCATTATGATGCCATGAGTTCCATTCGAGGATGAATATCTCCAAAGGGTGATATTGTAACACATCGAACTCAGAAAAGAAGGAAAATAAAATTTCTTGGCTGCAGGTTGTGTCTACAGTTCCAACCTACGGACAGTAGAAGCTTCTACGGGCCGTAGATGGCAATCGTAGGATGTTGGAAGATAATTTTCTAGAATCAAGTCTCAGAACCCTTTTTACGGTTCAACAGGATGATTCGTCATTCCTTTTACGAGCCGTAGATGGGTCTCATAGGTAAGTCTCAGACTTGGTGAAATTTTGAGGGTTAAAGTGGGTTTCTACGGTTGGCATGTACGGACCGTAGGAAGACCTACCAATCGTACCTGGGTCCCGTTGTTTGAAGGTCCAAAATCATAGTTTCTGAATCTTTCTACGATTGAACAAGACGGTCCATAGTTGGACCTATGGACCGTAGGTTGAGTCGGTAGTTAATTATTAAGGGCTTTTTGGTCTGTTTCCTATTTGATTAATGCCTAAGCTAGGTCGTTTTGATCCTAATCCTAGACCCTATATGAGTCTTTTAAGCCTAAAGTCTAGCTATTCTAAATCATTCTTCAATTTCCCCAAATCCCTCCAAGTTCTTCCCCCAAAATTTCTCTCTCTAAAGCTTGAAGAAGAAGTCTAGGGTTTCAAGATCAAGTTTCCAAATTCACCATTGTTTGTGGGATTTTGACATTAAGGTATGATAGTATTCACCTACGGAGTCCTTTCCTCCATAGGGTTCCTAAATTCTCCAATTTTGCAAGTTATAATCTCCAATTTAAGTTAGGGTTTTACTCAATCTCATGGGTTCTTTTCAATTATGCTCCAATTGATTGTTTTATGTCTTTTTATGCATGAATTTAAGTAATTACATATTTTGTTTTGAATTCACATGAACCCATGCATGATTCATGATTTTTAGACTATGAACATATGATATGACTTTTGAACAATGAAAGATGAATTTTTGAAGATATGCATGTTTCCTCATGAAGTTGATACGATTGATTTAAGATTGCTTTGAGAGTGAAGCATCGATGTTGTTGTTGATTTGTGAAAAGGTTTTTCTCACATAAAGGATTCATAAGGTTGAAAGGTTTTCTCACCTAAGTTGAATCAAGACTAAGGAGCTATTCTAATGAACTTTAGCTTGGATTGGCTACTAAATTGTGCCTTTCCATGGATAATAAGATGAATACGATTAATGATTCTATAGGATTTATGCTTAGCATCGAGTGGACAAGTGGCGATTACCCATGTCCCATAACTATGTGCCACCATAGGTTTGTCTTATATAGACATTAGCTAGTGGATCCACTTTAGCTCAAGTTCATGGTCCTTACCTTGACAAGTAGGACAATATCTTTTCAGTGTGGGATAGACACCGGATTCCATGTTATAACTCACATGGTCTATGTCGGTTAAGGCAAACTTCCCACATTAATGAACTAAGGTTACTTTCTAAAAGATTTTCAAATATGTTTTGTTTTAAGATGATTAGCTTGCATTGACCATGGTTATGATTTATGTTTCCTAACATGTTATTTTATGATTTAGCTTGGTCATTGCATGTCACGTATAGTCCCTTTTTTCATGATTTCATTAATATTATGCATCGCTATCATACTTGGTACATTCCATGTACTAACGCATACTTGTGCCTACATTGTCTCACTAATGTAGGGCTTGGCGACTCTTCCCCCTCCATTCGTGGCTAGTTCATTGCATTGGAGATTTGAAGACTTGGTGAGTCCTCATACTTCGATGACAATGGCACTTCTATAGCTTTATGTCAATTCAGTTTTCAGACTTTGTATGGGATATTTCCCAAATCCCTTTTATTGATGTAGTAGATGGATTATGGAGACTTATGTTTAGACTTCCGCTTTTGTCAAACTCTTTTATATGAGATGCTACTTTTAAACTCTTTTGTTTCTGTTATATTGTATGATGTATGCTAAGTGGCTGGTGTAGAGTCTTTCGGGGTCTTATACGCCATGCTACATCTAGGGTGTACTTTGGATCGTGACATTAGGATCAATTGGTACCAAAATGGTTGCACACCCTCACAAGGTAGTCATAATGTAGGTATGAAAGTTGGGTTCACTCTTAAAACTTGCCTAAGATCATTTCTTACTTTCGCCAGGGTTAAATGGTTAGACTAACAAGGAAAATTCTAGGAATCCACACACATGCTTTTCAAGTAATCCTCAACACACATGGCACTCCAAACACAATCGATGGGTATAACTCTACAAGATAAAGTTTGCTTGCGTGCTATGGTCATTGCGAGTCTTACAATTGATAAACAATTAGTCACCATGAGATGCTAGACGGTCACACAAGAATTCACACAATTTGAGTTTCCATGACATATCAATACAAACACACTCTCAACAAAAGCACTATTCAAGACATCGATATTGATCACAATCTATTGTCAAATGCTCACAATGAGTGCAAAAACTCTCCATCATTCAAAATCATTAACAACCATTCTGACTCCTGGGCAATAGAGATAGAGAAAAATAATCACCAAAAACCAACCACTATATATAATACTAATCGAAATATAAGATATAATGTTTAATACAACCCAAAATATAGTGTCAAACAAAACTAATATAATCGAAAGGGGATAGGCAATAGCAAATGCCCTCACCTAAAAAAAAATAGGAAAGTAGCATCCGCAATGCGAAAAATGTAAATGTGGGAATGAAAGGAGAAGATGAAGGATCCCCCTGTCGCGCTACACCTTAGGAAAAATATGGCCCTGTGGCTCAATGGTTGTTACAATAACTAAGGCATCAGTGCCCGGAGCGTTAGGAGGAGGAATGAACTCTGGAGTATGGTTCCCTTTCGGACCAACAACGGAGGTCTCCTAAAGGGAGTGCTTCATAGTGGCATGCAAGATCGACTCCTCAATCTCCTGTAGCTCTGAAACATTTGCTTCATTTTGTTGCTCCTCTCTCACGAACTCCTCCTCATTTGTCTCCAAAGTAGACTCCTCAGCATCCTCGGCATCAATAGCCTGCTGAGTTCCAGCTCCCATCCCAGTCTCCATCGTACCAACCTTTGAAACACTAGAAGGTACAGATATCGGCATCTCAAGAAGGGGTATCTCACCCCAAAGCATGGAAATATCAGTGGACTTCAGCTGATCCACATCCTTCCACAGCTCTACTACCTCAACCTTCAAGGCTGTCAAATTTGCTAACTCACCCTCTGCCTTTTCACACTCCTCAACCCGAGTGGTGAGGGTTTGTTGCCTCAGGACATAATCAGTCAAGAGGGTCTGCTAGTCAGCAAACTCCACAGCTAAAGGTGCAAGGGCATCTTCCACAGTTGTGATAATAAAAAAAAGGGACCTCCCTTTCTACGCAAGAGGATCTAAAATATATCGAATAGGCAAAGTTTCCCATCCGGTACACTATGGCCTGGGTCAAAGGAGGCCTAGATGTAGAAGGAGGTACAATAGAAGCAGAGGAAGAGGCAGATTGAGAGGTGATAGCTAAAGGCTCCTTAGTGGAGCGGGATCTGCAGGGTTTGACTCTAAGGTAGCTGGATCTACTACCGGTGTGGTGTCAGTGACAATGCTCAAGTTATCCTCAAAACAAGTAAGAAAATAGCGGTCGTTAGCAATAAAAACCCAATAAAGAGTCGGGGTCGAATCCAACAAAGAGTGATATAGTGTAAAGAGTTCAACTAGGAAATTAAGGATGCAACCAATTCTTTGTAGCCAATAAGAAGAAAGGGTGGATTATTCCACCAAATTTAATGAAAGGAACAAGACGTCAATTATCACCGTTAAACTAAAAATAGGGGTTATGCAAGTAAGGGACGATCTAGGGGTGTGGGGGTTAATATTAATGACATAAAGGGGTCAAGGTGCTTGCTCAAAAGATACTAGACAATCATGGATAAGCTGGGTCATCATTAATGTCACGATCCGATTTCTCGAGTCATGATGGTGCCTACCAACCCACCAGTAGGCAAGCCTGACACTCTCCTGGAACTTAGCAGTAAAGGGATTGAGGATGGGATCTAACCTCATCTATGTGGAAGCATAAATAAAGGAACAAATAAAGGAAAGGCAGAAGCGAAACATCTATATACAATAACAATACCTCCCAGAACCTGGAAGTCACATGTACAGAACTACAACACGAGTACACATCCCAAAAGTGGACAAAGAAACAAGCTATCTCAGAAGAAAAAGACAAGACAAAATATATGAACAGAAGGAGACAACCCTGTTGTGCTGGAGCTAGTTCTGGAACAGGTGTTGGGGCTTGCTGCTGCTGTTGCATACCCCCTATAGCCACCAAAATCTGTGTAAGCATTGCCTGAAGATCAGGGGTGGTAGCTGGTGTGGGCGCTGGCTGGGCTGGTCCCGGCCCCACCGGCTGAGGAGGAATTCGCTCAACCCGAGGCTCCGCCTCCGGCCCTCGAAGTCCTCGCTCTATCGCGGCCTGATGCCGCAACACCACCTCGACCTTAGGGTCGACCTCTACTGCACGTGCGAGCCATCCTGCAACAGAGTGTAACAAGTGAAATTTCATGAAACCAATCGGACAACGATGCACGACCAAGAAACAAAACAAGAAAACCTTCTAAAGATATCCTGTAGCCTCCAGAAGATAAGTCACGGACGTCTCTACGCCGATCCGCAGGACTCTACTAGATGCTAGCTCTGTACAAGTGAGACCAACGAACCTAGGGCTCTGATACCAACATGTCACGGCCCAATTTCTCGAGTCATGATGGTGCCTACTAACCCGCCAGTAGGCAAGCCAAGGGCCTATCTCGGAACTTAGCAGTAATGGGATTGAGAATGGGATCAAACCTCAACTATGCTGAAGCCTAAATAAAGGAACAAATAAAGGAAAGGCGGAAGGGAAACATCTATATACAATACAATACATCCCAGAACTTGAAAGTCACATGTATAGAACTACTATGCGAGTACAAGTCCCAAAAGTGGACCACTGAAACAAGGTGGCTCAAAAGCAAAAGACAAGACAAAATATATAACAGAAGGAGATAGGTAATCCAGAACGCCATGTGCTTACCCTCGTCTCAGGAATAGACCGCTGCAGACTCAAACTCAACGCTGATAACTGGTGCACGGACCTGCATCACGAAAATAGATGCAGAGTGTAGCATGAGTACCAATACAACATGTACCCATAAAGGCATCATAGGCTGACTGAGCAAGAAAGGTAAAAACAGACTGACATGATAGAATCTACAACAATAGCGGTCAAGCAAAGATGAAACAAAGCACACGAGAGCACCAGAAGTAAAACTAAGTACAACTAATCTAAACCTAACTGGACCCCCATAAGCCCAGAAGGTACACTCGTGCACAAGTTTAAATAAAACCCGAACGGATCCCTATAATCAAGACAGGTAGACAGAAGAGCTATTCTACGAAAATGAAGGAAGACCCAAACCACGAATCAAATCCACCAACCAACTCAACCGAACCAACCAGCCAACTCCAACCCGATCACAAGTCTGACTTTCAATTCATGCCACCAGCCAGACAACAGCTCCTGGGGGACCTATCCAGCCAGTAGATTGCCAAGGCACTACGACTCCGGCAACCCCAACCCTAAAATGGAAAAACCAGCCAATCCCAAGACTTAATATTCTGTTGCCCGACTAGCCAACACTTCTGGGGGCCCTACAAAAGCCAGTAGAGTGCTTCGGTACTCTCGAGGGCCCTACCCAAGCCTGTAGAGTACGCTGGACAACCCAAGTATCTCATATCAAATCGCCCATTTCACTAATACTCTCGGGGGCCCTACCCAAGCCAGTAGAGTACGCGGGGCCATCCAAATAATTTCAGACATCAAGTCAAGGTGGATTTCCGCCCACTACCAACCATAGTACCGCCGAACCGATCTCGAAATATCTGAAAGACAGGGAAAAAAACAACACTCCTCCGAAGACACATCGACACCACAGAATATGGGAGAGAAGCTAGAAAAGCACACCACACAAAGCCAAAACCGGACTCAAACTATCAGCCTCGAGTCTGCTATGCCAGTCTACAAGGACCTAGTCATCCGAATCGACGTCGGATACACACCACAGTCAAACAGGTGCATGGGCCTAAGTCAATACTACTCTATCCTAAACTAAGGCCAAAGATAGACTCCAATACAATAATCAGCCAACCAGACAATCAGCACGCAGCAACATATAAACAATCAAACAGATAATCATAAAACATCGATAAGCAACCCCAGCACTAACATGGCACTAACCCTGAAATTAACCCAAAAATCAACCCTAAAGCAAGGTTTCTGAGAAGAAGAAGAGAAGAAATACTAGAACCCCACCCAAGATTCACACAAATCAGCAAGTATTCACACATTCCAGCTCAATCTAAAGAAAGGGAAGCCATAACCTACCAAAAGGATGACCGCGCGCGCTCTAAATCACTCTGCCCGAGCTTTTCCCTTCCAACCAGCCTCAGAATGCTGCCACGCTATCAACAACAAAATCACAACGTCAGTATGGTCATTTAGACACTAAAATCATCAAAATCAGAAACAGACCAATTTCGGAGTCAAAATCGGAAAACGTGAGACCCGCTCTGGATTTTCTGGAATTTACTTGGTGAAGAGGTCCTAAATCCTCCCCCGAGCCTATGTTCCAAAACGAAACACCCCTCAGGTTCTGATCAGCTCCATGCAATCAAAACAAGAAATGCAAAACTTTACAGAATTAGCTGAGGATAGCAACTTATGCCTCACATTCACAGAAATCGAGGACCACCCAACACAAACTTATCAAAAAACCATGAAGCCAACGAGATTCCAAAAACCTGAGTCTTCAAATCACCGGAAACTGACTTAAGATGAGGGAGATATGAATTTTCAAACATTCCATCCAAATGAGCCTCGACCTCAATTTTATAAGCACCGCCAGTCGCTGACCTCCGCGAATGCAGCCAAGGCCCCGCGAATGCGGAAGGAAAACAATCAACACTCTGCGAACGCGGCCTGGGGTTTGTGAACATGGAGGGAAAGGACCCACACCTCCGCGAACGCAGAACATTATCCGTGAAGGCGGAGAGGAAGAGTCCCCAGACTTCCGCGAATGCGGAGCCCTATTCGCAAACGCGGGGGAGGAGATCTCAAACCACTGCGACCGCGGAACCAAGCCCACGAACGTGGAGACGAAAGGCCCACACCTCCACGAACGCAGAGCCAATTCCATAGACGTGGAGAAGGAATGGGTCTGTAACATCAGTTGTGCACCAGCTGAGTTTCTGGCATTCCATAAACTCTGACGGGGTGCTCGGGATTCGTTCGGAACCTCGTGCATGCAAAAGAGATATGCTACCCCATCAAATTCGACATTCTTGACTTAATGGAGAGCAGTCGAAATTTCCATACGACGTTATTTTGACAAAAAGTGGGTCCCACACCCAAAGCGCCAATTTAGCCAATTTCTACTGAGGGCCTCAGAATTAGATCGGAAGCCACAGGAAACGCATGAAGGGTCATTCTAGACCAAACTCGGCATTTCAAAACTAACCGTGCTGACAGAATTCTCATCCGAGCGCGTTTACCAAGAATGTTGACCAAGGTCAAACTTATGCCAAATTTTGAAAGTTAAAGCGCCAACTGGCACTAAAGTCACACCGGAAGCCTCGGGACTCGGGCCAATCATGATTCTAGCCTAATTTGGCCGCTCCGGAGCTGATGGAACCATCAGAATTCCCTTCTAAGGTCATTTACTTGAGGTTATGACCAAAATCAAATTTTCAGGCTTCAAATGCTCCAAAACAAGAAAACAGGCACAAAACCCAAACAAGCGACCAGGCAACCGAACCTACAGTGCCGGCAAGTTATAAATGGGTCGCTACAGGAATGCTCTAAGCGACAGGAAGAAGGCACAAACATACAAATGACCTGAAGGGTCATTACAACATCCACTACTAAAAGAACTTTCGTCTGCGAAAGTAAGGGTCAAGAAGTACCTGAGGGCTCAAATAAGCTGGGGAACTGCTCCCGCATCTCTCGCTCGGTCTCCTAGGTAGCCTCCTCAACTTGACGGTGCCTCCAATAGACCTTAACTACAGGAATGGCTCTCGACCTCAGCTGCCTCACACCTCTGGCATAAATAGCAACTGGCTCCTCAATATAGGTTAGGCGATCATCTATCTCAACAACATCATACTAGAGCACATGAGACTCATCTGGAACATACCAACGCAACATCGAAACATGGAAGACTGGATGAATAGCTGAGAATGCCGGGGGTAAAGCTAACTCATAGGCCACATCACCCACTGTCCTCAAGGTCTCAAAAGGTCCGATATACCTGGGGCTCAGCTTGCCCCGCCTCCCAAATCTCATCACGCCCTTCATGGGCGATACTCGGAGGAATACTCTATCACCAATGGCAAATCTCAGCGGCCGTTGCCTGCGATCCGCGTAAATCTGTTGTCTACTCTGGGCCATTCTGAGCCTATCCTGAATCATCCTCACATGCTCTAAGGTCTCCTGAAACAGATCTGTACCCCGCGGCATATGCTCCGTAAACTCAAACCATCCAGTTGGAGTGCGATAATGCCTACCATATATGGCCTCAAACGGGGCCATCTTAATGCTAGAATTGTAGTTGTTGTTGTACGCAAACTCCGCCAAAGGCAAGAACTGGTCCCACTGGCCTCCAAAGTCCATAACACAGGCCCGCAACATATCCTCAAGGACCTGAATAGTGCACTCTGACTGGCCATCAGTCTGCAGGTGGGATGTTGTGCTAAGATCCACACGGGTGCCCAACTCCTCCTGAAATACTCGCCAAAATCTGGAGGTGAACTGTGAACCCCGGTTTGAAATGATACAAACAGGCACCCCATGAAGACGAACCACCTCTCGAATGTAGATACAAGCTAACCTCTCAGCACTGAAGGATGTGTGAACTGGAATGAAGTGTGCTGACTTGGTCAATCGATCCACGATGATCCAGATGCTGTCAACACCTCTTGGAGTCCGAGGCAAGTCCACAATGAAATCCATGGTGATGCGATCCCACTTCCACTCACCACCAGGCCTCAAATGCTCGGCCTTCACCTGCTGACAACACAAGCAATGGGACACATAATCAGAGATGTCCCTCCTCATACCGCTCCACCAATAGTACTGCCTCAAATCATGATACATCTTAGCCGTGCCCGGATGGATGGAATATCTGGAATCATGGGCCTCACTAAGGATCAGCTATATCAAGTCCCCAACTCTCGAAACACAAATTCGGTCAGCAAATCTCAAAGCCCCATCTGAATCTAAGATTGCCTGCCCGACATCACCCGCCAAAACTCTATCTCTGAGTGCCACCAAAGACTCATCCTCGAACTGAAGACAACGGATCTGCTCCAATAGAGAAGACTGAGCTCCCACATAAGCTAACACTCGACTGGAATCTGAAATATCTAACCTGACCATCTAATTGGCTAAGGACTGGATGTCCAAAGCCAAAGGTAGCTTCGAAACTGAAAGGAACGCTAGGCTACCCATACTTACTGCCTTTCGGCTCAAGGAGTTTGCTACCACATTTGCCTTGCCCGAATGATAGAAAATAGAGAGGTCATAGTCCTTCAGGAGCTCAATCCAGCGGTGCTGCCTCGAATTAAGATCCCTCGGGGTCATAATGTACTGAAGGCTCCTGTGATTAGTGTAGATCTCACAATGAACTCCATATAGGTAATGCCTCCAGATCTTAAGCGTGAAAACTACCGCTGCCAAGTCCAAATCATGAGTGGGGTAGTTTTGCTCATGCATCTTAAGCTGCCTCGACGCATTAGCAATAACCCGACCCTGCTGCATCAGAACACAACCAAAACCAATGCCAGGTGCATGACAATAAACTGTGAAGCCCTCACCCTCAACTAGAAGAGTCAATATAGGAGCGGTGGTAAGCAACTCCTTAAGCCTGGGAAAGCTCATCTCACACTCCTCCGACCACACAAAGGGAACATCCTGGCGAGTCAACCGAGTCAGAGGCACTTCTATAGTAGAGAAACCCTCAACAAAATGTCTATAGTACCCTGCCAATCCGTCGAAGCTTCGAACCTCAGTCATAGAAGTGGGCCTAGCCCAATCTCGAATAACCTCAATCTTCGCCGGATCCACCATAATGCCATCTTTGGACACCACGTGTCCCAAGAATGCTACAGACTCAAGCCAGAACTTGCACTTTGAGAACTTGGCATAAAGATGATGATCTCTCAAAGTATGGAGCACTATCCTTAGATGCTGCTCATGCTCACCATGGCTCCAGGAGTATACCAAGATATCATCAATGAAAACTATGACGAAGGAGTCCAGACACAGCCTTAATACACGAGTCATCAAGTCCATGAAAGCGGCAGGGGCATTAGTCATCCCAAAAGACATCACTAGGAATTCATAATGGCCATAACGAGTCCTAAATGCTG
This sequence comes from Solanum appendiculatum, assembly GCA_018342035.1. Classification (NCBI taxonomy): domain Eukaryota; kingdom Viridiplantae; phylum Streptophyta; class Magnoliopsida; order Solanales; family Solanaceae; genus Solanum; species Solanum appendiculatum. The sequence goes on from JAGDQO010001697.1 coordinate 37,822, forward strand.
TCTTAGGGATGTCCGCTGCTCTAACCCTCAAGTGATGATAGCCAGATCTCAAGTCAATCTTAGAAAACACTGCGGCACCCTGAGGCTGGTCGAACAGATCATCAATATGAGGCATGGGGTAATGGTTCCTCACCGTCACCTTATTCAGCTGCATGTAATCAATACACATCCGCATTGTACCATCCTTCTTCTTCACAAATAGAACTGGGCACCCCAAGGTGATACACTAGGCCGAATGAACCCCTTCCCTAAGAGGTCTTGAAGCTGAACACTGAGCTCCTTGAGCTTTGCAGGGGCCATACGGTATGGTGGAATGGAAATAGGATGAGTACCCGGCTCCAAATCAATGGAAAAATCAATATCTCGCTCTAAGGGTAGGCCAGGAAGGTCGGCAGGAAACACATCAGCAAACTCTCTGACTATAGGCACTGAATCCACCGTAGGGCTCTCCCTACCAACATCACTAACATAAGCCAAACATCCGCTATCCACAAGCCTCTGGGCCCGAATACAAGAAATTACCCCAACTGGTGTGTGACTGCGAGAGCCCTGCCACACCACCGGCGGAATACCAGGACTGGCTAAAGTAACGGTCTTGGCATAGCAATCCAAGACCGCTCGGTGAGGGGATAACCAATCCATGGCAAAAATTAGATCAAAATCCAACATACACAATAAGATCAGGCCGAGTGTCCTGCCCCCGAATAGTCACCACACAGGATCTACACACTTGATCCACTACTAAAGAATCCCCTATCGAGGTCAAAAAATGCAAGGGTACTGCTAAAGGCTCTGGACTCACCCTCAACCATGGAACACAATAAGCAGATACATATGAATATGTAGAACTAGGATCAAATAGGGCTGAAGCGGACTGATGGCATAGGAGAACCATACCTGTGATCACATCATCATACGCCTCGGCCTCTGCTTTGGCTGGAGCTGCATAGAAATGGCCCTGGGCACCTCTACCACGAGCATCCACCCTGCCACCTGTCCCGCCTCCCCGGGGACCTCCCCACGCACCCTGATACTGACCTCCTTCTCTAGCTGGTGGTGCTACTGTTGAAACCGGTCACGTCGCCTGAGGAGCTGGTAAAGCTGATCTGGAGATAGGGCACTCCCTAGCCCAATGACCAAGCTCTCCACAAGTAAAGCAACCCTAAGAAGACCTACTCAAAACTGTAGGCCGGCCACCCCGACTTGAGGAACCTATCTGGAAACTACCTCGGCCCTGGTTCGGACCGGCATTGTAACCACCTGGGCAGTGCTGATCACCCATTGACTTCTGCAATGCTGCCTGAAATGGGTGACTAGGCTGACCTGACTGGAACCTCTGTTGGGCCCGGTCCTGAGTATCCCTGGGCCTGGAACGGTGCCTGCTAGAGCCGTCATCCTACCTAGCCCTCTTGCCGCTGCCCCCTTGGGCCTTGTGACAGAGCTGCTCAATCGTGCGGGCATGGTCCACAACATCCAGAAAAGAATGGCCCACTGATAACATTGATTGTGGCTCAATACGCAACGGCAATCTCAAACCTCGGACAAAGCATCTAACTCTCTCCTCCTCCGTGGGCAGGATCATAGTAGCATGACGGGACAACTTATGAAATCTGGCCTCATAATCGGACACCATCATGGAGCCCTGCTCCAACCTCGAGAACTCATCACGAAGGAGATCCCTAACGCTTCGTGGGATGAATTTAGCAAGAAAGACCTCTGAAAAGTTTACCCACGATACTGGCGGGGACCCAACTGGCCTGGTCTCAATGAAGGAACGCCACCACTGTCTGGCCGGTCCGTCTAGCTGATAAGTAGTGAAGTTGGCTCCTCTCGACTCCACTAACCCCAAAGCTTGTAATCTCTCCCGGCAGGAAGTAATGAACTCATGGGTGTCCTCCCCAACAACCCCAAAAAACCTCGGCGATGTCACTTTAAGGAACACCCCGAGCATCTTCTGCTCCCGAAGTGGCATAACGCCATCTAAGGCATTCGACTGAATGCGGCCGATGCTGGCGGCTGCTAGCCCTCCGGGGCCGCTGCTGTAGGCTGACCCTGCTGATGAATCTCTGGAACCGCTGGGGCAGGCTGATCTTGCTGTGCAGGAGCTGGCTCGGGAACATGTGTTAGGGCATGCTGCTGCTGCATACCCCCTCTAGCCGCCAAAATTTGCGTAAGCATCGCCTGAAGATCAGGGGCGGCAGCTGGTGCAGGCGGCGGCTGGGTTGGTCCCGGGCCCACCAGCTGAGGAGGAATCTGCTCAACTCAAGGCTCTGCCTCCGGCTCCGAAGTCCTCGCTCTATCGCGATCTGATGCCGCAGCACCACCTCAACCTCGGGGTCGACCTCTACTGCGCATGCGAGCCATCCTACGATAGAATGAAACAAGTGATATTTCATGAAATCAATCAGACAACGACACACGAACAGGAAACAAAGCAAGAAAACCTCCTAAAGACATCTTGTAGCCTCCCAAAGATAAGTCACAGACGTCTCCACGCCGATCCGCAGGACTCTATTAGATACTAGCTCTGTACATGTGAGACTAACGAACCTGGGGCTCGGATACCAACTTGTCACGACCTGATTTATCGAGTTATGATGGCGCCTACTAACCCGCCTGTAGGCAAACCAAGGCCCTATCCCGGAACTTAGCAGTAATGGGATTGAGGGTGGGATCTAACGTCAACTATGCGGAAGCCTAAATAAAGGAACAAATAAACGAAAGGTGAAAGCGAAACATCTATATACAATACAATAGCTCCCAGAACCTAAAAGTCACATGTACAGAACTACTAAACGAGTGCAAGTCCCAAAAGTGGACCACCAAAACAAGTTGTGTCAAAAGCAAAGAACAAGACAAAATATGTAACAGAAAGAGACAGGTAATCCAGAACGCCATGTGCTCACCCTCATCTCCGAAATAGACCGTTTCAAGCTCGAACTCAACGCTGATAACTGGTGCTCGGACCTGCATCACGAAAATAGATGTAGAGTGTAGCATGAGTACCCATACAATAGGTACCCAATAGGCATCATAGGCCGACTGAGCAAGAAAGGTAAAAACAGATTGACAGGATAGAATCTACAAAAATAGCGGTCAAGCGAAGATGAAACAAAGCACACGAGCGCAAAAGAAGTAAAACTAAGTACATCTAATCTAAACCTAACTGGACCCCCATAAGCCCAGAAGGTACACTTGTGCACAAGTTTAAATAAAACATGAACGGACCCCCATAAGCCGGATAGTTACACAGAAGAGCTATTCCACGGAAATCAAGGAAAACCCAAGCGACGAATTGAATCCACCAACCAACTCAACCAAACCAACTAGCCAACACCAACTCGGTCACAAGTCTGACTTTCAAGTAGAGTGCCAAGGCACGACGACTCTGGCAACCCCAACCTTGAAACGAAACAACCAGCCAATCCCAAGCCTTAATACTCCACTTCCCGATTAGCCAACACTATCGGGGGTCCTACCCAAGCCACTAGAGTGCGCCAGTACTCCCGGGGGCCCTACCCAAGCTAGTAGAGTACGCTGGACAACCCAAGTATCTCATATCCAATAGCCCATTTCGCTAATACTCTAGGGGGCCCTACCCAAGCTAGTAGAGTGTGCGGGGCCATCCAAATAACTTCAGACATTAATCCAAGGTGGATCGCCGCCCACTACCAACCACTGTACAGTTAAACCGATCTCGAAAGATCCGAAAGCCCGGGAAAAAAACAACATGTCTCTGACGACACATTGGCACCACAGAAATGGGGAGAGAAGCTAGAAAAGCACACCACAAAAGGTCCAAACTAGACTCAAACAATCAGACCCGAGTTTTCTATGCCGGTCTACAAGGACCTAGTCCTCCGAATCGACGTTGGATACATACCACAGTCAAACAGATGCATGGGCCTAAGTCAATACTACTCTATCCTAAACTAAGGCCAAAGATAGACTCCAATACAATAAGCAGCCAACCAGACAATCTGCACGTAGCAACAGATAAACAATCCAACAGATAACCATAAAACACTGATAAGCAACCCCACCACTAACATGGTACTAACACCGAAATTAACCCGAAAATCAACCCTAAAGCATGGTTTCTGAGTAGAAGAGATGAAATACTAGAACCCCACCCCAGATTCACATAAATCAGCGAGTATTCACACATTCCACCTCAATCTAAAGGAAGGGAAGTCGTAACTTATCAAAAGGCCGACCGCGCGCGCTCCAAATCACTTTGCCAAAGCTTTTCCCTTCCGAACGACCTTAGAACGCTGCCACACTATCAACAACAGAATCACAGCGTCAGTACGGTCGTTTAGACACTAAAATCATCAAAATCGGAGACAGACCAATTTCAGAGTCAAAATCGAGAAACGTGGGACCCACTCTGGATTTTCTGGAATTAACTCCGTGAAGAGGTCCCAAATCGTCCCTCGAGCCTGTGTTCCAAAACAGAACACCCCTCAGGCTCGGATCAGCTCCATGCAATCAAAATAAGAAATGTAAAACTTTACAAAATTAGCTTAGGATAGCAACCTACACCTCGAATTCATGGAAATCGAGGACCACCCAACACAAAATGATCAACAACCCACGAAGCCAACGAGATTTTTAGAACCTGGGACTTCAAATCACCGAAAACCAACTTAAGATGAGGGAGATATGAATTTTCCAACATTTCATCCAAATGAGCCTCGACCTCAATTTTATAAGCACTGCCAGTCGCTGGCCACCGCGAACGCGGCCAAGGCCCCGCGAACGCGGAAGGAAAACAATCAACACTCCACGAACGTGGCCTGGGACCCACGAACAGGGAAGGAAAGGACCCTCACCTCCGTGAACGCGGAACCCTATCTGCGAACACGGAGAGGAAGAGTCCCCAGACCTCTCAGACCTCCGCGAACGCGGGGAAGGAGATCTCAAACCTCAACGAATGCGGAGAAGACAGACCCACACCTCCACGAACGCGGAGAAGGAATGAGTCTGCAACATCAGTTGTGCACCAGCTGAGTTTTGGGCATTCCCAAAACTCCGACGGGGTGCTCGAGATTCATTCAGAACCCCGTGCACGCAAACGAGATATGCTACCCCATCAAAGCGCCAATTTAGCCAACTTCTACCGAGGGCCTCAGAATTAGATCGGAAGCTTCGGGAAGCACATGAAGTGTCATTCTAGACCAAACTCGGTATTTCAGAACTAACCGTGCTGAAGGAATTCTCATCCGAGTGCGTTTACCAAGAATGTTGACCAAAGTCAACCTTACGCCAAATTTCGAAGGTTAAAGCGCCAACTGGCCCTAAACTCACACCGAAAGCCTTGGGACTCGGGCCAATCATCCTTCTAGCCTAATTTGGCCGCTTCGGAGCTAATGGAACCGTCAAAATTTCCTTATGAGGTCATTTACCTGAGGTTATCACCGAAATCAGCTTTTCACGCTTTAAAAGCTCCAAAATAGGAAAATTTGCACAAAACTTAAACGAACGACCAGGCAACCGAACCTACAATGCCAGCAAGTCATAAATGACTTGGGGTCACTACAGGAACTCTCTAAACGACCGGAAGAAGGCAGAAACAAAAAAATGATCTGAAGGGTCATTACAATTAATGACACTAATCTTCTTTCGATCTCAAAGTATCATGGCATAAAATCTCCTTTCCGTCTCATTTATGCAAATTACAATTATTTTACTTTATGAAAATCCCTTTTTCGAGCCGATTTAGCAATGAAGATAAGTTTACAATTCCTTTTTCAAGAAAATATAGAAATCAAACCTAAATTGCAAGCATCGAACCATCTAACCACTTCTATTAATCCCTTTCGGGCATCAATCGAAGATCAAGCCTAGGGTTAAGTTGGCCAACTTAACACATTAATTAATTTCATGTTAAATGACTTGAACCCATGATTGAACAACAATAAAATAGAGCAAGGCACCAAACCCACTAAAATACATCAACACTCAACCCCATAATCAACCTCTTAGACTTTGAGGTTTCAACCAAACATCATAAAAAGGAAAGAAATTACACCCATGACGATTTCAGTCATTAATAAGTTAATAATAAGCAGGGATCTTCAAGACCCACTTTGAATTCAACTCTCCAAATGTTAATTTCAAAGCTAGAAAAAACCCCCAAGACTTAGGAGAGTAGAGAAAAAACTCAAACTTAGTATGTTAAAGTTGGAATTTATAAAAGTTATATTTTTTTCTCTCTAATTAACTATTTATATTCTCCCCAAAAATGAGTTCAAACTTCTTTTATGACTTGTTCAACGATATTAGTCGGGCTTGCCTAACTCATTCAGCGGATCGCCGTCTTGTCCTTGAGCTCGCCCTTTCTTGGTCTCAGCCTTCAGGTGTTTGAACCTCAGTTAGCGGACTCGACTGAGTCAGCCATTCCCATTTGGTGAGTCACTGATTTTCACCTTGATCGCCTTTTCAACCTTTATTTTAACTCGAAAGTCTATCACATTCGGTGGTGAAACTTAGCTCACCTTTTCTCATTCGGTGGAACGCTGAATTCTTCTTACCTTGCCCACTTGGCTTGACCCATTTTTATCGAACATTGTCAACTTTGGTGGAGTTGGTCATTTTGGCAATTCGTCCTTTTCTCTTGGCGAGCTTCAGCTTGGGGTTTTCACTTAAATTCAACATTTATGGCCTCTCTCTGTGTGGTTTAGTCCTTGCCTTGTTCATTGGCTTTCATCACTGCATAACACCAAAATATCACCAGAATAGGACATAATTAGGTATTGAGGACACTAATTGTTGAACTAAATAGGCCTCAAATGAGTGGAAATTAACCGCTCATCAACACCCCCAACTTAAACTTTTGCTTGTCCTCAATTAAATTAAGAATACAATTAGTTCAACTAGCGTGTCTACTGTAACACCACATGTATTTGCAGTTGTCCTTTGTATTGTATAGAAGACTTATGAGCCTAAATTCGAGACTTTTATCGTAGCACCGTGTGTGATTTGATAACATTGTGTTTTAATCAAAATTTAAAAAAATATATATTTATTACTTTTCTAAAATGTCTTAAATATTTATAGAAAAATTTTCTTAGCTACAATATATTTGTATATGTATTTATTTTTATAAGAATTTTATCTATTAGTATTATAGATAGTGAGTCTTCTTATGTCAAGAAAATTATTATTATATGTAGCAGGCTTTGTTCAAAATAATTTTTTATTAATTATGATATATTTTAAAAAATTATATTTATTTTACCACGAGCCTATACAATACCCAAATATTTACAAAATAGGATAAGTATCATGAATGGATAGAACCTCCCTTCCACGTGGAAGTGAAGGAGTAGTACAACAAATATGTCTGCAGTGACTAGCTATATATTTATAGTAACATTGTAAACTTATTAAATTATTAATTTATATGTGATAATTAATTGATGCTTCTTTCATTTCTCAATTCCTCACTGCCTCTTTTAAATTATATTTATAAGCATCTGCACTTTTTTTATTATTGAGTGGTATCTTGAAAACTTTCAACAACCATTTGTCTTCTTTTTGCTCCATTTGTCTCTACATATATATGACATGTAGGTACACACAGAAGCACTTGAAAAAAGGAAGATTTCATGGAAAAACGTTTTTTTGCATTATGTTTGCTCACTAAAAAGAAATCAAATATGTATACCAAGTTATTCATCAATCGTATTCAAGGTATGTTAAGGCAAAATTCTTTGTTTTCATATCGCACAAATCTAAAAATAGTTGCAAATCATCGAATGAGTCATTTGTTTTACTATTATATTCCTAGGAAGACCCTCTATGAAGAGCATTGGGATGTCAGCTGATTTTACTCCTTGATCTTATCGTACCGTTATCGTACTTGTAGAATTAAGAAGTATGTTAGATGGTTAAAGTTATTTTCCATCAAGTTTGTTATTTCTTGTATCTATCAGTGAGCTATTGTACTAAGAGAGAGGCTGAAATGTTGAAGAATTATTATGTTATACCTAAAGGAGTTGTTCAGCCATTCTTCCTCTCTAGAAGCATTTACAAAAATATTATTTGAAACCGATGTTAACACCTAAATCTTGTACTCTATACTTTTTGTTATATACTTGTCAAACAACCTTATTTTTAAACAGGCTCATACTATTACCAACTTGGAGTTGTTTACATTGAATCAAGTCAAGAATGTCAGTCTCCTTTTGAGTTTTGAAATTGAGTCAAGAGCTTCGAGTTTATTATGAGTTTTGTAGGCCTAAATGGCCGTATGAAAGTTTAATGAAGTTACGAGGAGATTGTTTACTCACCTTAAGATCTTTGTGAAAATTCTCAAATTTCAGTTACCTTTCAAAGTCAAGTTAAGCTTTCAGGTTCATTTTGAGTTCCTAAGAGGTTCTATGCGTCATTTACATGCCATACAAAAGTGATTACGGGAGTATGAGAAAAAGAGTACCAATGGGCCAAGATTGACAACATGATTATGGAAACATATGTGCATTACAAATTCATGACATGGCATGCTATGCATTCTACTCCTGAGCTATAATCGGGAGGTATGTGGCCTATTGTCTATATTTATACGTATGAGACACAGATGACCATAAGTTGGCGAATATAATGTCAGTTAGCTACCGGAAGGCACCACCATTGCTAGCATTTGGTTGAGTATGTCATGCATTTGCATCTATATATATGTATTCACGACATATGATTACACGAGCATACCATGCATATTTAATTACTATGAGGTCAGATATCGATCATGGAGGCTAACAGAGTTTCAGTTTCAAGCGGTATCTCTATTATCCTTTTTACTGCAGCTATTTATGATTCTACTTCCCGCCTTTCATACCAGTACATTTTTATTTGTACTAACATCCCATTGCCTGGGGATGCTGCATTCGTGCTGCAGGTTCAGACAAGGGTCTTAATCAACCTTTGCAATAGGGGTGTTATCTCAGTTAAGGATTGGTAAGCTCCATTCTTCCTGGAGTTATTGGTTGTCTAGAGAGTTTACATACTCAAGTTTTGTATATAATTTTTGGTATTCATTGGGGGCTTTCCTCAACCAACTTAGTTGTAATGTTCGTAGAGACTTGTAGACATACTATGTTGGGTCTTTTCAACTTTCTATTTATAGCCTCATCGGCTTATTGTACTAGTTCTTTAGCAGTTAAGTTGGCCTTGTCGGCCCTTTCATTATGTCATTGATGTTGTTGTGACCTCGGCGGTCTAGTTATCTTGTTTCATCAGTTTATCATGATGGCACTATCGGCCCTTATTGTTTCCCTTGCATAGTGTTATAGTGGCTAGCTTGGTCAAATAATGTACTAAGTGCCAGTTGTGCCTTCCTTAGTTTGGATCATGACAAACTTGGTATCAGAGCAAGTCGTTCCTAGGAAGTTCACAAGTCATGTCTAGTAGAGTCTTGTTTATGAGTGTGTTGTGCACCACATTTATAATTAGGAGGTTACCAGGCATTTAGAAATAGTTACTTTTCTTTTATCACATAGATCGTGCATTAAAAATAAGTCATAGAAAGTTACTTCTAATTCATATTCTTCCTAAAATGTTGTATAAATTTTGTTTATTAAAGGCGACCGTATATTATATGAAATTGTCAAATGTTTATTTTGTCAAGGAGGCATTTTCCGGCTCGTAACCCCTAGTCACATGATTGACTTTTATAAATTGCGTATCTTTGAATACCATGACTCGACAATGACTTATGTGAGTTATTCTATATGTACTATGTTCAAGAGTAAGTATCTTCATCTTTTTATAAGGATTTATATGTGAAAATTTGTGTATATTTATAATAAGTTCAAAGAGATTACTACCCGAGTAAAAGTTACAATTAGAAAATATCGGGGGATTAGACAAAAATTTAATACTCATAATTGCAGGGAATATAATATTGTTTAATGGTCTTTAGGAGGAAAGTTGTTAATTCTGAGATATAAAACGATGTTATCTGAATCAGTTGAATTATGTACTTTATATATTTATATATATGTTTTTGTGAGTGTGTGTAAAATGATGTTCTTAGTTAGGGTACATTGCTTCTGGGACTAAAGGAATGATAGCATCATTTATTTAGATACTAGTTATCTAGTGAATTAAATTAATATAGGTTCATATGCACATCTGCTATATTTTACTTGTTTATAGGATTATCTGTGTTACACGTCTTATATATTAACTATTACTTGTCGTTTGGTTCATAAATTTCTAGTTATAAGATATTTTCCTTCTTTATTCTGGAAAGCATTTATATATATGATACTTGTGTTGTAAGTAATTTTTCCATGATAAATATACTACATTAGATCAATTTCTTACATGTCTTGAATTCTATACAGAAGATGCCTATATTTTATATATCGACTGATATGCTAGGTATATTATATATTATAAACCATGACTAAGATGATCCCGGCAAATTTTTTTCATTGTTCATGGCATTAGATGCCTATAAGAAAAGGTCGTCAAAAAAAATTATATGAGAATATTTTATTGTATATTTGCTTGTAAGACCATATGTGTTATGTGTTTCATGACGTAAAGGTATACATGATAATGTTTTCCTAAGTTAACTAGCCTACATGCTAAATGTCCATTTGAGGTTAATGACTTACACATTATTTGTATCACTAACCTGTTATCTACAGTGACATGTTATGTAAATTATTAATTATATATTACCTATTTTTATAAAGAATATGATTATATGATGCATATTACATGAACTGTGGGCATATATGCACTCTCCTTAATGCGAATTTTGTTATATAAACGTTCTTCACGAAAGCTTAAAGAAATATTTGTTATAATTATTTTCTTCACTTGTTTGATCATAGGTTTTGACATATTTCTTTATATTCTATATTTGAGTGGTTAATCATATTTTGCATTCTTGATTATTTGTAAAATTTCTTTTTAAAAATATTGGGGAAAAGAGATTAATTATCATGTCAAATTATTTTTGCTTATTCGGATTGATAAGTACTTGTAGCTCCTAATATTATAAAAGAAAGCATGTAATGATCAGGTTCCTAAGTTATTAAGTATTATTCTTCTCATATTGCTATATGGACCAAATTTATGATATGTGTTCAGTTTTGAGTCTTTGCTTGAAACAAGATAATAAGAGTTTACTCTCTAAGATTTCTATAGATTTTTTTATTATGTATTTGATATTTATCTATGCTCTGTGTTACATTGTGCATAGGGACAATGAAGCTCCCTAGATCCATTTGAGGTATCTTACTTCTCTAACGATCATTTAATTTATTTTTTTAAGAACTCATGTAGTGAATATTATGTGCGGACCATCTTAAGAAAAGGTGTTTGTTGTATTTTGAACTCATTATAGTCTTTATTGAATATGGTAGTGTTATTTGAGTAATTATGCTACCATAATAAAATTTTGAAGCTAATAAGATAAGTGGGGAGAATCGTTTAAGCTAAGTAATTAAGTATAGGTATTAGTGAATATAGTGATTTGTAGTACGGGACCTTATTTTGTTATTTAGGAGTAATTTATTTGCTGGCTTATTAATTATTAATTTTTTATTGTTGTTGTTGTCATCCATAGAGACTTATTTGTCATTTTATTATGAATTTACTTGTAAGTCTATCAAAACTTAATTGCTAAACCACATAAACTTACTTACTTATTTAGTGAGACTTATCTATGTTTTACATAAACTAGTTATTTTTATTTTATATGCTTCATAAGATAAAGACTTACATGATTACATGATTTATGCATTATTTGCTTATATATTACTTGTTTTCAGAAAGAATCGATCACATGATTGTGTGCATACGAGCTATAGATTATTTTCCCATATGTCATAGACTAGTTGTTTGCAGTCGTAAATTTCTTAAAATATTTGTTTACATAACACATATATAAATTATACAGTATATGAATTATTGGTTACATGTAACTTGTTTATAAATAATGTGCTTACAAGTTATGTTTCATAAATGTATCGACATATGTGTAAACTTTTTTTTATAAGGTGAATGTTCCCATGTTATTTGTATTCTAGACCATGTGCGATATGAATTATTGTTGAAATATTACTTGTTTCATAAAGAATGTGTTTAGGTATTATATATTTTATGACATAAGGTCTCACATGTTACATGACTCACAGACTTCATGCTCATGCATTATGGGCTTCATAAAAAAAATACTAAATCACATGTTATGTCTATACACATTAGAGGATATACACCCACAAGTCGAAGGTTAATTTCTTGTATGTTATAGATGTTGTAAACCACTTGTTTATATGCCACATGCCTCGTATATCATTTGTTTGAGAATTATACATTTTTCAAAATATATTTAATTAGCTGTAGAAGTTTAACCATTTAATGACATATGATTTATGGTCGATAAGACACCAATGTATTTATTTCTAAACTACGATAAATGTACTAATAATTCACCTATCGCATAAAGCCTGGTAGCTGTTGTTGATACCCAATTTTGGCTCTCCCTTTTTTTAAAATTAATTTCTCTATGCTTCTTAGTCTTGATTATTTTTTTCGAAATAATTTTTAATTTTTTTAATAAATAATAAATTTGGCTCCAATAATAATTTTGAAGATATTTTATTTCTCTATTTAAAATACATATATACACAAATTATTAAATAACATTTTATAATATTAGTATAACAAACTTTTATTTTAAAACTCCAAACAATTTCCCTACGTTATTAGTTATAGCATCATTTTTTATGTGGGATTTATAATTACGCGTATGAAAACTATCTAAGTTGCAATATATATATATATATATATATATATATATATATATATATATATATATAGTATTAAAATTACTCAACTAAAAATATTTTATAATTTATTCTTTTCTCCATTCGTTTTAACAAAATGTTAGTATATTAACTTTTCTTTCGAATTCCAAATAATTTTTGCTACGTCATTATTTGAAGTTTCCTTTTTGTTTAGTTGCGGGCTATTGCTACGCGCATTTCACATAGTATAATATAAGTAATATACGTATATACACATTTTTAGAAAATTAATTAGGAAAAAAAAGTATCATTAAATTAATTAAGTGAAAAATAATTTAGAGAATAGTATTATTTTAACCAATTTATTTCTTTTTATTTATTTTTTACCTAAACTAATTAAACCTAACCCAACAGACCTTATTTCTCTCTTGCTCAATTTCGACCCAAGCGCCTCAGCCCCCCATTTGTCGGCAAACCAGCGAAACTTGATGAAACTCACCGAATCTTG
>JAGDQO010001698.1:0-15891 GCA_018342035.1 Solanum appendiculatum
ATGCGGCAAATTTTAGTAATTGGGCATATAAATACGCCCAAGATCATATAAGACTAAGAAAATAAGACAAACAAATTAAAATAAAGAAATTACATAAAAAATTATTAAAGTACCCTTGAAGTGCAAAAGCAAGCATGTTAATTTGTTGCTTGCTTTGGCACTTGAAATTGGCTAAGTAGCAATGACCAGTGGCGTACGCAGAATTTTTCATAAGAGGTGTCACATTTAAAAATAAAAATAAATAAATATAAACTTATAATATTATATTATAAAATTAAGAATTTTTTAGCGTTTTTATGTGTCTACCGAAATAAATTTAAATTAATAAAATTAACTATGAAAGAAAAAGTTGCTATTGAGGTTCAAACCCCCAACAACAAACTAGAAGTTAAGACCCCAGACCAAATGAGCTACATTCCTCTTTGGTATAAGGAGTGTCACTTTATTATATTTGATCTTTATATATATATTGCTTAATATTCTCCCAAGATGAGCTCTACGTAAGAGCCTTCTGTATTATATATAATGTTATACAGAGTGCAATGTATCAAGTAGACTAGGACTCTGATAAGAGTACAAGTTTATGTAAATAAGGACTCTTAGAATACTAAGTGTAAGACTAAAAGGATTCAACCTATTCTATATGCGTTAATACACCCCCTCAATCTGGACCGGCGAAGTAATAGACAGATTGTCTCATGAAAAAAAAAAGGCGAGATGAAGGCAGGCCTTTTGTGAAGATATCAACTAACTGCAATTGTGTCGGAACATATTGAACTATAAGATCCCCTTGTGCAACCTTGTCACGAACAAAATGAAAATCAACAGCAATATGTTTCGATTGATCATGAAAAATTGTATTGCGGGTCATGTAAGTGGAGCTGATGTTATCACACAATACATGAATTGGTTCACGAAGAAAGATACCAAGCTCAAAAACGATGTGACGAATACAACAAGTCTCAGCAACAGTGTATGCAACAGCCCAGTACTTAGCCTTTGTAGATGATTTTGAAACTGTTGGTTGCTTCTTCGCACGCCAAGAGATAAGATTAGATCCTGGGAACACAACAAAACTAGAAGTAGAACGACGACTATCAGGACAACCAGCCCAATCAGCATCAGAGTAAGCAATAACCATGGAAGTCGGTGATGAGGCACGTAAGTAAGACCATAAGTCAAAGTACCCTGCAAATACCTGAAAATACTCTTGACACAATGCATGTGAGTGGTACGGGGGCATGCATAAATTGAGAGACAACATTTACGGCATAGGAAATATCTGGACGTGTATAGTCAAATATTGAAGAGCACCAACCATGCTCCTATATTCACTAGGATCTGAAAGTAACTCATCGTCCATTAGAGAGATAGAAGTGCGAGAAGTAAGAGGGGTACGGACAGGTTTGCATGTGTGCATGTGAAATTTAAGCAATAAATCAGAAATGTACTTTTTTTGAGACAAGTGAAGACCGTGAGATGAACGAACCGCTTGAATACCAAGAAAATAATGAAGATTCCCTATATCCTTCATTGCAAATTGATGAGATAAACGAGAAATGAATTGATCAAGAAGACCACTATGACTACCTGTGAGAATGATATCATCGACATAGATCAAGAGAATAAGGACATGAGAAGAAGAGCAATATATAAACATTGAACTATCAGATTTGCTGCAAATAAAACCATGAGAAATAATAAATGAACTGAAGCGATGAAACCAAGCCCGAGGAGCTTGTTTCAAGCCATAGATGGCTTTGGTTAGCTTGCAAACATGAGTAGGATAGTCAGGATGAATAAAACCTAGAGGCTGCTTCTTGTAGACCTCCTCAGTAAGGATACCGTGCAAAAATGCATTTTTAACATCCAACTGGCGAATTTGCCAAGAAAAGGAGACAGCAAGGGAAAGAACAATTCTCGCAGTTGTTGCACTGACAATAGGGCTAAAAGTCTCATGATAATCAATGCTAGTTTTTGATGAATGCCACTACAAGAAAAAAGGCTTAATAGAGACCAACTTTTAGAGATGAGTCAAAAATGTAGTCTTTGAAAGTATGCTTATAGAGATGGGTTTTCCTTCTGGTCCCTAGTTTGCTATTTTAATTTTCTTATAACGAAGAGACATAATATGGTCTTTATATTAATGAAATAACTGGTCCCTAAAACTAAATTTAGTGGACAAAAGGCGCCTCTCACCTTGCTAAAAATTCATTTCTCTTTTTTGGGTTGTAGTCCAATATTTCTTCCAAAAGCAATAAAATCTGTAAACCCTAATCTCCTCACTATTGTTAGCTGACATTGAATCCCCGATTAAAGAATTTTGAGGATGGAGATGTGGGTCACGAGAAACCCACCTTTAAGTGCGGCTCGTTCAATTTGATGAAGAAGGTTGTTGCTAGACTTTGGAACAACTTCAATAATCAAGGCAATACAGGTAATTTTCTATTTTATGGATTCCTTAAAATGGGATTTCTGAAATTCTATGAAATTCAATCATTGGTTTAAGAGTTTTTTTGCCTTTGTATGTGTTATGTTGGATTCTCAAGGGGTGTGGTTGGAGAAGTAACAAATCATACCATATAATATGGTGTGTGTTGGTTTCCAATTGTCCACTGCCGCAACGCGTGTGGAACCATATATTCATGCTCAACTTTTTTGTTTGGTTCCTTTACTTGGTATTTAAACTAGAATCCCTGTGTTTTTTTTTATGGAATTTCACTGTATAAATACTTCTTCTCTTAAAGAAGTTAACTATTTATTTTTAGGTTTTGGATTAAAGGTTCTGTGAACAAGTCAATTCGATGCGTGTTTGAAGTAAATTTATCTCTAAAGTATTTGATATTATAGTTATAAATGTGATCCTTAGTAACACATGAGCTTCATCAAAACTTACACCACAGAATGTAGTGAGTATTTGTCCTCCCTTTTGTATTTCTCTTGCCCTGCAGTTTCCTTTTAGTTTTTGTTAAATATTAATCATCATTTGTGTTGTGTTGTGTTGCTTGCATTTTTTTTTTCCAGAAATGCATTTCCCTTAAAAATTCCTTTATATCCATAAGATACATAGAATTAATGTACATTGAGCTCATTAATACTCCATCTTGTTTGCTCATTGCTAACTCAACAAAACAGGACAATATGTCATGACAAAGCCATACAAAATGAAGAGATTAACGAGAAGTACGTGTAACTCATATGAGATACTCCCCAAGTCCTAGCAAGAATGTGAAAGTTGTAGCGGATAATTCAATTAGATACTCACATTGTACTTCTTCAAGCATATATATGAGAACATATCAAAGAAAATGATATGAATGATAACCAGGGAAAGCTAGCAATACACCCATCCGAAACCAAATGGTTCATTTAGCTTCCGCCCAAACTAAATGTACTTCTTGGGTTGTCCCCAACTCACTGAACCGTGGTGTGCCCTGTTTTAGATAGACAATATGTTTCTTAGGTGCTAGCACATAGTTCTTTATCCCATTGCTTCTTAATTGACAATAACTTGATTAACAGCGTAACTAGCAGCTACGCCACCGACTCTTAGTTCTTATTCCCATAGATCAAAAACTTATTCAATGACTTTCCAATCACATCTGTATCAGAGACGTCTTCTCATATGGCAGAAAATGGTGGTAGTATTGGAGGATCTCTTGTCTGATAATGAAAAGGAGCCAAAAGTGTTATAGTTAATGAGTTCAAAGTTGTTTTCTTTTGAGCTATTAATATTCTGCTCTTCTGCCCATGCTTTTATCAAAAAACTCAGCTTCTAAAACATTTCATCGAGTGAGCAAATCATGTGGATTATCTTAAATTTTGAAACTCTATCCTTGTTTTCAAGTGATATATCACACTCAGTTTTTGAATCACAATCGGCAACTTTCAGAATTGGCACCTTGGCAGCTCTTATTAGATGAACACAAGAAGCCCATATCTTTGAAGTGCATATACCTTCCCTGCATATTTCCTAAGATTTTGAATCTTCTTCTAATGAGAAATTTTAACTAAATTGTTGTCATAATTAACATATAGATCTAGGTGATTTTTTAATGCAATAAATCCATAGTGAAAGATTCAAACTACTCCACAACAGGAACATTACCAGAATGTCCATAGATATCCTTTGCTATCTCATTAGAAATATAAATCAAATCTTGCCTAACTTCATAATCACTTGGTTTAGGGCAGCAAACTATATAAATTTCATTAAGCAATTCTTCAACTGCAGATAGACGCTCCACGTGCACTTTATAGTTTTTCATTCGCTTCCATTCTAGGCTCTCTGCTCTCTTACGAATAACATTTACACATACGCCATGGGTTGGGGAAAATGGTAGTCTTATGATGTTTGTACTCAAATGCTTATGGGATCAGAGTGAGCATGCATTTATCAAAATTATTATTTCAATTACTTTC
Organism: Solanum appendiculatum; assembly: GCA_018342035.1. Lineage (NCBI taxonomy): Eukaryota > Viridiplantae > Streptophyta > Magnoliopsida > Solanales > Solanaceae > Solanum > Solanum appendiculatum. The sequence goes on from JAGDQO010001698.1 coordinate 4,423, forward strand.
ACTAAAAACAAGAGTTTGCTTGCATTTAATTTATTTATATTTTGTTTTTGTTATATTTTCTTTGATAAAACTGAGAAGGAACTTAAATACGTAATTGGTCTTTCAAATTTGATGTTCGTCCGTACAAGCATAGTGTTATCTCTCCATGTAAAATCAACTTGTAGATGCTAATTTAGTAGGATTGTGTAACTCAATGTTAGAAGTTAGAATTCCCAATGCTTTCTTAACTACTTCATGCATCTTCCTTCTTTCGATATACTGATTTTATTATCTTTTCTTAAGAACTGTCACGGTGTTTATTAATATTAGACATGCTTTTATTGTAATTGGAAAACCTAATATGTGTTTTTGTGCTGGTGTTTGACCACATGATGACATTTTGCCATCAAAGGTATATGGAAAGGAATCTGGCAATAGTTTAGCTAATGAAAATTCTGAGTTTTGTTTCCTTTTTATTATTTCTTGAAAAGTATTTCTTTTCTGATTTATATAGAAGAGAATTTTTTTTGATGGTTATCATATATTTGAAACTGAGCACTTGTCTGAAGTGTATGAAGTACATCCATGTGCAGAAACCTATATGGTTTGGAAAGTGTGGTGACTAGTGGTCTCGTGGAATAGTTTTAGGCTAAGTTGCTCGAAATCTCCAAAAATACTGCTGCTCTCGTGTCAAAATAAACCTGAGTAATAAGGAGAAGATTGTGTTGCTATTTAGGTGTAGGGTGGGGTGAGGGTTGATTGTTAGAGAGGACTTATCAGGTGTCAAATAACTAAATTTTTTGTAGCTCTAGTATGTGGTCAGAGGTGTTGTGGTCAGGTTATTTCCATATGTCATCCCTCGACTTGGCAGATGTAATTATCTCACTCCTTGTTTAGTTTCCAGTGTATTAGTGGCGTGGATCAGCTGGAATGAAGTTTTCAATAAATCATATCATTCTCTAGAGAGTCAGAAGCATATCAAGATGGTGAGTCGAGAAGTAAAAAGTTTGGTTTTTTATTGTTAATGATAAAAGGTAACATAAAAAAAAGTTGGTTTATTTCTTTTTGCCTCTATTAATTTCTGGGCTCATCTATTGTATTATTAACATTTTGAGGTAAGTATATATGCTTTGTGTGTTATAGCCTATAACTTCTTTAGGCATGCGATTACTTTTTCCAAAAAAAATGTACCAGCATGTCATTCCATCTTGTAAATTTACTATAGAGGTCGAGAAGGGTGACCCGAAGAAACTTCGTCATGTATTATTAGATGCAGTGGAGGAAAGTTATCCCCCCACCCCATATTAAAAATGGAAAAAAAATTCTTTTGCATGTTAATTTGTAGTCTGAGTTGCAAGCAGAAGCAATGTTTAATGGCTTGACCAGTTTGGGGACTTGATCTTGTTTTATGTTTTTGTAACTAACTTGAGCAATTTAGAAAATCATTTACTCTTATTTTATTTTGGATATCTGGTCTATCAATCTGAAGATACATTTTTATCTATAGTTGACATATTTTATAATTCTTAGAACTTTGCTGTAATGTCACGACCCAAGCCTAGGGCCTAGATGTGACCGGCGAATGGGGAACCCGAAGGAACCCCAAACAAGCCTCATAGCGTATCATTACACATCCTTGGTCGCGGAAGCAATTAAATGACCATAAGCGATAAGCATAATCAAGGGGGAAATCGGGACTAAGGGAGCAAGAAAAAAAAAAAAGAAATGATACACAAATACCATAGATGAGTCAAGCTCAAGCATAATACACAACTTGTCCAACACCACCTCTAAACATGAGTACTTAGCGGGGGCCAAGACAAACTACCGGGCTCACCCTCATAGTCAAAACATAACTAGAAAGGAAAAGTTTTATACATAGCAAAAGATCATGAGCAACGTCCCCGAAATGGAGGACTCACCAATAACCACTATAGAAAATCGTACTAGCCACGCGGAGGAGGATGGTCAAGCGGTGCTCCGGTCCCTACATGGTGACATCATGTAGGCATAGAGTATGCGTTAGTACATTTGAATGTACTAAGTATATGGGATGCAATGCAATGCTACATTAGATGGACATCATAGGAAAAATGCGTAATCATACCCGATAAATAGCATATTAATGAAATGATATGTATAATGATGCTTACATAAAAATCATATTTAGTGGGACGCAGTACATGTGTGGCGAGTGACCATCAATATAGTGTTTCCAAGGCCTACCACCCCCTTGGAGAGGCGAAAGAGGTACAAACCCCTCAATATGGTTACACGGGCCTACCACCCCCCGAGCTAGGGACCAAGGTACAAACCCCTCGATATGGTTATACGGGCCTACTACCCCCCGTACTAGGCAACCAAGGTACCAACCCCTCGATACGGTTATACGGGCCTACTACCCCCCGTACTAGGCAACCAAGGTACCAACCCCTCGATACGGTTATACGGGCCTACTACCCCCCGTACTAGGCTTGGTCGACTCACAACACTTATATAGAGAAAATCATATACATGTGTCCATTTCATCATCATTTCAGTAATTACATAACCATCCGACTCATAGGACGTACCTTGGACCTTCCCTTTCCTAAGAATTCTATAAATGGGCATTTTATCAAACACAAGGTGGGCAATTGTTCATGTAAATGAAATCATGTATTTCAAGAATACTAAGTCCAACCAATTCCAAAATCCATATAAATCAGCCCACCAACAACATACATATATATATCAACCTTCATAATTTGATCATGGAGGCATGTAAACCATAAACATCACATAATAATTCCATTTCATGATAATATACAAAATGGACCATAATAGGGTGTGTAGTAGTAATTCCATAATTCAAGAGTTCATAAATAATCATAAGGACCCATAAACTTGAAGTAGAAATAGAGGATAAATGGTTGGACTTGTGGAAAGGAAGGTTTCCACAATCAAACCCACATACCTCAACTTTGGAGAATCCTTGATGAAGATTGGAATGGAGAATCGAAGCTTGAGATTGAGTCTTGAATCCGGAATTAGAGCTTGAGATGTTTGAATTTGGTTGAAGATCTTGGTGGAATTTTTGGAGAGGGCTTAGAGAGTGTTTTTGGAGTTAAGAAAAATGACTAAGTATGGGACATATCCCATTTTTATAAAAAAACGTCTCCAACCCGCCTAAAAAAATAGCTCACTGGAAATTGCAAATCTGCACAGACAGGTTTTACGAAAATGGTCATAACTCCCTCATCCTAACTCGGAATGAGGTGAAACCAAGTGCGTTGGAAAGCTAACTCAAAGAGCTTTAATTTAATAGTTTGCAGCCCTTCCAGTTCCTTGTGTGCTAAGAGATATGCCCCTTTAAAGTTGACCCTCCAAATTGCAATTTTTGTGATTTTTGAATTTTGATACGGTTGCTCTAAAATTCGGGTTAGACCCATTTCCCACTCAATTTGACCCCAAAAATAAGAATATGAAGTCGAATTTCCGAAATCATGCACGGATTTTGAGATATATGGAAATTACAATTATAGGTGTTTCCGAAGCACATTTTCGGGCATTTTTGGGGTCGTTTCATGTAAGTACTTGATCGTAACGTTAAATACATAGGCTTCAATTTGAATTTGTTATATGGTCTATACCTTGTTTAATTTAAATTTTCTTGTAGATATTTTCATTACTTTTTTACTGTATGTATTGTGCTTCTTTAACAGGTTTTGAAGACTTGAAGAGCATAGAAGTCCCAGACCAAAATCGAAAATGAATTTAAAACTCAAGATGCAAGATTTTAAGACCTCAATTAATGGTTATCATTTTGCAGCGACTGTAGGGCAATTTTTTACATTTTGTGCAATGAATGTAACGTGTGATAGTATCATGCAACATTGCTACCTATGGGATGCTAATCCATTTTTTTGTAATTAATCATATAAATGAAAGCATGGGATTATTGATATTTTGTCTATTTTCATTTGAATTTTTATATTATAAAAAAAGTATTTAAGGAAATAGTACCAAAAAGTTTATATATTTATATATTTAGGACCAGAAATATTGTGCTTTTAACAAACAGATGTCTCGTCTTAAAAAGTCTTTTAAGACCAAAGAATATGTACCAAACAACAATTTAAGGACCAGAAATATAGTCCCTAAAGGTCTTTTAGGACAAAAATAAACCTGGTCGCAAAAAGCATTTAGGGACCGGCTATAATTACCCGTCGTTATTGAGTTTTAGCGAAGAAACCTATTGCGACGAGTGGCGACCAGATTTTTCTGGTCGTTATTGGCTATTAGGGACCGGAATAAGTCTTTTAGGGACTAGATTTCCCTTAACTAATAGCCTTTTTTCTTATAGTGTGCCTTGTGCAACAAGATGAGCCTTATATTGCTCAATAGACCCATCTGAATTATATTTTATGCCATATACCCATTTAGAACCAACTAAGTTCATGTTCAGAATACACGGAACAAGGACTCACATTTTTTTCTCCAAAGGGGCATATAATTCATTTGCCATTGCTTGTTGCCACTTCGGAATTTTCACAGCTTGAGAAAAGCAAGAAAGTTCCTGTTCATGGATATTAGCACTCAAAGAAAAATGGTGTTTTGTCTTAGAAATACCAGACTCAGTTCGAGTTTGCATTGGATGCTAGGGAATGGTAGATGAAGAAGGTGAGGAATTAATAACAGGTAACGAAGTAGATAAGGGCGGTGAAGATCTTACTGTTAATGACTCACTCGGACGAGGTACAGGTAAATTAGACTCTATAATAGAGATCTGGTAGCTTGTGGAGTCAAAAGTTCCAGAGGAAGAAGGTTGAGACACTTGAGAAGTAATTTGTAAGGATGGAACAGAGGTAGACATAGAAGATTCGAGATGTGTAGGGGGAGTACTATGATTTTGAAGCGACATGACAACAAGAGGATCAGAACTAAAGTATGAAGGAGAAATAATTGTGGGAGGACTAGACAACTCAGAATATGGAAAAACTAGTTCATGAAATATAACATGCCGACTGACATAGACACGACCAGTTTTGGGATCTAAACAACGATAACCTTTATAGGCAGATGCATAGCCAAGAAAGACACATCGAATCAAACGGGGTATAAGCTTATGAGAGACTCGAGCAGACAAATCAGGAAAGCACTCACAACCAAAAACTCGAAGAAAGTTGTAATCAGGAAGTCTATGAAACAGTTTCTCAAATGGAGAAAGACCACGTAAAACTGGTGTAGGTAACCTGTTAATGGTAAAGACATCATAAAATGCAGCATCAACAAAAAATTGAAATGGAAGAGTAGCATCTGTTATAACAGTGCGTACCATTTCAATAATATGTCGATGTTTCTATTCAGCAACACCATTTTGTTGAGGAGTGTCCGGACATGACTTACGAAAAGAAATGCCTGAATTAATAAAATGTGAAATCATGGCCTTGTTGTCAAACTCACATCCTCCATCACTTTGGAAAACTTTTATCTTAGTGTTGAACAAATTTTCCACCAGTTTTTGAAAAGCACAAAAATGAGGAAAAACTTTTGATTTATTTTTCATTGGATAAAGTCACGTAAATCGAGAAAAGTCATCAACAAAAATAACATAATATTTAAAGCCCAAATTGGATAAAACAGGTGATTTCCATACATCTGAGTGAATGATGTCTAAGGGAAAAGAACTACAATGGTCCACGAGATTGAATGATAAACGATGAGACTTTCCTAGACGACAAGAGACACGATTATTACTAAACGAATTAGACAAACTAATAGAATTATTTTTCCTAAGACTAGCTAAAACATGAGTTCCACAGTGTCCCAAGCGATGATGCCATATATCACTAGGATGACGAAAAGCAACACACGCCCGAGGAGGAGAAGACTTGGATCAAGGAGATAAAGGATATACGTCGCTCTTACTTGAAGCTTGAAGGAGAATTTGACCTGAGGCTTTGTCCTTAATGGCAACAAATGATGAGTCAAAATTAACAGAACAATTATTATCCGTGCATAGTCTTTTCACAGAAAGTAAATGGTGGCAGAGATGGGGAATATGAAATATGGATTTCAAATGCAAGGGACGGGATGGAGTGGGTAATTGAGCATAGCCAATATTTGCAATTTTAAGCAAAGATCCATTCCCAACCAATACATGATCAGATCCATTGTAAGCAGATATATGCATAAAATTACCTTCAGATGGAGTCATATGAGCGGAAGTAGCTGAATCAAAATACCAAGGAGCATCATTTGTTTCACCAACCGGCATAGCAACGAAAGACTTAGGCAGATCGTTAGCAACAAAAGCATGGTTAAAACGATTATTGCACTGAAGAGCAGAATGACCAAGATTTCCACAAATTTGACAAACAGGTGGAGAAGATGAGGGACCTAAAATTCCAATGGACAATGAAGGTACATTAACAGAAGGTGAACTATATGAAGCTGTTAGAATGCTACCAATACCTGGCGATGATTGTCCAGAGAAACCACCGCGAGTAAAAGAGTTGCCAGAAGGAACTTGATGTTGTTGACTTCGACCAAAGGAACCTCGACTTCTACCACCACGGCCTCGACCTCTAGAGTAGAAGGAGCGGCCTTTGCCACGACCTCCTTGAGTAGCAAATGCTTGATGAGTGATAGCAGAATCTATATCCTTGAAGCGTTGCAACCGTTGTTCATGGAGTAGAAGTTTTGTTCTAAGTTCTTCAAGTGATAGTGAACCAGGAAAGTGTGTAATAATCCTAACCAAAGTGTCATATTCCTTGCCTAATCCAAGAAGCACATGATCAATAAAATCTTGAGAAGAAACAGGAGAATTTATTGCCGCAAGCGAGTCAGCAATCTTCTTGGCCTCTCGAAGATACTGATCCATCGACATAGAGTCTGTTTTACGCATAGTTGTAAGTTGTCTCTTTAGTTCTATAGACTTCGCCTGACTTGCATCCATGTAGAGACGTTGTAGAAAATTCCAAATATCACGTGAAGTAGGCAGTAAATGAACATCCATAAGAACTTCTTGAGAAAGTGTCGCAAATAAGCAAGAATGAACACTTTGATCAACTTTGAGCCATGACAGATAAAGAGGATTGGTCTGTTGAGTTCTGGATGCATCATAAACAAAGGGATTTGGTGGAGATATTGAACCATCGACAAATCCAAGAAGTTCATGGGAGAGCAAGAGAGATTGAAATTGAGTACGCCATGTGAGGTAGTCTTCAATAGATGCAAGCTTTATAGTCACCAGATTCGTGACGTTTGGTGCAGTAAAAGCAGCAACATGATTATATGTTGAGAGAGATGTTGGATCTGTAGTTCCGGTAAATGGAAATTAAAAGGGGAAACCAACACTACTAACAGATGGACCAGATAAAGTAGTGCGAGAAGAGGTCTGATAAGGAAAAGAAGTTGGCAGTGTAGAGAATGAATAAGATAGAGGAGGGAGACTGGCAGAAATACCTCAAGATGATGTTATAGCTACAGTAGGGATTGTAGAATCTGTTTGAGAAGATGGGATAATTGGGTCTGAAATTGTTCCAGTGGTTGACACCATCTTTACGTGAGAGGAAAAAAAAACCTTAATAGGAAGAATTTGCAACCACTTTATGTGAGAAAAGAGAAAAAATTTGGAATAGCTGTGCTATTAATGGCTATCTGATACGATGTGTAGAATAATATTCTCCCAAGATGAGCTCTACGTAAGAGCCTTCTGTATTATATATAATGTTATACAAAGTACGATGTATCAAGTGTACTAGGACTTTGATAAGAGTACAAGCTTATGTAAATAAGGACTCATAGAGTACTAAGTGTAAGACTAAAAGGATTCAACTTATTCTATATGCGTTAATAATTTATACTTATTTAATAAAAAATTTTGACGAAGCCGTGTCACGTGTCACACATTCGCCTAAGGTAAATCCGTCCCTGGCCATGACGATGAAACAGAGAGGTGAAGCACCTCACCTGTCTCTTCTTATATTAGAGAAATTTAATAAAGCAAAGAATTTAAGTTGAAAACAGTTTGGTGTGGCCATATGAAAAGGCTCCGACGTTAGATTTTTTTATGACTTCTGTTTTGTTATTTTATTGAATGTAGATATACAATTTGCAAAAAACAAATCTTGAAAAGTCATTTGCAAGAAGAATAAATTGGTTCAATATTTACAGATACATACTAGCTTCAGAAAACTTATAGTATTACATTAGCAATATAGCTTTCATCGCAAGTATCTTAGCTATCACAAATTGTTCTAGAAATTGAAATAAGTACGTATCTATTTTGTTACCATTTAAAATTAATTAAAGATAACATCAGAAAATGACATAATTAATCACATAAATCAAGTAAGAGTATTATATCAAGAAAGAGAACTTGTGAAAATGACATTAAATTTGAAAGGAAGGAATAGAGGAAGAGGAATGAAAATGGTAGGGTAACAAAGTTAGGTGACACGTTCAAATGTTTGGAATGAAAATAAGAAATGACTACATAAAGAACAAAGAGTGGGATGAAGAGGGAAAAAAGAAAATAATAATGTGCAGGCGCACGCTATGACAGAAAGCTAGAGAACGACCCAAAAGGATTGGTGGGAAACAAAGGAGGTCAAAAAAGTCCATACACCTTAGTATTTCATTTGTATCTTCTATTACCTTTTAACTATTGTTTTAGCTACTCGCTCCGTCTCTATTTATTTGTCAAATATTTTTAATTTGATTTTTTTCATTTACTTATTATTTTTGACAAATCAAAAAAAGATAATTTTATTTTTACTATTATTTTCTCAATTTATTAACATTAAGTTAATATTTTTGAAAAATATAGTCACTAAACATCTTTGAGACCCTATTAATTAGTAGAGGTAAAATGGTAAACCACTATACTAATTATTATTTTCTTAATACGTGTGTCAAGTTAAAATTTGAAAATAAATCTCCTAGGTTCATTATATTTTACTACTTTAAATCTGTAAATGATATAAAATCCTTGCAATTAATTTTCCTAATATCATGTGCATTATTTGTTATTACTTATTCTTAATTGGTAGTTCATATTCAATTCAATGATACATGATTTTCAGGCGCAAATTACTTGATAATTTTGAAGTATTCTATTAGATTCCGTTTATCACATTATTTGTAAGTGATTTTCAATAAAAAGAAATTTAATATATTCTTAAGGTAAGATAAGAAGATTTTTTTTAATTATATTAATATTTTGTTTGAAATGAAAATAGGATAAACATAGAAATGAAAGGAGAGTAGTATTAGTTTTATGTGATAAAAATATAAATTATAGTAGTGTGGAGGCACTAGGACCCAACAGAAATATTGAAAAGGAAGGCGCACAAAAAGAGATCCCAACAAGAACGCAACTCTATTTGTGCTACAGACAACACAACACCACTTCCACTTTCCACTTTTTTCTCCATCATTCTCATCAACGAAACTAAATCCATTTTCACACACAAATATCCAACGAACCACCTTTACTATATTACTTTCTTTTTCTCGGTGTTTTGGCTAATTCTCTTGTTTATCTGCCTCATTTTTAGTAATAATGGCTCGTCAATTCTGTTTTTGAGAAAGTTGGGGTTTTAGACCATAGGGTATATACTATAATGGGAAATTGCTGCTGTTTGGGGCAACCTTCAATATACAGTCTCTCTTCTAATGCAAAATCTGGTCAGTCTTTCTCCTAAAATTAATTTCTTGTTAGATGATTTTTCGAATAGTAGTAAATCTTTTCTTCTGTTTAGTTTAGAAGGTTCATATGTTTTTATTTTTCTTCTTTACGTTTTTCCTTGTTTCTAAATATAGATAGAGTATTGGCTTTTCGATGAGTTTGGATTTTGTTATACTTGGCAAGCTATGCAACATAAGAAAAAGAAAAAGGGTTACTGCTTTTAAGGTTACTCTTGTTATATATTCTGTTCTGGTTTTCTTTTTGGTTCTTACTACACGATTTTACTACTTTCGTTCTACTGTTGAATCTTTTACTATATCAGGATTAAGGCTTTACTTTTTGTATTTTCGATCTTAATAAATGAATCCCTACTATGTCAAATCAGTCAACTGCAAAACTCAAAAGTTAAGTAGTCTGCCTCAAAGGAAAACCTTTTGGTTATTGAATACAAATTTAATTTCAAATTGTGCACCATATAATTTGCCTAACTCGTCTCTCATAGACGGTTCAGCGATTGTTTAATCTGCATAATATGTACTTAAAATTATTTCTTGCCTTATTCCTAGACTAGGATTAAAGTTGGTAAATCTGACATGGATGTTGGAGGGGAAGAAAACCTTTATGTTGCATATATATGTACTTACAGAAATGGTTCATGTCCTACTTTTTTCAGTCGAAGATTAAAATTTTCAAATACAGTATGATTTATGAAAAAATAAGAATTTCGCATTAAAGTATAGGAAAATAATTGGTGGTTTTCTGTATGTGGATGTTATGAATGTGATATTAAAGTAACTGCTTCATTTTTGTGATTAAATAGTTTATGAGCTTTCCCAAGTTTCACGTTCTTGAATCAATTATCTTCTGTTTAAATTAACAGTTAGCTTTCATTTCTTGAGTCAACTGATTTTTTCTAGCTGAATATCTAAAGATGATGTGTGTTTTTTAATTTGTTTAATTGATGTGATCTGGAATAACACTAAAAAACGGAGTGTAGTTTGTTGCATCGTTGACATGCAAAATATTTCAGAGCTTCTTACCATGTTTCTGATTTCATTTGAATATTTGATACTTCACTTGATAGGTAGTTTCAGAGAAACAGAAACCACTTATGGTTGCCTTCTCTGATTGGAACCGTTCAAAATAAATGTCAATATGTTCCCCAAATTCTGTGGTGAATATATATCATTTTTTTTCAATTTTACCTTCTTTCAGAGTCTCCTAAGGATGAGAGTCCATCTCAAAAGGCAAGGATGGATCACACTAAGATGCCTTCAAATCCTGAAGAAGTAGAAGATCTGCGTCGTAGTTCAGCTACAAATCCATTGATTGCGTTCTCCTTTGATGAACTTAAGATAATAACGTGCAACTTTAGACAAGATTACATGCTGGGTGGAGGAGGATTCGGAAATGTTTATAAAGGATATATTACTGAAGATTTGAGGGAAGGATTCAAGCCAATTACAGTAGCTGTTAAGGTTCATGATGGAGATAACAGTTATCAGGGACATAGGGAATGGCTGGTAATTAGCCTAGTGAAAATTCTTCCATATGATTTATGTTTTCTTGAATTGTCTGAATAGATTTCTCAAACTATATGTTCTTTCATATCTTCCAGGCTGAAGTGATATTTCTGGGCCAACTTTCGCACCCAAATTTAGTAAAGTTGATTGGTTACTGCTGTGAAGCTGAACATCGAGTTCTTATATACGAGTATATGGCTCGGGGAAGTGTTGAAAACAATTTGTTTTCAAGTAAGTATGATTAATTCTTTTCTAGAATGTGATACTTTAGATGTTCATTTTAATGATCTG
>JAGDQO010001699.1:0-18431 GCA_018342035.1 Solanum appendiculatum
ATATATTGAAGAATTTTTTGAAGTGTGTTTGGTTGTGAAGGAATTGATGAAGTAGAAATTAAATTTTCCATTTTCAACTAGTACAATTATTTTTTGGAAAATTAGCTAAGACTTAAATATACGTGCCAATCGAAGGAATGGCACCATTTTCACGTGGTGTTAAGATTATTATTTATTTATTCCTTTTAATGCAGCTTTATTCCATTTTGTATATTTTCAATCTTTCAATTTATATGATATAATTTGATCAGACGTAAAAATTTTAAAAAAAATGAAACTTGTTAACTTTAAAGTGTCCTTTAACTTGGTTTCAACTTGCATTTATGTTCTCCAATTTTTGGTATGCTCAAGTAGGCATTTAAACAAGTATAAAATTGAACAAGTAGACACACATGTCTTACGTGGTGTCCTGCACGACAATTTGCAGTCATATATAGTGCCCAATGTGTATTATGCCAAGTAGGACATGTGTGTTTACTTATTCAACTTTATACAAATTTAAGTACTTACTTGTATATATACAACGTTGGAGAACACTGATGTCACCTGAGGCCAAGTTAAAAAACACTTTTATATATTATGCCAAAAAATTGGTCTTAAACATAACATGTCATTTGTGTAGCTATAAAAGATTGTCATCAAGAGGGAAATGAGAATTTATAATGGTTTTCAAATTTAGAAAGGTGTGTGTCATTCATTTTCAAACAAACAAAATAAGAAAATATTACTCTGATTGGTTTTTCATCTTTTTTTTTTAACCCCAAAGAACGAAAAAATTTTAAATTTCATTTTTTTAAAATTTTAAATTTGCTATTTAATCTTTAATAATATGTTCTTATAGTCTTAAAAGAAGTAGTTTTGATATGTACAAGGAAAAAATCGTTTTAATAATTATATAAAATGAAATTGAGAGAATATAACAAACAATTGTACTACTAACCCCTGACAGGTCAAAACGAGGAATCTTTTAGTAATAATTGATTTCATACGTATATATACTATATAATATAGTAGACCTTTTAAATAAAAAAGGGTGTGTAAGTGCCTTGACTTAATTGTTTATTTATGTCTTGTGTTTGCTTTTCCTAGTGCGTCTGGTTTTTAAGGTGTATGATACTTAAAATTAATATTTTAAAAAATGAAAATATATAAAAAAAAATATTACTAAGTATAGAGAATAATTCTTTTAAATGTCAATTCATACTTATTGAACAAATTAAAGTGATTCTGTCACTACCTCCAATTGATTTTAATTTGTATTGGATGGAAACGGAACTAGCTGAATTATTAATTCACAAAAGAATAAGTCTTTGGAGGACTTAGATTGTGATGAGCATGAAACAGGCATTTTATTGATGAACATTTATGAGTATAATTTTATATATATTTTATTCTCTTTTTTTCTAAATATTTTATATGATTTGAGGAGTGTTACTTGTTAGTAACGTATTTCTGAACATAGAATGATAGGGACTTCCCTAGGCTATTTATGGAGTGTTTTTAATATCTTGGTCTTTGATTTGAATGATTGGAGATCGGATTCGGAGGTCAGTAGCATTCAATTTCAAGTTTTGAAAAGTAGTTGGATTTGGGTGTGTTTTCTTTTTATTTACTTTTGTTGATGTAACTATTGATTCTTTGTGTTTGACAATTGTTATGTAGTCATTTAGGAGAATATTTGTAATCCTCTTATTGTTATAATGAAGCAATTCAGATCTCGGCGATCCCATAATTATAACCTTCAGTTTGAAAGATTTTTTCACGTAAAATTTGATGTTATTTATTTTCGAGCTTACGTCTTTCCATCATAACACTTATGTTATATTTGATTACCAAGAACATTGAGCAACACTTTACTTTGACAAAAATAATATTTAATGTCTTAATATTTTTTGTGAGTACCCATGATTTTATGTAATAATTGAAATATGTTCATTGCATATATATGACATACATAAGCTAATTAAGAAAGCAAACTCACTTTTGTTAGGGAGTACAGCTTACCCTCTTGATGTGAGTCTTTCTTATGTGAATTCAAATTTTAGTGGACTTTAATATGAATATCGCGGAATAAGAAAAGAAAAAGACAAAGTCATAGTTAAAAACTTCCTTGTCATTTATGTCTTGAGAAAGATAATGTAGTTACGATATTGTCTGTGTGCATGTTTATTGATTGGAGTAATTTTCTTTTTATCCTTATGCTCCCGTCATGATTATTTTAATTATAATCAAAATTCTTCAGTGAATGTATTTTCACTTTGCTCCGTCCATGATTATTTTAATAATTAAATTCATCATGTCACTTTCCATGAATTCTTCCGTCTAAATCCAGTGTTTTTTCAACTGATCACATTCACTAATTTTTTGGAATTAGCGACTTGATGAAAATTAATTAAGTAGGGCATGCTGCATTATTCCTTATTAGTCCAATCAATCTATATAATAGGATTCTTGTCGATTTTGGATGTGTCTCTCACTGTTTTTTGCATAATCAGTGCTCTCTTTGTCTCGATTTATGTGACATTTTTCATTTTTCAAGAGTCAAACAGTTGGAGTTTGATCGGTAATTTGTGCATGGATTCTTCAATTTTTTTGAAATGAAAGTTATATATTTATAAACTAAGTAAAAAGTACTATAAATTACAATAATTGACAATTCGAAATATTTAAAAGTTATACGAAAAATTTACTATAAAAAATACACTTATTTGAATGCCAAAATTCGAAAGATATCACATAAATTAATACGAAAGGAGTATTATATATACCAAGAACGAACTTGTTTTAAAATTAATAAATAACGTATAACTAGTTGTTCTCGATGAAAAAAAAAATCAACCTCAATCAAATCAAAAGGTATTATGATTACTTTATGTTTAAGCTACAGTATGGGGACAACTTCTATTTGCTCTAACTAAGGAATATGTTATCTTATTAATCAACAAGAGGACAATTGGGGATGTGATTCACCCCAACTCCTATAGGACCATCATCATGTTTTGAATATTGACTTCAAGTCTTCAACCATGTTAAAATTATTAATCTGAACAGAATTTTCACATGTTTAGCTCATTAAAAGAAATTATATATGTTCAAACGTAGAAAGTATGTGTTTTTTTCTAACAATACCATGTTATTAGTTGCAAAATCATTTTCTTTGCTTGCCCATTATATGTATATATAAATCGTTGAATTTTGCACTTTTTCTATGTGTATATATAATTCCTTGAATTATTCATGTTAGAGTGTATCCACACTGTGGATATATAATATGCATGTGTCTGAATTAGTCATGTATAAATTGCTTTAAAATTTATTTTTTTTCAAAAGAAAAAAAAGGAAAAGAAACTATATATTTATTGAAGTTGAAGTCTATCTGAAAATCTAGAAAGTGACACCAATGCATATTATATATCCACAGTGTGATGCAGATAATAATATATTAATGTAATTCCATATGTAAGGTCTGATGCAAATAGAATGCACACAGATCTTATTCCTATCTTATAAAGATAATGAAATTGTTTCTATAGACCCTAATAAAAAAACTAATATGTTTTTGGTGTTTGCTAACTTCAAACATGTTTATTAGCCTAACTAAATATTAATATGACTAATTAAGCAAAGTATAAGAATAAGGTCCTATCAATTATCTCGATAGTAGTGTATCATGTAAGGGAACACATTAAAAAATCGGGATTTAACTGTTTTAAATAAGGTGCCTTTAAATAATTATAATATGTTTCATGTGGGCTGCTTTGTTTTTATTTAATTATTATATTTTTTGTATCATAGTACATATGTCAAAATCATTCAATGAACTTGATTATTTTCTAATATTCGTTATGCTATAACTATTTCTAAAAACGTTAATTACGCATGCAGTAGAGGTTAGGTGGGTCGCTACCTATAATATAATAATAACAACATATTCAGTATTTTATAAGTGGATGGATAAATACAAGATAATTTTTTAATAGTAAGGACAAATAGGCCATAAGCAATTTCAAATAGATCTAAATTCTTCGGGAAAAAAGTCCAATTTATCGCTTAAATGTTTTACATGTCTAAAAGTATCCCTAAGTTTGAGCTTTGATAGGGTCAAGAGAAAAAATTAAGACATTTTACAACGATGGGGAGATATTTTTGGTTTTTGGTTTTCAACCCGGTGTCCAGAGCTCACATTCAGTGACGGAGCTAGAAATTTCGAGATGGGTATGCAAATTTTCTTCTCACTTATGTTAAGGATGTGCAAAATCAAATATACACTCATAATAACTATTATTTAACCTTTATACACTATATAATTTTCTGGTGAACCGGAACACCCTTCGCCTAAGGTGGCTCCGCCCCTGCTCACACTGAAGCCCCGACTAAGTTCAGATCGTGCATTGCAGGGCCCATTTAGGGGTGGCGCTCCCAACAGGAATTTCTCCATACTTAGAGCTAGAACCCGAGACCTTTGTTTAAGGGTGAAGTAGTCCCACCGCTGCACCAAAATCCAGGTAGATTTAGTGATTGGCAAAGTTACTCAATATCATATGGTATAAGTAAAAACTTGACCATTTCTCCTACTAAAAAGCTTGAAGCTAATTAAAGTAGGATATACCCCTTTAATTAATTTGCAAAATCTCAAGAAATGAGATGATTTTTTCATATGATTGGTGTATTATATTAATTATTTTTAACACTATATAAGATATGTTTGTGTTTTACGCAGTTATATTTGACTTCCTTTCTAAGAATGCTCCATATTTTGCTAACAAATAATCAAACCTTTGTTTGTCTCTTTAAATCATATCTTGATTAGATATTTGACTCTCTGGCTGCTAATTAATTACTATATTTATAAGCACTTTGATTGTGTTTGAAAATTTTCCATCATTAAAACATGAGATAAAGAGTAGTTACATTTTGAAATTAAATTATGGGTGATTTAATTCGTCGATGGATTGTCATATCATTTCATTGAGAATATTTTTCTTAATTAGTTGACAATTGTAGCAGTGTAGTATCAAAGACCCATGATTTAAGGTGAACGTATAGCTTTACTTTAATATAAGGAATCTCGAAATATGAAACTTAGAAATTAATTTTCACAATAACTTGAATTTTAGAGACTAATGATTATAACCTAGAACCAAACTAATTAAATTTCAATCCTGGTAATGACGGATTACCTATAAAAAAATCATATCGCCATCACTTGATGGTTATTAAGGGTTGTTCATGCATGCATAGATTGTGAATATACTTTGGTATGCAACGAATAAAATTTCATCGTATTTTTCATCTTATCCTTCTAGATTTTACCGCAAAAATCATTTATTAAAAAAAATTGAAATTTTTACTGTAAAAAATAAAAATCATCTATTTGACCAACAAACTTTAATTAAACTATTAGGTAGTTTATGCAAGTAAAGAATAATTAGCACCATAATTGCTCGTTTGCAAAGTAATAATCGAGCCCAAGAATATTTAATTTGTGTCTAATTTTTTAAAAGTTTAAAAATATATATAAATCACCCGCTTGTGAAATTTATGAGCCGTTGAATTATTTTTACACAAATTTTATTAGGCAAACTACATAAATCTCACAATTTTAGATCCTAATTACTAGAAATCACCATAGTTTGTAATATTACTTTCTATATCATATTTTGGCCACGAGATACACGTATCATTAAAGACGAGATACGTGTATCCAACAGTTTTAAAAGCCGAGATACACGAGTTATTAATTTGAATTAAAAGGGGTGTAACATATTTCCTTAATTAAAGGGTTAATTGATGACAAATTAACAACCCAAACTGATTTACAGGATCCTTGCATGTCAATTCTAGAAAGTTTTCCTAAAATAACGAAATCATAAGCCAAAGTAATTTTGTAATCCTAAACTTCATCTTCTTCATCAGTTCCTTCTTTGATAGTAAAGGTGAGAAACATGTATCATTGGCTAAATATGTGTATCCAACAGTTTTAAAAGTCGAGATACACGAGTTATTAATTTAAATTAAAGATGAGATACGTGTATCCAATAATTTTAAAGAGTTTAATTGTATATCTATTATGTCCTAAACTTCATCTTCTTCGTCAGTTCTTTCTTTGATAGTAAATGCAAGATATCAAAAGCCACAAGAAACTTCAACCCAAAGTCACCGTGGTGTAATGCAAGCTACAAAAATCCCCCAAAAAAATTCAAACTATAATACTGGAGACTTACCTTTATAGGCCAATTTTGAAGTGGACCTGCAAGTTTCTGCAGTGAGAGAAAATAATTTAAATTGCTAATTTATTAATTAAGAAATTTAAATTTTAAGATAATTATTCAATATTATATTTAAGGAATTTGTGTATTTGATTAAATATTTTAAAATATATGATATAAATATTAAAAGTGCTATTATGTGTATTTTTTTAAACTATAGATAAATTAGTATATATGGTAGTAAAGTATGTTTAATCAAGTAGTTTTTCCAATTTTATTAAGTATAACCAATTTTAAATAGAGATCCTAAATGAGTTCCCAAGAGAGCCTCATCAAAATTTGAAACGGGCCTCTAAACTATTTTAAGAAAAAAGGGCACAGCATAAAAACTTATAAACTAAATTGACAATAAATAATCTATTTTTAAATTTTTAGCAAAAAAAAAATTATTTTATTTATTTGATATTCAATAGTCATTTTTCTTTTTCTTGAAAAATATATTTTTGTTCCCCTTATTTTTCTTTAAACACGTTTGATTACTCCTTTTTTTTCTTGAAAAGGAAAAAGTTATTGTTTTATTATTCCTTTTTTATCTCTATTCTTTTTATTTGTTAACCGTTTTAAGATAGAGTTCTCTTTTTTGCCTATTTTTTTTCTTTCTAGAATTCTTTTCATACTATATTTGTTTCTCTCCCAAATTTTCTATTTTTCTTCTTAGTTCACACTTCACTTTGTCTATGAAAACCAGATATAACAATTTGTTTATTCATGGATTCTTTTAAAAATCATCATTTAAATATAATCTTGTTCTTGTCCAAATAATTGATGAATCTCATGATTTGTGAAATTGAAGTTTTCTCAATTTTGTTATAGACTAAATTGACAATAAATAATCTATTTTTAAATTTTTAGGAAAAAAAAATATGTTTTATTTATTTGACATTCAATAGTCATTTTTCTTTTTCTTGAAAAATATATTTTTGTTCCTTTTTTTTTTTTTCTAAACAGTCTGATTACTCCTTTTTTTCTTGAAAAGGAAAAAGTTATTGTTTTATTATTCCTTTTTTATCTCTATCCTTTTTATTTGTTAACCGTTTTAAAATAGAGTTCTTCTCTTTTTTGTCTATTTTTTTTCTTTCTAGATTTCTTTTCATAATATATTTGTTTCTCTTCCAAATTTTCTATTCTTCTTCTTAGTTCGCTTTGTCTATGAAAATCAAATATAACAATATGTTTATTCATGAATTCTTTTAAAAATCATCATTTAAATATAATCTTGTTCTTGTCCAATTAATTGTTGAATTTCATGATTTGTGAAATTGAAGTTTTCTCAATTTTGTTTTTGCGAAAATTTAGGTTATTCTTCCCTTTTTTTTTGTTTTTTTCTTTCTTAAATCTTTATCATATGTATATTTTCTTCTCTTTCAAATTTTCTCTTCTTCTCTTTAATTCACTTTATTTATACAAATCAGATATATCTGTATGTTTATACATTAGTCCTCTCAAAATTTTATTTTAATATATATTATGTAGCATTTTTTGCCAATGATTTTTGAAATTTTGTGATTTGTGATATTAAAATTTTTAAAATCTTTTTTTGGCAAAAATTCAGGTTATAGCATTTGAAATTTTTGTTTTAAATTTCATGAGTAAGAAAGGCTCTCATAAGATTCTCGTTAAAAATCGAAATGTTGATCTTGTTGAATACAAACCAATGTATACCAATGAATGTCAATCTCAATTTAAATAAATGTATACAAATTTATTAGGTGAATACAGATCAATTAATACGAACCAATGTATACATACTACAGTTACTGTATACGTAAACAAAATCACATGTACAATTATATGAATAAAATTTTATTTATACATGTATCGTATTAATCTCATTCTTGTATTCATTATAGTTATACCTATAATTGTTGGTAATATTCTTATGTATACAATATGTATACATGCTACAGTTATTGTACACATCAACAAAATTTACACGCCACTTTTTACGAATAAATTTTTATATATACATATGTATATTAATTTTTTATGTAGACATGTAATTGCAACTATAACTATTGTTAATATTCTTACGTATACAAACATATATAATTTATGTATATGTATTATTACAGTTTCTAATAAACATCATTGGTTTTTATATTATTTGATTAATTATTGTCAATTATCTGATAATTAATACGCGTTAATTGAGCATTAATAATATATTTTCTTGCCTTAAAAGTAGTCATAATCTAAGTTAATAAAAAGAATTAAAAAATCCTTCATTAAAAGTTGATGTAACCTTTTTTTTAATGGGTTAATTAATAAATATATTTTTTTCATTTCTTAAAAGTAGGTAACAAGTTTTTTAATAGATTAATTACTGTCGGTTCGTAAAAAATTAAGGATAAACTACCTTATTAGACATACATCACTACCATATATACTAATTTTATCTCTACTTTCAAACAATTACATATATTACAACTTTTAATATTTTATACCATATATTATTAAAGATACAATTAGATACTCACATCCCTTAAAATTAGGATTGATTAATTATCTTTCCATTTAAATTCCACAATTAACATTTTAATAACAATCAAATATTTTTCTCCCTCATCAACTTCCCCCAATCTCCAACCTTATCAGTATCTCTCCCTCCACTAATGAAAGAGTAGTCAACCATTTTACTCCTAACAATCAAGTATAGTTCATATATTTAATGCAAAGAGGATGACTTTAATGATAATTTATGTTATGTTCTAGTTATTTGTTTCTATTTTTTTCTTGCAAAATTATAGTCATGATTTCTCCCTTAAAGCTTCATTCTCTGGTTGACTCAAATTTCATTTCCGACACTTGAGGGCCTTCTTCAAATCTTCATTAATTAGTTGGAGGGACAAAAAAAGTGAAATTTTAAGTGAATTTGACGGAGATCTGTCGGATTCAAGCACAACGAGCAACATATGATACGACAGATACTCTATTGTCGTGATTTGTTTATAAATTCATGTGTTCAGTTATATTTTATATTTAGATACACATAATTAGATGTATATGCTTACTATGTATTCGAGATACATGTTTTTGGATATAACGTATGAATTTTAGATACACATAATTAGATATATATGCTTCTTCTTTTTGTATATTCAAAATTTAGATACACATAATTAGATGTATATGCTTACTACGTATTCGAGATACATGTTTTGGATATAATTAACATATGGAATTGATACTTGATACATCAAACTAATATTAGATACATATAAAATATACATGAAATTAATATTAATTTATATAAATAGATACATGAAATTAATAGTAGATCATATAATTAATAGATACATGAAATTAATTTTAGATACATATAACAAATACACGAAATTAATACTAAATACTTCTATGATACATGTAAATGTACTTGTATGACACTTATGTATCTAAATATACGTTTAGTTTGTTGGATACATTATATATTGATAATAGATACATCAAATTAATGAATTTATTATTTTAAGATTAATAAAATGAAATTAATCAAATTACATTATCAAGATATACATGTTTTTGTCTATTATTAATAATATTAATAAATTTATTATTTTAAAGAATAATAAATTGAAATTAATTAAACACAAATACACTCCTTGATTTCTGCATTATATTAAGAAATTTGATTAATTTAAATTTTCAAAATTAATTGTCTATATATTCTGAAAATCCTCAATTACTCCTCTATTTAAGGAAATCAATTACAACCAATTAATTTAAACAAATAAAATATGTATCTCGGTTTTAAAATTCGGCAGATACATATATCTCGTGGATTCAGACTAATGTATTCTAAACACCAACTATGGTAGAGGAAGTAATATTTGAAACTATCAAAAATCTTAGTAATTAAGACCTAAACTAGTGGAATTTATGCAGTTTGCCCAAAAAATAATTCACAAAATTCCAATTAAATATATCTTTGTATTGTTGTAAACTACGTTAATATTTTTTAAAATAGACTGATAATAAAGTTGAATTAATATTATTTTAAATAGACTGATGATAAAGTTGAGTTTGAGAATTTAAAGAAACTGAAAAGATAACTCCCTTAATTACATGAATTAAAAACAAGAAAGAAAAAATAATCTCACATCTCCTTAATTAATGTCAGTTGGTTGCACATGGTTAAAAAAACTATAAAAAGTCTATTATATTTCTTTTAGGCTAAGACGTGCTAAAAAAAATTTGAACTATTAATTGCTAATTAATATTGGGCCATATATTGCTAATCGTATGTAATAGTTGTATGTCTGTGTCAATTCCTCCTTCTGTAGGGCCTTTCTTTATATAATGAAATTGATTTGGGGAAAACTTCATAAATAGCTAAGAGTTGAAACATAATTAACCTTATTAGCTATAATCCGTCTATTTACGTAGCGTAGCTATAGTTTCACTAGCTATTGCATATCTTGCTTGAAATTTATTTTTTTAATACAAATTGGACTCTTAACTTAATTAATGAGGCAAAAAATTCGGTTATTAAAAAGGAAAACAATCTCACAAATCATGGTTATTGTATCTGATTAGAATTTCTTATCAAATATGACTTCTACCAAACAAAAAAATATAAATTTAACTTCCTAAATAAACATGTCAAAAAGTTACTTTTATATATATATATATATATATATATATATATGAACACTCTTCTTTATACAAATTCTCTTAAAATTAAAACACTCTTCTTTTTTTTTTTTTTTTAACTGTAAAACTCAAAATTTATATTGCTCTTTGAAGGTTATAGCTCTCTTCTTTTTTTTTTCTGTTTTCTCACTCTCTCTTTCCTTGTTCCTTTAATATATAAATAGTTTTTTAGCTATCAAGTTTTTAAACCAAAAGGAAAAAGACAACCTATAGAAGAACCTATAAGACTCCAAGAAGGAGGTAATAAAGGAAAAATCCTTCACTCATAGAGGAGCAATGATCACAAAAAATTACTTTGTTAGTATCCTTTTGAATATTATACTGAGGAATTTGACTAGTCTGAAAATATTGTTGTCTTAAACTTGGAGAAATAAAATAATTTGGACCTAAATTTCCTCTAGCATAATCTAAAGCTTCATTAAAATTATTAAATCCTTTAAAAAGAGGTAAAATAAAATCTTTAATAACTTCTACTACTCTTGTCCATTCTTGGAAAATTCCAGGTTTATGACCTTTTATTACAACATAAAATTTGAATTTTTTGTCTGTATTTTTATCAGTAAAATAAAAACTCAAAGCATTTATAACTGAAATAAAATAACTTATGTCTTTGGGACTTTTATTGTATGAAATCCATAAATTGTCTATCAAACATTTTTGTGGTTTATCAACTCTTGTCTTATCATGTAATCTAAAACTTATATTACTTTGTGGATAAGAAATTAAATTAAAAGGTCCAAAATGAATTCTTTCAAAAATTTTGTCTTCCATATTTTTTAAAGGTTTATAATTAGTGTTACCTAATAATGTCTTTAAATACATGTCTCTATAATAATTCTCTGAAGGAGATGATTCTTGTACTTTGTCTTTGCCTTTTCCAGTCTGCATTCTGAAATGAATTAAATTAATTAATCATTCTACTCAAATGATCTGCTAAATTATTATCTGTTCCTTTTATATGTTCTAATTTAATATTATAAACAGAGGTAGCATCTAAAAAATTTAACCATCTTCTTTTACTACTTTTCTTTTCATTAATTTTTTGATAAAACTTAACTATTGCCTCACAATCAGTTCTTATTAAAATTTCTGGTTTATTTAAAATATATAATTTAAAACTATCTAAACCATAAATTACTGCTAAAATTTCTGCATCTATACTAGTTAAATTTCCTTTTTCTTTATACTTACCACTTTGATAAGCACAAATTCTTTTCCATAGATCTAAATATAAAATATGTAATAAAGTTATTACATATTGAAGTAGATGAATCTATAAAAAAGGCACAACATATACATAAAAATAATAAAAATACAGTTTTTAAATGTAAAGGATGTAAGACATCAGGAATAAAATTTGAAAATGTAGAAGAACATTTTAAAAATTGTAGATTAAGACAAGATAATTATGGATATAGAAAACAAGAAGAAGAAGAAAAAGAATCCATAATTAGTGAAACAGATATTAGTATAAAAGAATTAATGGAAAGTGCATCAAGTAGTTCAAGTCCTTTCCAAAAAACAAGCCAAATGCCATCAGTACAAAATAATACTGGAAATTTACCAAGGTATAGAGTATATAGAGTAAATCCAGATATACAAACTGAAAATTTAAAACCAAAAGGAAAAAGACAACCTATAGAAGAACCTATAAGACTCCAAGAAGGAGGTAATAAAGGAAAAATACTTAATATAGCTGCACATGACCCTCAGTTATGGAATTCAGTAATAGATCTATGGAAAAGTATAGTAGTTGCAGACTATATACAAACTAATCAAGATAATGATGCAGAAACTATGTATAGATATATGGAGACATTTTTAGGAGAATCTACTAAAGGATTATGGGAAGCATATAAGACAGAATTCCCTGAAGAATTTCAAGGAATGGTAAATATGGGAGCAAATCCTTATAATTTTACAAATAAAATACATAGTTTAATAACAGGTGAAGACCCAAATAGTGGTTTAATAATTTTACAAAGAAATGCAGTAATAAAGTTAGAACAATTAAGTATAAGTAATTGGTTTAGTATTAAAGAATTTTTAAATGAATATTTTTATTATTGTAGTATTAGTGGAAATGCTTTTGATACAAATTTAGGAAAGAAACTTTTTAATAAATTACCAGGAGCATTAGGAAGAGAAATAGAAGAAAAATGGTATAAAAGAGAAGGTGTAATACAAAATCCAGAAGGTAAATGGTCAATAGGCCAAAGAACACAACATATTATGACAATATTACAAGAAAAATGTACTAATATACAAATACAAAAACAATTAAAACAAAATGAGACTAATTTTTGTAAAAGTATATATACAACTCAAAATTATGATAAAGAACATAATCAGAAAAGGTATAGAAAAAATAAAAGAAATTATAAAAGTAATTATTATCCAAGAAGAAAATATTATTTAAGAAAATCAATGGCAAGAAAGCCATATTTAGACAAATACAGACATGTAAGAAAATATAATACAAACAGAAATTATAAAAATAAATTAGAATGTTTTACTTGTGGAAGTCAAGAACATTTAGCTAATACTTGTCCAAAAAGAAATAATAGTAGAACAAGAAATGCTCAATTAATAGAAGACTTTCAAGAAACTTTAATTAATGTAGATGAATATATGTCAGATAACGAAAGTATATACTCAATTATAAGTATGGAAATAAATGAAGAACAAAATAAAGAATCTTCTGATTCTGAACAAGACAATTTTATAAATAAAATAGGATTAGAAAATTTAAATATACAAGAAGAAGAAAATATAGATATGGTAAATCTATCTTTAAATTGTGAACATAATTTTGAACAAGGTAAAGGTTTAGACAGTAATCAATGTTACATATGTCATTGGTATCCAGGAAAGAATAGAAGAGCCAAATGTAGTAAATGTTATATAGAAGGATGTATACCATGTATAGAGAAATTAGAAAAATTAGTAAATGAACCAATACAAATACAACAAACAAAAATAATTAAACCTTTAGAAATTGGAAAAATAAAAAAGATAGATTTAGAAGAGAAAATAAAAAATTTAAAAAGAAGGATAGAAATTCTAGAAGAAAGATTAGAAAAGATAGATAAAAAGAAAGAAAAAAATAGAAGAAGAATTACAACAAGAACAATTAGAATCAGAAAATGAATTAATAAACACAGCAGATTTAAGTAATACAAGTAATTTAATATGTAATGAAGATAAAAAGATAAGTACTATAAAATTTTTAGCAAGAATAAGAATTCAAGACTATGAATTAGAAACTTTAGCTCTAGTAGATTCAGGATGTACAAATAGTATAATAAATAAGAAAGTTATACCACCAAATTTAATTAAAGAATTATCAAGTCCACAAATTTCCATGCAAATGGATGGATCTTATAATACATATAAACATTATGTAAGTAAAGCAACAATAAGCTTTATAAATACTTGTACAGATTTTTACAAACCTACTTACAAATTAGAAAAAATATGGGTAAGAGACTTAAATATAAAGGTAGATTTTGTATTAGGATTAGATTTTCTATTACATAATAATGGAAGTTGCTTATTAACAAGGGACGGAGTAATTCTGTCAAAGAATATCACCAATACAGCAGTAGTAACTATACCTGTAGAAAACAAGTTTAGATACATTAAAACAAAAGATAAACAAATAAAAGAAATTTGTAATAAAGAAAATTGTAAATGTGAGACTTGTGAAAACTTAAATGAAGATATAGAATTAATAGAAAATGAAGAAAATGAAAAAGAATATACTTTAATAGAAATAAATACAGAGTTATATGATTTTAAAAGAGGAATACAAAAAATAGGAATAATAAAGGATCAAAAAGATTTAGATAAAATAATACAAATTTTAGATGAATTAGAAATAATAGGAGAAAAACCCTTAAAACATTGGGAAGCAAATAAAATAAAATGCAAATTAGATATAATAAATCGAGAATATATTGTAAAGACAGCCTCTATAGAATCAACAAATCAAGACTTAAAAGAATTTGAGATACAAATAAAAGAATTATTAAATTTAGGTGTAATAAGAAGATCTAAGTCTAAGCATAGATCTGCAGCTTTTATGGTAAGAAACCATAGTGAAATAGTTAGAGGAAAAGCTAGAATGGTAATAAATTATAAAAGACTAAATGATAATACTAGAATGGATGGATATAAATTACCAGACAAAACAGAATTAATAAATAGAATACAAAATAATAACATATTTAGTAAGTTTGATTGTAAATCTGGATATTGGCAAATAAAAATGGAAGAAGAAAGTATAGAATGGACCGCTTTTACTTGTCCAGAAGGACATTTCGAATGGTTGGTAATGCCTTTCGGATTAAAAACGGCTCCTCCAATATTTCAGAGAAAAATGGATAATATATTTAGAGAATACAAAAGTTTTATACTAGTATATGTAGATGATATTTTGGTATTTAGTAAAAACAGACAAGAACATTTAGGACATTTACAAAAAGTATTTAAATTATTTGTAGAAAATGGAATAATAATTAGCAAAAAGAAAATGGAATTATGCAAGACTCATATAAAATTTTTAGGAGTAACTATAGGAGAAGGAAAGATTAGTTTACAACCACATATAGCAAAGAAAATTTTAGAGATGCCAGATAAATTAGAAAAGACCAAAGAATTACAAAAATTCTTAGGAATACTAAATTATGCTAGACATTTTATTAAAGATTTAGGTAAAGTAGCAGGACCATTATATTCTAAAACCGGTTCTAAAGGACAAAAAACTTTTAATATAGAAGACATAAAATTAGTTAAAAAACTAAAAGAAATGATTAAAAATATCCCAGATCTTGTTTTACCTTTAGAAAATGATTATTTAATTTTAGAAACAGATGGAAGTTTAAATGGATGGGGAGCTGTCCTAAAAACTAGACCAAATAAATATAGTAATAAATCAGAAGAAAGAATTTGTGCTTATCAAAGTGGTAAGTATAAAGAAAAAGGAAATTTAACTAGTATAGATGCAGAAATTTTAGCAGTAATTTATGGTTTAGATAGTTTTAAATTATATATTTTAAATAAACCAGAAATTTTAATAAGAACTGATTGTGAGGCAATAGTTAAGTTTTATCAAAAAATTAATGAAAAGAAAAGTAGTAAAAGAAGATGGTTAAATTTTTTAGATGCTACCTCTGTTTATAATATTAAATTAGAACATATAAAAGGAACAGATAATAATTTAGCAGATCATTTGAGTAGAATGATTAATTAATTTAATTCATTTCAGAATGCAGACTGGAAAAGGCAAAGACAAAGTACAAGAATCATCTCCTTCAGAGAATTATTATAGAGACATGTATTTAAAGACATTATTCGGTAACACTAATTATAAACCTTTAAAAAATATGGAAGACAAAAATTTTGAAAGAATTCATTTTGGACCTTTTAATTTAATTTCTTATCCACAAAGTAATATAAGTTTTAGATTACATGATAAGACAAGAGTTGATAAACCACAAAAATGTTTGATAGACAATTTATGGATTTCATACAATAAAAGTCCCAAAGACATAAGTTATTTTATTTCAGTTATAAATGCTTTGAGTTTTTATTTTACTGATAAAAATACAGACAAAAAATTCAAATTTTATGTTGTAATAAAATGTCATAAAACCTGGAATTTTCCAAGAATGGACAGAAGTAGTAGAAGTTATTAAAGATTTTATTTTACCTCTTTTTAAAGGATTTAATAATTTTAATGAAGCTTTAGATTATGCTAGAGGAAATTTAGGTCCAAATTATTTTATTTCTCCAAGTTTAAGACAACAATATTTTCAGACTAGTCAAATTCCTCAGTATAATATTCAAAAGGATACTAACAAAGTATTTTTTTTGTGATCATTGCTCCTCTATGAGTGAAGGATTTAAGAGACTTAATCAAGAAAATGAAAATCTGAGACTAGAAAAACAAAAACTGTTAGAGAGAATCCAAATACTCCAAGAAAGAGAGAAATCTTTATATTCAGAGTTATACCAGATCAATAAAGATACTCAGAGTTCTCCATCTCCTTTAAAAATGGATAAGATGGGTGTACATTCCCCAATGAATGTAAAAAGATCCACTGTATCGGATAGAGATACAGCTAATCCAGTTCAAACGGTAACTGGTAAAGATATATCAAATCCGTTTATGGCTGACACTTTGCCAAAAAGTGGAAGGATACTCCCTGCGAGTTTCCAAATAGCAGAGACATCTTCAACTCCGAGACAAGAAGTAGAGAAATTTTCAAAGACAAAGAAAAAAGGAATATGTATAAAAAAAAATTATAGACAGAAAAAGATAGAAGGTATGATACAAAAGGCTGTAAATAAAGCTTTAAAGGAACAGACTAAAGAAGTCATTATAGAAAATCCAAGACCAGAATCAGTTAGTTCAGAAAGTAGTGGATACAATCCAGCTATGGATAATTTTGCTCAAGACCCAAACGAAGACGATGATTCAGGAATGAGTTTTGACTCAATTGCCCTCCACAATATGGATACCTGAAGAAGACGTAAGACATATTAAAATAGTCGTAAGCAATGACATCATATTGTAAATATTCGTAAGCAATGACATCAGACTGCACTGCAAATAAAGGTTGGACAGATAAAAAGGCATTCAATCAAAAGAGATAAAAGAAACATAGCCATGTGACGATGGGGCCCACAGCGCACCCGGCAAGCTAAAGTATCTTTATTTCATTTTGAAATCCGGATTTGAAGTCCATGAATCCCTATAAATATTAGTTTATTTTACAATGAAGGTAGAGTAAGAAAAGAGAGTGAGAAAACAGAGAGAAAAAAAAGAGAGCTATAACCTTCAAAGAGCAATATAAATTTTGAGTTTTACAGTTAAAAAAAAAAAAAAAAAAAAAAAAGAAGAGTGTTTTAATTTTAAGAGAATTTGTATAAAGTTTTTAGTGTTGTTATTCTCAACCGGGACTCCCGAACGGGAAATCTCTTTCTCCTAAGATATGTAAGTAGTTTAAGCTTTAAGTTTATGTAGCTTATCTCCCTATATGTATAATTATGTTTTGTTTATAAAACAAAGTAAATATGTTTGTTTAAATTTTGTTCATAATTTATGATAATTGTTTAATTTTGAAGTAAACTGTTCTCTAAACAGTTTTAAACAGTATCAATGGACTAACCTGTAAATTCCTAGGAATTGTTGAATGTCTGTTGAAGCCAGTTGTGCTGTTAAGACATTATCCGGGGTGTGGTTAGAGAAGATTACTGTTTAAAATTAAGCTGTAAGGAAGAAGTGAAACAAAGTTAAAACAATTATTAAAAAAAAAAAAAAAAAAAAACTTTGGGAGAAGTTACAAAAACTTATAGCTAAAAACTATTTATATATTAAAGGAATAAAGAAAGAGAGAGTACTTAGTAGGATTTACAAATTATTTGTTTAAACCCTTTGTTAAAAACTTAAACTATTTGAAAAATCTAAAAATCTAAGTGCACCCCTATTTATATATATATATATAT
>JAGDQO010001700.1:0-20584 GCA_018342035.1 Solanum appendiculatum
TAAAATAAAATAATTGTCGTTTTCTCTTTGAAAATTCTAGTTGTATAGCAATGTTTTTTTTCTCATTTTTAATTGCTATTATGTTTTCTTGTACCTTGATTTTGTTGAAATGTACTATAATTTTTCTCATGATTTTTGCTTATAGTATTTTTAATGTATAAGAATAAGAAGTCAAATAAACCAAAAACAAAATATTAAAATTAATGGCATACCTTTAAACCAATAGAAACAAATATTTTCTAATTACTAATTTTGAACTGTATCTCATATACTTTTGACAATATTTTCAACCAAAGCGGCGTGTTTATTGGTACATGTCAACGATTTGAGATGTGAGTTCAATTCCTGTTAAGCTTAAGTCTAAGACTATTAATTATGTATCTCTGCTGAAATACCCCATAGAGAAATTGACATGGGCTTTAAACACTCAAAACCAAACGCCACCCAGGTGTTCGAGGAAAAGTCTCATAACTGTTACTCTAAGGTACTCGCTAAAGAATCTGATATGGATGATGACAACTCAGAGAAATACAAGTTGCAAGCTAAAATTCCCTACAAGATATTTACGGATTGCCTAGTCAAAATGTCGAAGTATTTTCACTGGGACAATATTCTGAGGCAAGGGATATTGGATTACAAAATTCTGGTTAAGTGGACAAATGGTTCAATACAGGCCAGGAATCTATCATTGCTTTAGAATATGAGCATGGTGTTTCAATAAAAGAACTTCATTCTAATGGTGGCAAGGTGAGAATCTCCGAATTTATTGTGTCACCAAAGTTTGTGTGTGAGGTTTTGGAGCAGGCAGTGGGTAACCATGTGATGGATATGAGAAGAAAAAAGAAATGGACAACGCTGAGCTCTCTTACTTATTTTGTGTGCAATATTCTCACGAAGACTCTAAAAAGGCTTTCGCCAACCAACTACTCTTGTTGGAGCGTGAATCTACCAGTTCATTATTATTTTTCAATGGGTTTTGTTGTTCATCACACCTTTTTGAATCTTCCTTTTGATCATGGTATATTGGATATTCCTCTACTCTATGGTGCCGACAAGACAATGGTTACAACCAGTCATTTTTTTTCTACTTATATTTTTATAGTTGCATCGTGGGGTGAGCAAGTTCGTGACCTTGGGCTGAATCATGTAAGCACTGCAGCTTCTCCATTTGAAAATTTTAGTAGTTCCCCGGAGGTTCTCTTAGCACCCAATCCAGTTATTCTAGTCCAACATATGTGGATAAAGCAGAGGAATTCACTACTTGAAGACATTGATCTAAATAGTGTTGATATTATTAAACTTGAGAATGTCAGGCAATGAAATGGTCATAAGCTTATCCCTTCAGAGAATTTTACACCATTGTCGGACTCGGTGATGCCGGTAGTAAGATCAATGTGGACCATCCTATTTAGTGAAAGGTATCACGGCACAAGACACTATGGAGGAGACAAGTACATTGACAAAATTACAACGTCGAGTAAGAAGTTCAAAATAGATTGGATAAGATGGAATTAACAATTTAGTCATATGTACACTTGTATCACCTAAAACAGATTCTAGGAATAAATAAGTCAAAAAATAGGTTATATTATCACAAAAAAATCATCTTACTAATTCCACTAAATGACACTCTCTTGAATGTGCTAAGTTTGTACAATACAGTGCAGTTGTTGCCAAAATAACTTCTGCATTCATTCATAAAAGTTCCTCTCAATCTCCTCTTTATAATATCTAAGTCCTACTGCTATGATAAAATTTATGATCACATGCAGAACGTGAGATCAACGAACACGTCCTCTTAGCAAGGTATTATGAGACCACACATTGGATGATCGAAGTCAAACTCTTCTTCAGCTTTAGCTAACAAGTATTGAAATGAAGGTTGGCTCAAGTATGATATTGGCACCACAAATACATAGAGTATGCGTGTGTATATATATAAGTTTCATATTGAAATATTTAGTGGTGATCAAGAGAAATTGGAGACTACTGGTGAGAGACAATGGTTTTTCTTACTCTCTAGAGTATTCAAACATAAAAATATGTTGAAGAACAACACTAGGCCCTTCTTATTCTCATGTTTTGAATAAAAGGGCACTAGTCTTAGAATAAAATCCACAAGAATGGATGAACATGATGACTTTTCCTGGACCGACGGAGACCAAAACAGATAGCCACATGATGACTTTAATGAAGTTGTTTTTCTAGCACAACTAGCTAAGATGGTAGTTGGTTTTGCTTCTCACCAGCAATTGTTCATTTAATGGTTTCAAATTATTGACATTGGTGAGAAGTACCAACTATGAGCTGATATTATAGCTTATAGGCCTAGTTGGTTGTTGATCAAAGTGAAGAAAGGAAGAAACTTATCCACAAATTTTAGGTCCCATACCAATTTGGCCAACAGACATCGGCACATGGCTTTGCCTTTGGTGTTTAGTGACAAGAATTTCAGCTCTATTTTGTATAAATAATCCCTCTTTCATGAGCCTTTTCATCATCAAGGACAAGCATTATCAGTACATCTTCATCCTCTATAGTTGAGAAAGGCCATTTTGTAGTCTATACAGCTGATCAAGCCCGCTTTGTCATTCCATCGGCTTACCTCGAAAATGAGGCCATTAGGCAACTTTTAAGTATGTCTAAAGAAGAGTTTGGGCTGCCAAGTGGTGGTCCTACTACATTACCCTGTGATTCAGCCTTCATGAGCTACATCATTTCACTAATCAAGAAAGGTGTAGCAGCTGGAGATCTTCTCAAAGCAGTGCTCCTCTCGATTCCTTCATGCTATTGCTCGATTTCTTCTTTGCACCAAATAAGTGGAAGCCAACAGCTTCTTGTTTGTTGAGTCAATGCCAACATTCTTTATGTAAATCTAGATCAAAATAGTGTTTAGAGAGGCAGACATTGTAGAGTACACAATTGTAAAGCACATCATACAAATTGAATACTACTTTATTTGAAAATTTACCATATTCATGGCTTTAACTTTCCAATTTGGTTATGCATAGTCCTAACAATCCAATCTTGGAGTTGTCTCAAACTAGTACATTTTCTAAATCTTACTTTTATACCAATTTTGGAACACAGACATACAAATCTTTAACTAATACAAGAAAAATTGACAAAAAACAGAAGTAATGGTAAGTGTACTAACAACCAAAACTAAATTTTAGTCAGTATTACGTGTATGGATTCTTTTGCATCCATTGTTGTATGTTCCCAGTAAAGTCCGCATTGGCTCCAAGAGATTGTTTATATTTCCAGCACTTTGTTTGATATAAGGTCTAACTCGTTCCTTCTTACCACCATCCATCAACAGCATAATACTATTGAACCTATGGATTTGTGAATCTGAACGTCCACGTATATTATATGATGGATCATATTAGATGACCTTTCTCATATTATAATGTATTGTTGTGCTACATGCACCCCATTAGGGATCGACGACCTCCAATAGTAATACAATAACAACTACAGCTAAGTCCCAAATAAGGTGGTGTCAGCTATATAAATCCTCACGCACTATAAAATTTCTCCATTTAAACTCATTGCAGACTAGCTTCATTTCAAATGTAGATATATATTAAAAGTTCTCTAAATCTCTGCTGTCATTAGGTTACAACATAGATGGAATTAGCAATTTAGTTATATGCACACTTGTATCTTCTAAAATAGATTCTAGAAATAAATAAGTTAAAAAGTAGATTATATTTTCACAACACAATCATCTAACTACATAATCTCTTGTTACTAATCACAAATATCATTCTAATTCCACTAAATGACACTTTCTTGAATGTGCTAGTTTGTACAACACAGTGCAGTAGTTGCTTAATTACTCTGTTCAGCAGAAAGATTCCAAAAGAATTAATGAAATTGTTTAAGAGAATATTATCAAAATAACTTCTGCATTCATAAATTAATGTTATACATGTCCAATATAACATACATAAACTGCATCACTTTAGCATATATCCATAATTAAGACAGTTTTATAATTAACTTATCACTCATTTTTCTCCCTTTTCAGATTATTGAAAACACACTGTAGAATAGTTAATTTTAACGAAATGACACCAAGTGCAATAAAAAGAATAAATAAAATCAAGAGGAAAAAAAAAGAATAAAAAGAAAAACAATGAATGAAGTTTAAATTCAATCTTATCCCAGAATATTTAACTTACCTATTATTCAAGTCTCTTTAGGATAGATTCAAATTCAATCTCATCTCATTAAATTAAGCATAAAAATTAATTTTTTATCATTTTCTAACATATGTTTATCCATCAAAATTCATTATTTTCCTATTAGAATACTTCAAATATTATATTTGGTAAAAAAAAATTATAAAAACATCTATTTAAAAAAGTTTTCCTCTTATAAGAAGCAAGTAGTATAGAAAATTAAAATAAATAAAGCTTCTTTCTTATTAATTTGCTGTAAAAAATTTTTTGCAATGGCTTCTCCAAAGTTCTTGTCGATGTCTTTTTTACATTTTCTCTCTTTTCTTGCTATTTGTTTTACCGTCTTCATGAGCGTTCTTATGGTGCACTCAATCCTTAGCGAGATGAACAAAGGGAACAATGCAACTAACTTCAAAAAGAAAAGGCTCTCCCTAGAATACGAATCGGTAAATGAGTGGAGCGAGAAACCAACTTGTTCTGCATGTATCGAAGAATTAAAGGAACATCTTGAAAAGTTGCATAAAGAGTTTGATCAATTGAAAATGAAGGTTAATTTTCTTTTCATCAAATATTCATTCATGAAATATTCTAGTAAATTGATTATTGACTTTATTTGGCATTTTCTTGCAGTATGAAAAGTTGGCAAGTTTTTATCAATTATGTGAAGACATTACCTGATGAAAAGTAGAGTTTGGACCCAAAGATTTCTAGTGAAAAAGGTTGGGTATTATTAAAATAAAGTAATTGTATTTTTCTCTTTGAAAATTCTAGCTAGTAATTAGAAAATGTTTTTTTTTATTAATTAGATTTACTTGTTATTATGTTTTCTGTACTTTTGACTTTGTTGAAATGTACTACTATAATTTTTCTCATGATTTTTGTTTATAGTCTTTCTAATGTATAAGAATAAGAAGTCAAATAAACCAAAAAAAATTAAAATTAATGGCATACCTTTAAAACCAATAGAGACAAATATTTTCTAATTACTCCTAATTTTACAACTAAATCAAATAAATTACAAATTAAAAATTAGTGAAATATCAAGTTCAATGGTACAAGTTTTTCCATATTTATTTCTCACGCAACTTGCAAAATCAGATAAAATAATAGTATAAGTGCAGAATAGGCATAGTCAAAAAATTTCTTTTTTAGGCAAATACTAAGAGTACTAGCCAATTTCAATTACAAATTCGACAATATCTAACGCATAGTAATAGAAAAAATACAAATAAATAGTATCATTGATAGGGACTGATCAAGTTATTATTTCATTGCAGATTTATTCAAACCCAATATTTTTTATGCGAATGATTGAATTTTATGTAAATTTTATCAATAAGAATTTCAAAAACTATTATTTCTGAACTCATAATTTGATATAATGAATTCAGTCCTAAGAATCTTAAAGGTTAATCTCACAAGTTAAAAATCTTTAAAATCTCATCTCATTAAATTAAGTATAAAAATCAACTTTTTACCATATTTATTATCTTCCTATTAGAGTACCTCAAATATTATATTTGGTAAAATTTTTATAAAACCATTTATTTAAATAGGTTAACCCTCTTATAAGAAGCAAGTGGTATAGAAGATTAAAATAAATAAAGCTTCTTTCTTATTAATTTGCTCTAAAAATATTTATCAATGACTTCTCCAAAGTTCTTATCGATGTCCTTTTTATTACTTTTTTTAAAAAAATTACCTTTATGCCTAACTTTCAATAATTTTCTCTCTCTGGATTCTTTTTGTTTTCCTTTTTTGGGTTTGTTATTATCGGTTCAAGACCTTATTAATGAGTAGTTGTTGATGTGCTAGAAACTCCTTAAATTAGATAAATCTTAGTTTATTTAAATCTAAAAGATACTGATTTTTTTTAGATTTTTCCATTGAAGATTGGTTTTAATTTGTTCATCACTAGTTTTTTTTTTCTCTTATTTTTTTTTCGAGTCAAGAATTCTCATAATGATGGAAGCTATTGATCTATTTGGTCAAGAGATAAAAGAAGACTTCATTTCTTGACATTTTACTGTACCAGTTGAAAAATTAAAAAAGTACGAATCTATTGATAAAATAACTTATGACTCTTTTTTTTAATCATAAAAATCATTTTTTTTTTATTTTCTAACATATGTTAATCCATTAAAATTCATTATATTCCTAATAGAATACTTCAAATATTTTATTAGGTAAAAAATTTATAAAAATAATCTATTTAAACATGTTTTTCCTTTATAAGAAGCAAGTGATATAGAAGATTAAAATAAATAAAGCTTCTTTCTTATTAATTTGCTCTAAAAAAATTTACCAATGGCTTCTCCAAAGTTCTTGTCGATGTTGTTTACCGTCTTCTTGAACATTCTTATGGTGCTTTCAATCCTAGCGAGTCAAGAAAGGTAACAATGCAACTAAATTTTTAAAGAAAAGGCTCTCCCTAGAATACGAATCGATAAATGAATGGACCAAGAAATCAACTTGTTCTGCATGTATCGAAGAATTAAAGGAACATGATCCCTACCTGATTTACGGCAACTTCTGTATCTTTTATTGCCTTCATTGTCAGGGGCGGATCTATTAAGGGTCGTGGGGGTGCCAAACCACCCACGAACTTCGACGGAAACTATAAATATATAACGTGCCACCCAGAGAACTAAAGTGACTTGTGGTGCCCAGGGTAAGAGGGCGAATTAAGGATATTCGCGTCGCGGGATCGATTCCTGTTGCATCCATTATTTTTGGAAAATTTCTACACGAGTTTTTGAAGAAAAAAAAGCTTACAGGCACGTTTTTTGAAGAAGAAAAAGTCTACATGCACGTTTTTTTAAGGAAAAAACAGCTAGAGGCACATTTTTTAAAAATTTGTTTATAATTATTGTTGACTTAAATTAAATTAGTTAAATTATTAGTTAATACGTAATAATAACTCTTTGAGTTTTCTTTTAATTGATTAAACACAAATAAAAGTGGTATTCTCTCATTCTCTTCAACTAAAACCCTTCTTCCTCCAAGTTCCAACCTTTCTCCAAAGTTCACTGCCCATACCAAACCTAGGCCACTTGCTGTCACCGCCGCTCGCAATCCACCGCCCGCCTTGGAATTCCGTCCAGTGGCTAAGCCTCACAAGCCTATTATTTTCACTTTTCTCCATCCATCCACAACCTTTTATAGATTGTAAGTTTGTAATCCTATTTTTATAAGATTTTTTAATTTCTCTTTCTTGAGTTCTTTAAAGTTTTGATGAGTGATGATTGATTTCATATTAGACAAGAATTTTGATTTTACTTTAATATTTCAAATTTCTAATGAACATTGTAAGAACATTATTAGTTATAAATTGTGTGATATGAATCACATTAATTTGGATTATGACTTACCCTATTAAATTTGAATTAATTGTGAGTTAAATTGAATTTTAATTTTTGTAGGAAAGTGTTCTAGTTTTGTGGATTGAGATGGATAAGTTTCTTGTGAAATTTAATCATTCTCAAGCAAGTTGTAGTACGAATGTCAATCGTTCTCATCTTATAGATGACCTTAATTTGGATTCACTTGAAGCCTATCCAGGAAAAGAGTACCAATTGCTCAATATAACCCTCGGATAAAGGATGAAGTAAGGAAACATTATATTCAAAAAGGGCCTTGCCAACCTCGCATGGATTCATATCCTCCAACTGAAATTGGAAGTAGAATGCGCCAATTTTGTAAAAGTTGGTTCGAAGGTCCATATTCTAAATGGTTGGAGTATAGCATGGAGAAAGATTATGTCTATTGTCTAT
Source organism: Solanum appendiculatum (assembly GCA_018342035.1). Taxonomy (NCBI): domain Eukaryota; kingdom Viridiplantae; phylum Streptophyta; class Magnoliopsida; order Solanales; family Solanaceae; genus Solanum; species Solanum appendiculatum. The sequence goes on from JAGDQO010001700.1 coordinate 7,964, forward strand.
GTTGTTATTTATTCAAAGATGAATTTTTTCATGGAAGTACGAGTGAGTTTTACACAAAAAGTGGTTTTAGGAGTTGGAATAAGGCACTTAAAAGATTCCGCAAACATGTTGGTGATGTTAATAGTATTCATGACAAATGTTTCAATAAGATGCTTGATTTGTTAAATCATCATCAATCAATTTAATTTGTTCTTGACGAGCATTCTCAAAAGTTAAAAAATGAGTACCGAATGCGTTTGGAAGCCTCAATTGATGTGTCAAGACTTCTTTTGCATTATGGATTACCTTATCGAGGCCATGATGAAAGTGAATCTTCAACTAATCAAGGCTTCTTTCTACGATTTTTGCGATGGCACGGGGACAAACATCCAGATGTGGGAAAAGTGATATTAGAAAATGTCCCACAAAATGATACTTTGACTTGTCCTATGATTCAAAAAGATATTGCCAATGCTTGTGCGAAAGAAACGTTGAAAGCAATAATTGGGGACTTGAATGGAGATTACTTTGGTATATTAGTTGATGAGTCAAAAGACTTTTCTCACAAAGAACAAATGGCTCTTGTTTTGAGTTTTGTTAATAAGAATGGTGAAGTAGTTGAACGATTTATCGGTCTTGTCCATGTTAGTGATACATCGGCATGCTCATTGAAGAAAGCGATTTATTCTTTGTTTTCCGATCACTCATTAAGTCCATCCAAAATACGTGGACAAGGTTATGATGGGGCTAGTAATATGAAGGGAGAGATAAATGGGCTCAAAATTTTGATTATGAAAGATAGTCCATCGGCATATTACATTCATTGTTTTGCTCATCAATTGCAACTAACACTTGTGGCTATTGCTAAAAAACATTTGGATGTTGAAGACTTTTTTGATCATGTTAATAATGTGTTGAATGTTGTTGGAGGATCTTTCAAGCGTAGAGACTTACTCCGTCATCATCAAGCCAAAAAGTTAGAGCAATTATTTGAATCATGTGAAGTTCATAAAGGCCAAGGATTACATCAAGAATGTGGGCTTCAAAGACCAAGTGATACTCGTTGGGTATTACATTTCAAAACTTTAGATAACTTTATTGTTATTTTCTCATCTATTGTTCATGTTCTTGCAGTGATTGAACTTGAAGGGTCCACATCAAGTGATAGAAATCAAGTGGAGTATCTTTTGACAAAGATTAAAACATTTAAATTCGTTTTTGTGCTTCAATTGATGTTGAAAGTGTTGGCAATGTCAAATGAGTTGAGCAAGATTTTACAAAAAAAAGATTAAGATATTGTTAATGCCATGGGTTTCTTAATATTACAAAAAAAAGATTGCAAGAAATGAGGGAAAATGGATGGGAATCTTTGTTGGATGATGTTTCCTCATTTTGTGATTTGCATGATATCTTGATTCCCAAGTTGGATGAGTCTTATTTTCCCGGAAAGTCAAAACGTAAGTCTTCGGGTGTTAGTTATGCGCACCACTTGCGTGTTGAAGTCTTTTATGTTGTCATTGATGTGCAACTTCAAGAGCTTAATGACCGTTTTGATGTAGTGAGTAGTGATTTGCTTCTTGGGATGGGTAGCTTGAATCCGGTCCATTCTTTTTCTAATTTTGACAAAGGTAAAATCATGACTTTAGCAAAGTGTTATCCGAGTGAGTTTGATGATGGAAAAATTCGAGATTTGAGCTATCAACTGGATACTTTCATTATTCATATGCGAAGTGGTAATCCCAAGTTCTCCAACTTGCAAGGAATTCGTGATTTGGCGAAGGCATTGGTTGAAGCAAATCTTGCGGAGACTTATTCACTTGTTTATTTACTTGTAAAGTTGACTTTGATTTTACCTGTTGCTACGGCAACTGTGGAGAGAGCATTCTCATCAATGAAGCACATAAAAAATGAAGTGCGGAATAGCATTGGTGATCAATAGTTAAATAATTATTTAGTGTGTTACATAGAGCGTGATGTATTTACAAATGTTAGTAATGATGTCATTATCGATCGTTTTCAAAATATGAAAACTTGTTGAGGACAATTGTAAATGAATGATGAATATTTATGATATTAGTAATATTATTGAAAGTTTTAAATTTTTTAACTTCATGCTTTTAGCCGAATGTGGAGTGTGAATTTGTAATATATGTAATACATAAATTTTTATCTTATTATTCATATTTTATTGACCGATTTATCACATATATCGAAAAGACGAATAATTTGATCAAATTTAAAGTTAATTTAATCAATGAGTCTACTTGGCACCCAGAGACTCTAAATCCTGGATCCGCCTCTGTTCATTGTTGCTCCTCCTTGAAAAGTTGCATAAGGAGTTTGATTAAACTTTTTATTTTTTTTCTCTTTTAATAACTTCTTATCTTTCCACTTTTAATGTTTTAAAAATTATGTATATTTTATAATAATAATAATAATAATAATAATAATAATTTTTTAAAAGTGTCCTTTAATTTTAATATTTTAACTTTTTTTATGTTTTATTTGATTTTCTTCACTTGTTTCGATATTCTTCCGAAATTAACGTAAATACAAGACATTTGGAATTAAATTTGGAATCAAATCAAAAGGAAAGACAAAGAAAATAAAAGGAATAACTAAAATCAATAGAAAAAAAGGAGTGAAAAAATAATGAATGAAGTTTAAAAATTGAAAGAAAAAAATTTAAATATAAGGCAAGAATTTGTTTTATAAAAATTACATGTATTAACTAAGTTTAAATACAAGATAAAGAAAATAAGAAGATTTTTTTAAAAAAAATTAAACACGTGACAGCGCGTGTTATACACGCAGTCAACTTTACCTAGTTGAAGGTCATGTCACATCAGCATAAAACGTGTACGAAAATACAAAAAATGAGTTTGAAGGGGAGGAGAGGGTAATAGGACCCAAATTAAGTTATGTTGTGTCGCTGTGATTTCTATTATAGTTTAGGGGGATCTTATGTCTTATCCAAAATAAATAACTACCTATATATTACCCAAGTCTCTTTAGGATAGATTCAAACTCAATTCATCTCATTGAATTAAGCATAAAAATCAATTTCTTACCATTTTCCAACATATGCTAATCTATCAAAATTCATTATTTTCCTATTAGATGCGTGCTTCAAATATTATATTTGGTAAAAAAATCATAAAAGCATCTATTTAAAAAGGCTTTCCCTCTTATAAGAAGCAAGTGATATAGAAAATTAAAATAAATAAAGTTTCTTTCTTATTAATTTGCTCTAATATTTATCAATGGCTTCTCTAAAGTTCTTGTTGATGTCTTTTTTACATTTTCTCCTTTTTCTTGTTATTTGTATTATTGTCTTCATGAACATTCATATGATGCTTTCAATCCTTAGAGAGATGAAGAAAGGAAACAATGCAAATAACTTCAAAACGAAAAGGCTCTACCTAAAATACGAATCGGTAAATGAGTGGAGCGAGAAACCAACTTGTTCTGCATGTATCGAAGAATTAAAGGAACATCTTAAAAAGTTGCATAAGGAGTTTGACCCGTTGAAAAAGGAGGTTAATTTTCTTTTCATCAAATATTCATTCATAAAATGTTCTACTAAATTGATTACTAACTTTACTTGGCCTTTTCGTTTGCAGTATGAAAAGTTGGCAAGTTTTGTCAATTATGTGAAGACAATATTTGATGAAAAGTAGAGTTTGAACCCAAAGAATTCTAGTGAAAAAAGGTTAGGTATTATTAAAATAAAGTAATTGTAGTTTTCTCTTTGAAAATCTAGCTAGTTGTATAGCAATGCTTTTTTTTCGTAGATTTAATTGTTATTATGTTTTCTGTACTTTTGACTTTGTTGAAATGTACTATAATTTTTCTCATGATTTTATTTTATAGTCTTTTTAAAGTATAAGAATAAGAAGTCAAATAAACCAAAAAAAAATGAAAATTAATGGCATACCTTTAAAATCAATAGAGACAAATATTTTCTAATTACTGATTTTACAACTAAATATAATAAATTACAAATTAAAAATTAGTGAATTATCAAGTTCAATGGTACAAGTTTCTCCATATTTAGTTCTCAAGCAACTTGCAAAATCAGATAAAATGATAGTATAAATACAAAATAGGCATAGTCAAAAAATTCCTTTTTTAGGCAAATACTAAGAATACTCACTAACAAATTCGACAATATCTAACACATAGTAATAGAAAAAAAAAATACAAATAAAGAGTATCATTTATAGGGACTGATCAAGTTATTATTTTGTTGCAGATTTATTCAAACCCAATATTTTTTATGCGAATGATTGAATTTTATGTAAACCTTGATTTTAAAAATTAAAAATTATTATTTCTGAACTTATAATTTGACATAATGAATTCAGTCCAAAGAAAATTAAAGATTTAACTCATCAAGTAAAATTTTTGAGTCTACCCTAATTATCGATACAACACACGAAACAAAAAAATCACAAGTCAATTATCGAAGGGGAAGTAATTAACAAATTTGATAATCTTCCCACCGATTTAATACAATAAATTCTTAGTGTCCCTTCCTATTATAGGAAATTTTTTTAATGTTCTAAGAAAAAAAATAGTCGAAAATTATCCATGCAGATTTCTATCTTGGGTAGATTCATAATAGACCCTTAAATAGATTAATGCGTGATTTTCATCTTTTAATTTTGATAAAATATTTTTGATTTTCATCGACAAAAAATAATAAATTGTTAGATTATTGGGAAAAATTAACTATAAAGATGAGCAGAGCCTTATCAAATATATATCGCAATACCAAAAACTATATGGTGTGATTGGATTAAACATTTTATCTTTATTTTATTAAAATAAGTACTTTAATATACGAAGTGAGTTTTTTTAAAAAAAAAATTGCCTTTATGCCTAACTTTCAATAATATTCTCTCTCGATTATTTTTTGTTTTTCTTTTTTGGGTTTATTATTATTGGTTCAAGACCTTATTAATGAATAGTTATTGATGTGCATGCTAGAAATTCCTTAGATTAGATAAATCTTAGTTTATTTAAATCTAAAAATATGGTTATTTTTTAAAAAAATTTCCATTGAAGATTTACTTTAATTTGTTCATCTCTTGTTTCTTTGTTCTCTTCTTTTTTTTCGAGTCATGAATTCTCATAATGATGGAAGCTATTGATCTAATTGGTCAAGAGATAAAAGAAGACTTCATTTCTTGATATACTATTGTACAAGTTGAAAAACTAAAAGAGTACGAGTTTATTGAATAATACAACTTATGACTCTTAGCTTTTTTTTATCATAAAAATCAATTTTTTACCATTTTCTAACATATGCTAATCCATCAAAATTCATTATCTTCCTATTAGAATACTTTAAATATTATATTAGGTAAAAAAAATTAGGGTAAGTTACATAAATCACATAGTGTAAAGATGAAATTAATATCTATCCCTACTTTATTTCTAATTACAATAATCCCTTAAAATTAACCCAATCCGAATACATTAATGAAAGTGCGGATACATTAATACAAGCACGGATACATTAATACATTAATACGGATACATTATTATAATAAAAATTAACTCAATCCGGATACATTAATGAAAGCGCGGATACATTAATACAAGCACGGATACATTAATACATTAATATGGATACATTATTAAAATAAAAATTAACTCAATCCGGATACATTAATGAAAGCACGGATATATTAATACAAGCACGGATACATTAATACATTAATACGGATACATTATTAAAATAAGGGATTTTAGTTATTTTTAAAAGATATAGGGACAAATGGAAAATAATATACTTAAAGGTGTGTACTTTAGTAATTTTTTCAAAAAATTATAAAAACAATTTATTTAAACAGGTTTTCCATTTTATAAGAAGCAAGTGATATAGAAGATTAAAATAAATAAAGCTTCTTTCTTATTAATTTGCTCTAAAAAAAATTACCAATGGCTTCTCCAAAGTTCTTGTCGATGTACTTTTTATATTTTCTCTTTCTTTTTTCTTGTTATTTGTTTTGCCGTCTTCATGAACGTTCATATGGTGCTTTCAATCCTTAGCGAGTCAAGAAAGGAAACAATGCAACTAACTTCAAAAATAAAAGGCTCTCCGTAGAATACGAATTGATAAATGAATGGAACGAGAAACCAACTTGTTTTGCATTTATCGAAGAATTAAAGGAACATCTTGAAAAGTTGCATAAGAAGTTTGATTAAACTTTTTATTTTTTTCTCTTTTACTAACTTCTTATCTTTTCACTTTTAATTGTTTTAAAAATTATGTATATTTTATTATAATAATAATAATAATAATAATAATAAATTTTTTAAAAGTGTCCTTTAATTTTAATGCTTTAATTTTTTTATGTTTTATTTGATTTTCTCCACTTGTTTTGATATTCTTTCAAAATTAACTTAAATACAAGACGTTTGGAATTAAATTTGAAATCAAATCAAAAGGAAAGGCAAAGAAAATAAAAGGAATAAATAGAATCAATAGAAAAAAGAGAGTGAAAAAACAATGAATGAAGTTTAAAAATTGAAAGAAAAAAAAAGGTTTAAGTATAAGGTAATTTTTTTTTTTTTAAATTACATGTATTAACTAAGTTTAAATACAAGATAAAGAAAATAAGAAGATTTTTTTAAAAAAAATTGCATACGTGACGATGCGTGTTATACAAGCAACCTACTTTACCTAGTTGAAGGTGACACATCAACATAAAACGTGTATAAAAATATAGAAAAAGTGAGTTCGAAGGGGAGGAGAGGGTAATAGGACTCAAATTAAGTTAACATATGTCGCTGTGATTTCTATAGTTTAGAGGGATCTTATGTCTTATCCAAAATATATAACTACCTATATATTATCCAAGTCTCTTTAGGATATATTCAAACTCAATTCATCTCATCAATAAATTAATTAAGCATAAAAATCAATTTCTTTCCATTTTCTAACATGTGCTAATCTATCAAAATGCATTATTTTCCTATTAGATGCTTCAAATATTATATTTGGTAAAAAAAATTATAAAAGCATCTATTTAAAAAGGGTTTTCCCTCTTATAAGAAGTAAGTGATATAGAAACCTAAAATAAATAAAGATTCTTACTTATTAATTTACTCTAAAAATATTTATCAATGGCTTCTCTGAAGTTATTGTCGATGTCCTTTTTACATTTTCTCTTTTTTTTCTTGTTATTTGTTTTACCATCTTCATGAACATTCATATGGTGCTTACAATCCTAGCGAGATGAAGAAAGGAAACAGTGCAACTAACTTAAAAAAAAAAAAGGCTCTCCCTAGAATACGAATTGGTAAATGAATGAAGCGAGAAACAAACTTGTTCTGCATGTATCGAAGAATTAAAGGATCACCTTGAAAAGTTGCATAAGGAGTTTGACCCGTTAAAAATGGAGGTTAATTTTCTTTTCATCAAATATTCATTCATAAAATGTTCTACTAAATTGATTACTAACTTTACTTGGCCTTTTCGTTTGCATTATGAAAAGTTGGCAAGTTTTGTCAATATGAAAAGTAGAGTTTGAACCCAAAGATTTCCAATGAAAAAGGTGTTGGGTTTTAAAAGGTGTGAATGGAAAATGAAGAGTTGCGAACTTTTATGAAGAGTTGTGACTTTAATGAAATGTTGCGACTTTTATGAAGAGTTGTGACTTTTATGAAAAGTTGTGACTTTTATGAAAGGTTGTGACCTTTCCGAAGGGTTGTAGCTTTTCAAAGGGTTGTGACCTTTCCGATAAGGCACAATAAACATATGTTCACACTACCCTTGGTTGTCTATAAATAGAGGATTTCCTCTTATTTTTAAACAATGAAATAATGAAGTTTTAGATTTCTTCTTCTTCTACTAAATCTAGTATTCTAAGTGTACTTTACTACCGTTGACTGGTTCGCTGACACCAACGTTTTGGGTATCAATACTCTAGTGAATAAGTCGTTCTACCCTAGGAGGATCTATTCCAGTTCAAACCTCGAATACTAGAGAGGAATAATATCCTTAAGGAGACACTGTGCATTCAGTAGGCTCGATTTTCTTCTTTGGGAAAAATATTTTGTATATTGTTTCTAATATGTTTCTGATTCTATTTCCTCTATTGGTTTTAATTTTCTAGTCTTGAAAATACTCTTTAAACTTTGTTGTTTCTTACTAAGTTCTACAAAGTTTTTGTTCTAAGTATCTTAGGAATACAGGATGAACAACGAAAGGTTAGATATTATTAAAATAAAGAAATTGTAGTTTTCTCTTTGAAAAATCTATCTAGTTGTATAGCAAAGTTTTTCCTCAGATTTAATTGTTATCATTTGTTTTGTACCTTAACTTCGTTGAAATGTATTATAAGTTTTCTTATTATTTTTGTTTAGTCTTTTTAATGTATAAGAATAAGAAGTCAAATAAACCCAAAAAAAATATTTTAAAAATTAATGACAGACCTTTAAAAGCTTAAACTAATGAAGACAAATATTTTCTAATTACTAATTTTACCACTAAATCAAATGGGTTACGAATTAAGAATTAGTCAATTATCATGTTTAATGGTACAAGTTTTTCCATACTTGGTTCTCATGCTACTTACAAAATCAGGTAAAATAATAGTATAAGTGCAAAATAGGCATAGTTAAAAAAAAAAAATTTAGACAAATACTAAGAGTACTTGTCAATTTCACTTACAAATTTGACATTTCTAACACATAGTAGTAAAAAAATACAATTAAAGATTATCATATTGGCATGGATGGTTCAAGTTATTTTGTTATAGATTTATTCAAACCCAATTAAACATTTGAAATCATATCCAAACGAGCGTTGGGTTAAGTGTCATCTTGTATGACATCAAGATGAATACCAAAAGTTTTGGAAGCATTGATAAAATCTTTGTAGAGATTGGATTTGTAGAGAGGTGGATTAGAGTCTTTTAACAGAACTTTTGATGGCTCAACAATGTTGTTTGGAGTTGGATTCACAAATATGACTATTGATGTTCTTGCTTCTTTTGAATTTGTTACTGCTCTATGCTCCACACTTCTTAGCATCCCATTACTGATTATCTATTTCATTCATTAAAACTATACAAAATAATGTTTACTGTTTATATTTTATTGAATAACAAAGTTTATATATATTAGGTAGGTACATACCTCCAACTGGTTGCCTATGTTTACAACAAAAGCATTACGCACAGCCTTAACCCACATCCACTTGCCATCTACCAAAACTTGAAGCCCACTTACATTCCCTTGATATATTATTATCATTATTATGAGGCTTGGATCAATTGGATCATAAAAGTAATTTTTTTACCATTTTCTAACATATGTTAATCCATCAAAATTCATTATCTTCTTATGAGAATAAATACTTCAAATATTATATTAGGTTAAAAAAATCATAAAAACAATCTATTTAAACAGGTTTTCCCTCTTATAAGAAGCAAGTGATTTAGAAGATTAAAATAAATAAAGCTTCTTTCTTATTAATTTACTCTAAAAAAAATTATCAATGATTTCTCCAAAGTTCTTATCGATGTCCTTTTTACATTTTTTTTTTTGCTATTTGTTTTACCATCTTCATGAACGTTCTTATGGTGCTTTCAATCTTTAACGAGATCAAGAAAGGAAAATATGCAACTAACTTCAAAAAGAAAATGCTCTCCCTAGAATAAGAATCAGTAAATTAGTAGATCGAGAAATCAACTTATTCTGCATGTATCGAAGAATTAAAGAAACATCTTAAAAAGTTGCATAAGGAGCTTGATCAATTGAAAACATACGTTAATTTCCATTTCATCAAATATTCATTCATGAAATATTCTAATAAATTGATTATTAACTTTACAGGGCCTTTTCATTTGCAGTATGAAAAGTTGGCTAATTTTGTCATTTATGTGAAGACAATAACTGATGAAAAGTAGAGTTGGACCAAAAGATTTCTAGTGAAATCACATATTATAAGCCTATTGCTTCAGCTGCCGGGGAAAAAAAGGTGGAGTATTATTAAAACAAAATAATTGTAGTTTTTTCTTTGAAAATTCTAATTGTATAACAATATGTTTTTCTCATATTTAATTGCTATTATGTTTTTTGTACTTTGACTTTGCTGAAATGTACAATAATTTTTTTTCCATGAATTTTGTGTATAGTCTTTTTAATGTATATGAATAAGAAGTCAAATAAACCAAAAAACCATTAATGGCATACCTTTAAAACCAATAGAAATAGCTATTTTTTAATTACTGATTTTACTACTAAGTCAAATGAATTATGAATTAAAAATTAGTCAATTATCACATTCAATGGTACAAGTTTTTCTATATTTGGTTCTCATGCAACTTGCAAAATCAGGTAAAATAATAGTATAAGTGCAAAGTAGGCATAGTCAAAAAAGTTTCTTTTTTAAGCAAATATTAAGAGTACTTGTTAATTTCACTTACAAATTCGACATTTCTAACACATGACTATTGATGTTCTTGCTTCTTTTGAATTTGTTTCTGCTCTATGCTCCACACTTCTTAGCATCCCATTACTGATTATCTATTTCATTCATTAAAATTATACAAAATAATGTTTATTGTTCATATTTTATTGAATACAGATTTAGGTGCAAATAACAAAGTTTATATATATTAGATAAATTAATATATATAAAGCCCACTTACATTCCCTTGATATTTGCTGGCGCCACGTTACCGTGTTGAGAGTTCTCTTTTATATATACATATATATATGATATGATTTGCTCTAAAAAAAATTAGCAATGGCTTCTCCAAAGTTCTTGTCGATGTCCTTTTTACATTTTCTCTTTTTTCTTGCTATTTGTTTTACCGTCTTCATGAGCGTTCTTATGGTGCTTTCAATCCTTAGCGAGATGAAGAAAGGAAATAATGCAACTAACTTCAAAATGAAGAGGCTCACCCTAGAATACAAAACGGTAAATGAGTGGAGCGAGAAACCAACTTCTTCTGCATGTGTCGAAGAATTAAAGGAACATCTTGAAAAGTTTCATAAGGAGTTTGATCAATTGAAAATGGAGGTTAATTTTCTTTTCATCAAATATTCATTCATGAAATGTTCTAGTAAATTGATTATTGACTTTATCTGGCCTTTTCTTGCAGTATGAAAAATTGGCAAGTTTTGTCAATTATGTGAATACAGTACCTGATGAAAAGTAGAGTTTGGACCCAAAGATTTCTAGTGAAAAAGGTTGAGTATTATTAAAATAAAGTAAATGTAGTTTTCTCTTTGAAAATTCTAGCTAGTTTTATAGCAAAGCTTTTTTTCGTAGATTTAATTGTTATCATGTTTTCTGTACTTTTGACTTTGTTGAAATGTACTATAATTTTTCTCATGATTTTTGTTTATAGTCTTTTTAATGTATAAGAATAAGAAATCAAATAAAAGAAAATAATTAAAATTAATGGCATACCTTTAAAATCAATAGAGACAAATATATTCTAATTACTAATTTTACAACTAAATCAAATAAATTACAAAATTAAAAATTAGTGAATTATCAAGTTCAATGGTACAAGTTTTTCCATATTTAGTTCTCATGCAACTTGCAAAATCAGATAAAATAATAGTACAAGTGCAAAATAGGCATAGTAAAAAAAAAATTAATTTAGGCAAATACTAAGAGTACTACTTGCCAATTTCACTTACAAATTTGATAATATCTAACACATAATAGTAGAAAAATACAAATAAAAAGCATCATTGATAGTGACTGATCAAGTTATTTTGTTGCTGATCTATTCAAACCCAATATTTTTTATGCGGATGATTGAATTTTATGTAAAACTTGATCAATAAGAATTTCATAAACTATTATTTCAGACCTCATAATTTGAAATAATGAATTCCGTCCAAAGAATCTTAAAGGTTAAGCTCACAAGTTAAAAATCTTTAAAATCTCATCTCATTAAATTAAGTATAAAAATCGACTTCTTACCATTTTTTAACATATGCTAATCCATCAAAATTTATTATCTTCCCATTAGAGTACATCAAATATTATATTTGGTAAAAAATTTATAAAAACATCTATTTAAATAGGTTTACCCTCTTATAAGAAGCGAGTGGTATAGAAGATTAAAATAAATAAAGCTTCTTTCTTATTAATTTGCTCTAAAAATATTTACTAATGGCTTCTCCAAAGTTCTTATCTATGTCCTTTTTACATTTTCTCTTTTTTCTTGCTATTTGTTTTACCGTCTTCATGAACGTTCTTATGGTGCTTTCAATCCTTAGCGAGATCAAGAAAGGAAACAATGCAACTAACTTAAAAAAGAAAAGGTACTCCCTAGAATACAAATCGGCAAATGAGTGGACCGAGAAACCAACTTGTTCTGCATGTATCGAAGAATTAAAGGAACATCTTAAAAAGTTGCATAAGGAGTTTTGACCAAATTGAAAACGGAGAGGTTAATTTCTTTTCATCAATATTCATTCTGTTTAATGTTTAAGTAAACTATTATTGCTTTCTGACTTTTTCGTTTGCAGTATGAAAAGTTGGCAAGTTTTGTCAATTATGTGAAGACAATACTTGATGAAAAGTAGAGTTTGAACCCAAAAATTTCTAGTAAAAAAGGTTGAGTGTTATTAAAATAAAGTAATTGTAGTTTTCTCTTT
>JAGDQO010001701.1:0-11070 GCA_018342035.1 Solanum appendiculatum
CTCCTCTCTAGGGGCGGTGGTATAAAGATAAAATAACCAAGTAATAGATGTCGCATCTTGCACTTCTTGGCCCTTATGTGAGGAATGTCGTTTTGTCTACGTGGATTAGAAAACTTTAGAATGTAGGGGCCTTGTTTCTCATCTAGACACTCTTCTATTAGTTCAGATGACTCGAATTTCATGTCGTCATCTAAGCATAATGTAGAAAAATGTTTAGAATGAGGTCCAATATGCCTCAACTCCAAAGCAACATTATTTACAACATTCTCACTTTTGTACTCTTTCTCAACATTGACATTAAGGAATAAGGTATAGTTGGATGGTTGGAATTCCTCTTTTTGCTCCACTATCTCCTTCACATACTTGGCGTACTTGGGAATTCCCTGCAAAATATCAACCAAAGGGAGATTAATGTGAACTTGTTTAAGGAGAGACAAAAACTTACCGAAGTATGCGTCCTTGTTCTGCTTTTTGGATTTTTGAGGAAACGAAGGGGGTGGTTTTAATTGAGGAACAATCCTCTCAACATTCGCATCTTGAACCACTTCTTCGGGTTTCTTTTCTTCTCTCACCGCTTCAGAACTTCTCTTTTTTGGAGCTAATTCTTCCAGTTGTAATCCACTCCTTGTGCTCACCTCATTCGGTTGCCTTGGGTTAGGATCCGTGTCACCCGGAAGATCTCCAGGAGGACGCACATTGACTGCATTAGCCAATTGTGCGAACTGCCTTTCCAGATTTTTCAGCGCTAAGTGGGTGTTTCTCAACTCTTCTCCTAACTTGTTGTTGATTTCTGTACTTAGCTTTTGGAACAACTCCTCCTTAGTCATGCCCCCTTGCTTCGCACCTTGATTATTTGGCTGTTGAAATTGTTGTCCATTACCTTGTGGTCTGTATTGGTTCTGCCCTTGAGCCTGATTTTGGTGTTGATTCTGATTTCCACCCCCTGAGAAGTTGGGGTGGTTCCTCCAACTTGAGTTATACGTGTTCCCATAATTCTGCGTACCTCCACCTCTTTGGGCATTCCCCACTTCATCACCCCTGTCAACATCAGAGATAATAGAAGAATCATAATAGGGGGGAGGGGGATAAGAGTTAGGACAACCATTCCAATGACCAAATTGACCACCACATATATGACAAATAGGACATTCGATATCCAAATGGGGTCCATTACAATAATTACGAAGAAACTTCTCACCCAACCACGATTTATCCCAATCAGTCATATCAATAAGAGTACCAAATTATTCAAAGGGAAAAAAAATATTGTTCGAAAAAAAAACTAATTAATAAAAAAAAAAAATTTAAATAAATAAAAATAAGAAGTATAACCTAGAAGAATAGTTAATTTCTAAGTCCCCGGCAACGGCGTCAAAAACTTGTTGCTTCCAATTGCACACGCAAGTGTACGTAGTCGCAGAAGTAATAAGTGTCTCTTTAAGAACCGGAATATCGAACCCACAGAGACTTGTCAATTAACTATTTACTAAATTATACTAGTCTAATTATTTATTTAAGAGTGTCAAAAGAAATAAAATAATGCAAGAATTAAATATTAAGATTAACTTACAGTGATTGCGACAATTCCAGGGCTGCAGCATGCATAGGGTTTCATGTATCGCATACAGGGTTGATTTTATGATCATGATCTCTCGACCTCTAATCGCCTACTCCAACTAGCTGCCTAACTACATCGTTGAGCGGGGATAGGCAGTCCTAATTGGCGAGCATTTATATTTCGTCCTGTTTCGTAACCAAGCGAGGTGTTCGTCTGGGCATCACTCCTGAACACGAATCTAAACAAAGTTAGAACAAGCTCTTTGCATTCTCTGGTCTATCTACCTCTTCATCTCTCGAGTCCAAGAATAGACAATAGATTTATTTCTATGGTGGCCTAGCATGAAATACTAAAACAAGAACACAAAAGTAATTTAAGCGATAACCAATAATTAATTCAAAACAATTGATATTCAACAATTACCCATAGTCGTAGCCCCAGAACAAAGGTCTTTAGCTACTAATACCTAAGAAAAAGAAGAAGAAAAGAACCCTAAAAAGTATTGACAATTTTTCCTTACAAAGTGTCTTCCTTCAAAAGTCTCTCAGTCTTTTTTTTCCAATAATTATTTCTATGGACTATTTATAGATGTAGAAAACCCTAAATAAAATAACTGAGTCCAAAACAAATTAGGAACCCAAAACCAAAACGGAATTGGATTCCTACGTCCGCGTGAACACTGCCCAACCTCTTGTTGCCTTCCCTTCTGCCAATTTCGCCATTCCAATTTGCAATATGCAATATGCACGTCTTATATATATTATATTATTATATTGAATTTAATCCATTAAGCTGTCTGCTTGATTTTCCTTCTTCAATCTTTCATAATTAATTCATTTTAGCTCCAAACTTCTTCAACTTTGTACCAATTTAATCCTACAAATAAAATACACTATTTAGCACAATCCATAAAATCCATGCTAAAAAAGGACAAATATAAGTAATAAATATGAGGCAATTAATAATAAGAAAATATATTTTTGGCCTCAGATCACGTACGCCTTAATAGGGGTCTTGATTTTTGTGCATATTAGTCTCTGGGAGAAAAATGAGTGAAGATAGGCAAGGCTGTGGAATCAGTGGCTACGACCAGCTAAGATTCCAACCACTTGTTCAATATTCGTTTGGCTGTGTTCACAACAAGGTGAAATTTTGATGGAGAAGTCCCAATTTAACTTGTTCTTTGCCTTTTCAGTTTCTGTGGATTGTACTGCCAAGTTGTATCATTTTATAATAAAAGAAAAACACATGGACAACTTTTAGTCAAATAGTTCCTACTATGGTGGAGTACTCCTTTGGCTCTCCAAAATCTTTGTTGTAAATACTTCATTCCTTCCAAAATAAGTAATGCTTTAGCCAAAAAAAACATTATTCCAAAATACAATGTGGCCTTAGGAATTCAAGACAACAGATAGTAATTATTTTCAGCTATATCCATTTGTTTCATTTTACTAGGCCCTTATATAAAAAATAGATATTTTATTTTACTAATTTAGTTTAGCAAATTAAGAAAGTTTTAGTATTTTTTTCCATACTACTTCTAGTATTGATTAACTACATGAAATAGTAGTAATCAAATTTAGAGTTTCAATATATTATTAATAAAGTTAGTTTAGTAAAATACACCTCTAATTAAAAAATTTTAAGGGGTGTGGTAGGTCAACATGAGCCAAGTAATATAAAATAGAACGGAGGGAGTAATTCTTCATAATAGTGCTCAATTCTCAAGAAACGTCAAATAAATAAGGGTAACTTTTTTTAAAATTAAAACTATAAATAAGGGTAACTTAATAAACTATATCTTGTATTTATTATTTTTTGTCAGTACATAAATATGCCCTTTAACTTGACCTCAGATAATATGTATGTCCTCCAATTTTGGGTGTGCACAAGTAAACACTTAAACTTGTATAAAGTTAAACAAGTATGTTATGCATCCTACTTAACGTTCTACATGTATTCTGCCACGTAGGACGTATGTGTCTACTTGTTCAACTTTATCAAAATTTAAATGTTTACTTGTGAACACCCAAAGTTAGAGGACATAGATGTTAGTTAAACCCACGTTAAATGACACATTTATGTATTATGTCTTTTTTTTAATGAACGTGAAATGAGTTAAAAGAGACACTTATTTTGGAAAGGAGAAAGTAATAATATTACATCATTAACCATGCATGAATCTCAAATTAGTTAGAAGTTATATCAATCTTGCATATTTTATTCCTTCTATGTAAATTTATTTCATTTAAAAATTGAAAAACAAAGGGACAAACAATCTTGGGGAATACTGAAAAAGGAAATGACTAGTATTAATTTAAAAAGGAAAAGGACAAAAAAATTACAACTTTGCCAAAGTATATGACTAGTATGTCCTTGAGCATGTCTCTTGCCACTTCCCTGCTCTACCTTCTTTTACAACAAACACCACTTAATATTTTAACAAAATAATACTCTAATTCTTTTTTGGTCAGAAACAAAATAATATTCACACTTCTAAGTTCTATGTATGTTTTAAAAGAAAGTTTCTTTCTTATATTCTTATATGTAATAAAATTCCTTATTTACAAGATCTTGTCAGGTTTAAAATCATAATATTTGAAAGATATTATATATTATTGTGATTACACATTTTCCATTTAAAATATTAAAATTAACAAACTTTTTTTATTTTCTTAAAATTTATGCACAGTAAAATTAATACACTAGGGCCCATTTGATCATAAAAATTGTATTCGTTTTTTGGAATAATTTCTTACTTTATTTGAAAATATGTATTTGATCACAAAAGTTTCAAATTCATTATTTTTCAATTCACTTTTTACTTTTGAAGTTATATTTGAGTATATTCAAACATGAATATTATTCTAAAAAAGTATAAATAAACATAACTTTATCTTCCACTTCATAAATTGAAAATATTTAAAATCTAAATTTCAAATGCATGGAGTATTTATAAATATTCTTTAGTGGTGAATGGTGATTAAAAAAAGGCTTAAGTCATCGACAGCCTCTTAAAATTGTCCGCATAATTCACTTAAACACTTTAACTAGGACTTGCACATATTGAACACCCCAATTATTCAAAACATGTACCTATTTAACACAAAACGTTGATATGACAAAAATCGTGTTTTGCACTTACCTGGAGCGTGTGAAAAATTTCAAAATAGTGTTTTTAAAAAAAAAAAAAAATGTTTCCTTGTTTTATTGACACTTGGCACTATAATTAACTTAGAAGAATTTTTTTCTTTCTTTCATTGACACTTTCTTCAAAAAAGAAAATCCCCCATCCCCACCAGTTGTCTTGTTCATAATTTAATTTGCAAAACTTTCTCCATTTTAGCTCAGTATCGTTTTTCTTTCTTTTAAAAAAAAATTACTTTTCCAAATCTGAAGATAAATGAAAATCGACTATGAAGGAATCATACGATTTAGATTTGAAAGAAAGACTTTCTTTTGTATGATTTATTTCAAATCTTATAAAAATAATGGAACAAATATGAAGAATGAAGATAAATGATTTTTATGCATAAAAATAGTTAGCCGATATTCGTTTATCACCATTTTCGAACAAATATTACTACTCAAATTAAAATATAAACACACTAAATTTATCAAAAATGATATCCGAAAATTTGATAGAATTAATTTTTGAATAACCGCCGGCAAAATTTTCTTTCTTCTTCACTCTTATATCAATCTTTCTCTATGACGTATCTAGTATGAAAAAATATATATTTTTTAAAAAGTTAATCTTCAAGTTATTTGAAAAGAAATTGGGTTTTATGATTTGAGAAAGAATGTGTTTTGGGAAGAAGATGAAGATGAAACGGGGTTGGGTAGGGGTAGGCTGGTTAGAATAGGTTGATGTTTTCATTTTTTTCTTTTTCTTTAAAAAATTTAGATATAAAATGTGTTTGAAAAATTTTAAACAAGAAATTATTTTTTCTATAATCTTGGGGGCCCAGTGTCACAAGTTATTTTTTAATTAGCGATATTGCCATGTCAGCGCAAGTGTATCACACACTCTTCATATTTTTTGGTGATTATCAAAAAATGTGTAATAAGAACAATTTTTAAATAGATAAAAGTGTTCAATAGGTACTAATTTTAGTTGAAATGTCTAAGTGAATTATGTGGACAATTTTAAGGGACGTCGATGAGTTAAAGCAATTTAAAAAAAGCAAAAAACGTCAACACAATGTACACATCATGCCGTTTATATATATGTATGTATATGTAGTTCAATCTGTTTCCTCATGCATTTACACTTTAGCCTCCAAAACTGAGTCACAAAAGTCAAAAACTTTCGGATCACAACAAGCATACACACACTGTTCTGTCTACTCTCATGGATGCGGGAGCATGGTGTGATTCCGACGACGGAAACGTCTGCTGGCGGCGGTGTTACTCCGGTAGAGTATACGACCGTTTGGTATCCTATAAGTTGCCGGCGAACAGACCAAACAGAGCACCCATCTGGAGACTGATATGGAGGAAGATGAAGAAAGAGAAGAAACGGGTTTTCGATTGTTCAAATTCAATGCGGTTTTCATATGATCCTCATTCTTATTTGCAGAATTTCGATCAAGGTTCAATTTCGACCGATGCTGATGAACTTTCTCGTTCCTTCTCAGCTCGATTTGCTGTTCCGTCCAGGATTTTCACCATAACGAATTACTAGTCTAATGTAGGAAACAATAACAACATACCCACTATAGTCCCACAAGTAAGATCTGGGGAGCGTAGGATGTATGCAGACTTTATCCTACCTTTTGAATAGACAGATTGATTTTGATAGACTCTCGAGTCAAATAATATAAAGGAGGAAAACAGGGGAAAATTTGATGTATTGTTATCATACAAATTTAACTGTAATTCTTCTGTTATCTGTTGTTAATGGTGAACACTGTTGATGCTCTGTTTCTTGTTTATCTTTATCTTAACTTTTTCATTCACAAGCAAAGATAGATGCTTTTTACAAGTTTCACATATATTTTTTTCCTGGATTAGCTATGAAATGCTTTACATTATCTTGACTTTAATCTAAATTGACCTTGAAGGAACTAACCAATAACGGCAATGAGAATCTTCATGAGCTTCTTTTTTTCCTTTTCAATTTATTTTACGTGCTTTATGAAATTGTATATATTTATACTATGGTTTAGTTGGTTAAGTTTCAATCGATATTTGAGGGAAGTTGATTTTCCTATCTAAAACAAAAAAATTGAATTGGTTGGATACAAACCAGTGCAAAAGAAGTTTTATGATTTGATAGTCGGTTTATTTCCATTGGCTTGCTCCGGAGACACAAAAGTTGAGATATGTGTGGTGTTTCTTCGATTAGACCATTCAGGTCTATCGTAAATTAACATATAAGATTATTTTTTACGAAACAACCTTCCTTAAATGAATAGTCATATGAAAGCAAGGGTAGAGCTAGAGTACAATATAGTTATTTTTTAAAAGAAATTCATGGAATATATACAAATCATTAATTTAGAATCGAAAATTTAAAGAAGAAGAGAATCCAAAAGTCACATGATTCAGATATCTGTAATTGGAACAAATTATTAGCAATCCCAATTCAACAGCAAATTAACGATGAATTCTGGCCTAAATTAAGTAATGTCGAATAAGACCGGGTGATTCAATCATTCCTTCACGAGTCAATACATTCAATAAATATTATATTTCGAAGTGAATTATTAATCGTTTTTCTTTAAATTCTGGTGGATTGGAATATGGGACGGGTTCTGATTTAAGAAGGTAGAGCCCAAATTAATTAATTAAGCCTGGTAGGCAGAAACGCAGAATGAATCTTGCTGTCATCGTTGACAAATGAACTTCTAGTACCATACCCAATTGCTAGTATTTAATACCACTCCCATTCTACCTATAAAGATTCGTGACTATAAGCAGATAAGTAACGAGAGGTTGCTCAGGTGATAAACACTCACAGCCTTCAACTTTAAAATTGTGATTTCGAGTCATTAATGAAAGCAAATAAAAGTGAGAGCTCGCAGAAAGAGTACTGGAGCCAAGCGGAGTCATGAGTAGTGCCTTTGATCATATCAAATATTAAGAAAATTTTCTAAAATGCCTTAGCAATTCATGAAGGGGTAATAAGACATGATGATTCATGGGGTACTTTACTATTTGGGCATGATTATTAATGTTATATTTGATGTCAAAGACTTTGTTTTAATCATTTGTCAATATACAATGTATCATATTGAAAAGGATAAGATTTCTTTCGATGTAGGTACATTTCAGAGTATTAATGGGACTTAGAGAACTTAAAAGAACACCAATCTTTGCTGAACCGGAAAGGCCGTTTATGAGGCAATGAATAATAACAAGTGCTAAATTCATATTGCTACAAACACAACCACTATACCCTCCACTTTGTAACGTAACATTTATCGCATCGCAATATATATGTACGTACAGGGTATATGCTTTGCTCGTTTATCCATATCAAAATAAGTACATAACTTACAAATTGAGTGAATATTAGACTATTTTTTTGATTCATATAAAGTTATCAAATTAAAAAAAATTAATTTCTTTTTAAAAATCTATAAATATAGTTCCGATTTAGATAGCTCAATAAATGAAAAATCATGTTCTACAGAAATTTTCAAATGTCTTACTGTGATTAATGTGGACTTACGTTGGAATATATTACAAAATTATTATTATTTCTGTGACTTAATACTGAAAACAAAACACAAAATTACTTAGAAGTTGTGTCAAATAATAACACAAATTGATTCTCTTAAAAAATTGTGAGTGGCGGTGCTGAAGTAGCACCAACTGCTGTCGAGCCAATGGGACAGTGACATCACTTTTGGCATTTACGTCTAATCGTTTAGAAGGTTCTTAGTGACGATGCAATATTTCTTCAGGGAGATAGCCCTTCCACATTGTTGAGTGGTCGTCGGTTTAGTAATGATATTATTTATTATTCCTTTTGTGGCTTCCTACAATCCTGATTTTTAGACGGTTTTTAAGGAAGAGTTCGATTACTTTCTAAGCTTTTTTTGTAACTCTGTTTTGCAATATTTTGCTTGCTTTTGGTGTAGTTATTATATAATATATAATGAGGAAGTTAAATTTTTGCCCTTTTACAATTTGAATGAAAAAACAGATTTGTTACATATAAAAATGAAAATCTCTTATAAAAATGATCTTAGTACTCATATTAGTCTTTTTAGCAAAATTAATGTGTATTTGGTACTAGGAACCTTGACTTTTTTTTTCATATATTTTTACATGGTATTATTGCCCATCAAAATAATAGTCAATTATTATATATTTTTTATATAAAAATTAATATGCATAAATTATATTAATAATATTTTTTAATATATATTTGACTAAAGAATGTAATTGATGAATGCATAGTTAAAAATTGAGATTAAGTTAAAAACCATCCTCCGAAGTCGATTTAATTCTCCAAGACCTAGCTCCCTCGAACATAAGGAAATGATAGAAACCTCGGCGTGGTTTGAGGAATAAAAAATAAAAAATACATCCCGACCACAGTGGGAGTCGAACCCACGACCTTTTGATCCGAAGTCAAACGCGCTAATCCACTGCGCTATGCGGTCTTCTTGGTACTGGAAGGATTCTATCAAAATTAAAAAGCAGTAGGAAATGCCATTGGCTGCAAACTTTTCTTTTTGGGGCCTACTAAAGTGATGCGTATCACATTTCTACCCCCAATTACCACCGAGCTACTGCTCACTTCATATCAAAGTTATGCGTTTTTTAATATCTTACAAATTTGAAGCATACCATAATAAAAAAATAAAATGCGGACGCAGGGAATCAAATTTGGGCACCGTGTAAGTTTCGTGCATATCTTTGTCATTGCGCTATGGGTCTCCGTTGATTTTGAAGGTGTTCAAAATATTATATATATATCAATATAAATTATATTTGACCTATACTATATAGTGTAATTTTTTGACGAAAGGTGTCCAGATAGACACCCTAATATCATCGTAGCTCTGCCTCTGATAGTGTGATAAAATAGTCTTATCAATTAAGTAATATTTTCTTAATGAGTATGTCAAATGTAAATATGACAAATAAAAGTGAACAATGAAATATAATAATATATATTGTAAAAAAAAGTCATTGTACTGAATATATATATTTTTATAATAAATAAATGGAAAAAAGAACAAATTATACCCCTGAACTTTCAAAATGGGTACCGGCATATTTTTGGATCATATATCCTTTGATCAAACAGAAAAACATGTGGCATGATCTCAAATATTTGCCCAATTTATTTTTATTTTTTTTAGTTGAATAAAATGACCCTGGCAGCCAACCTTTAATTATTTTTTTTTTAAAAAGAAAAAATCTCTCTCTTCTCTTTCTCTCTCCTAGTTCACATTCTGTTTTTCCCTCTCTCGGTGCCACCGTCGCCGGTGGCACCATAAACGTCGTTGTCTCGCCGGGAAATTCTCTCTAAATCTCCGACATATTTCACATTTTTATATATAATTTTAATTGATCTCTCATCCATAAGGAAAGAAAACTGAATAATCAGTTAGGGCTCGTACTTTTGGTTGATTTTTTTTCCTAATGTGGTTGAGATTTAGGGTTTATGATGCTATTTTGGAAAACACTCTCTAACAGACCGATCTAACTGTTTAAGTTTTGTTTACGTTTGTGAAGGATCAAATTTTCTCCTCTTTTCTCTTGGTGCTCAGATTTGAGCTGTTTGATCTGCTCACTTTTTTGTTTTTGAATTGTGAGTGTTGAATTTTTCTCAAACGTATTTTGGTCTACAAAGCTTGAAATTGCAGATCTGCAGAGCTTGGAATTGCAGACCTTCACCATTGATCGGAGATTTATGGGAGGGGGAGTGATGAAAATATAGAGAGCTTGAAAATAGATCAGTGTTGAATTATTGGCATCAAAAGTTGAGAAGGATCTAGCCAATAGTGATTAATTGGAGATGGGTGTTGATCAAGCTCTGGAGATGGGTATTGGATCGGTGTTGAAATTAGATGTATTGATAATGGAGATCAACCAAGTCAATGAATGGATAAAAAATAAAAAAAAACTTTGTATAAAAAATAAAATAAAATAGGGCAAATAATTGAGATCATGCCACGTGTTTTTTCGTTTGATCAAAGTATATATATGATCCAAAATTATGACGATAAGGATATGTACGATCCAAAAGTATAACGGAGGGTATATGTATATCTTTTTGAAAGTTTTGGGGGGGTATATTTGACTTTTTTCCCTAAATAAATTATAAAGTACCAAGTTAGTAACATTAATAAAGCCAAGCATTTGATCTTTTTGTTCATATGATAATATATATTTCCTTTAGCAATAATATTTATTTTTGAAAAAATATTTAGCAGTAATCAAGTTAATGAATTCATAGTCGCTAAAATTCTTAGCGGAATTTATATAAAGTATTGGTTATAAATATTCATATTTATTATTTATCATAATTGCTAATATAATATAAC
>JAGDQO010001702.1:0-11647 GCA_018342035.1 Solanum appendiculatum
GCGGTAGGAATCCAATTCCGTTTTGGTTTTGGGTTCCTAATTTGTTTTGGACTCAGTTATTTTATTCAGGGTTTTCTACATCTATAAATAGTCCATAGAAATAATTATTTAGAAAAAGGAACACTTTGTAAGGAAGACACTTTGTAAGGAAAAGTTGTCAATACTTTTTAGGGTTCTTTTCTTCTCCTTTTTCTTAGGTATTAGTAGCTAAAGATCTTTGTTCTGGGGCTGCGGTCATGGGTAATTGTTGAACATCGATTGTTTTGAATTAATGTTGGTTATCGTTTAAATTATTTTTGTATTCTTGTTTTAGTATTTCATGCTTGATCACCATAGAAATAAATCTATTGTCTATTCTTGGACTTGAGAAATAAAGAGGTAGATAGACCAGAGAATGCAAAGAGCTTGTTCTAACTTTGTTTAGATTCGTGTTAAGGAGTGATGCCCGGACGAACACCTCGCTTGGTTACGAAACAGGATGAAATATAAATGCTCACCAATTAGGACTGCCTATCCCCGCTCAACGATGTAGTTAGACAGCTAGTTGGAGTAGGCGATTAGAGGTTGAGAGATCATGATCATAAAATCAACCCTGTAAATCAGTAATTTGATAACCTTAGTTAATTCATTACATGAGATGCGATACATGAAACCCTATGCATGTTGCAGCCCTGGAATTGTCCCAATCACTGTAAGTTAATCTTAGTATTTAATTTTTGCATTCTTTTATTTCTTTTGATACTCTTAAATAAATAATTAGACTAGTATAATTTAGTAAATAGTTAATTGACAAGTCCCTGTGGGTTCGATATTCCGGTTCTTAAAGAGCCACTTATTACTTCTGCGACCACGTACACTTGCGTGTGCAATTGGAAGCAACAAGTTTTTGGCAACCATGGTTTATCCCAATAAGCCATATCAATAAGAGTACCAAATTATTCAAAGGGAAAAAAAATTATTGTTTAGAAAAAAAAAGCTAATTAATAAAACAAAAAAAAGAAAATTTTAAATAAACTATTCTTTTAGGTTATACTTTTTCTTTTTATTTATTTATTTATTTATAATTTTTTTAGTTAATTTTTTTTTTCTACACAATTAAAAAAAAATTTCTTTGAATAATTTGGTACTCTTATTGATATGACTGATTGGGATAAATCGTGGTTGGGTGAGAAGTATCCTTGTAATTATTGTAATGGACCCCACTTGGATATCGAGTGTCCTATTTGTCATATATGTGGTGGTCAATTTGGTCATTGGAATGGTTGTCCTAACTCTTATTCCCCTCCCCCTCCCCCTCCCCCCTATTATGATTCTTCTGTTATCTGTGATGTTGTCAGGGGTGATGAAGTGGGGAATGCCCAAAGAGGTGGAGGTACGCAGAATTATGGGAACACGTATAGCTCTAGTTGGAGGAACCACCCTAACTTCTCATGGGGTGGAAATCAGAATCAACACCAAAATCAGGCTCAAGGGCAGAACCAATACAGACCACAAGGTAATGGACAACAATTTCAACAGCCAAATAATCAAGGTGCGAAGCAAGAGGGCATGACTAAGGAGGAGTTGGTCGAAAAGCTAAGTACAGAAATCAGCAACAAGTTTTTGGCTGTTGGCAGGGGTGATACAATGGATAATGCAAAACAAGAGATTCACAATGTGAATTCATTTATGGAATGTGCGGACATGCTGGGCAAAGTTAATTTAAAAATCTCAGAACAAATGTTGGAATGCATGGAAGAGCAATCAAAAATCAGAGAAATGCAAGCTACACTTGACGATATTGGATTGCAAATTGCAGTCCTAGCTAAAATAGATGAAGATATTGAATCCCAACAAAGAGAAAGTCGTGAAGAAGAAGAGATAGTGAGCCAATATTGGATACAAGGACAAATTCAACTTCTAAAGTGTCAAGAGTCTATCCGTGATGGTCTGACATACATGACAACCCAACAGATAGAAGGAAGAGTTGAGCTCACACAAGAAATAGATCAATTTGGCTCAGATATTCAAGACTTGGAGGCTCACTTGAACAAAAAGATTGAGGCGTCTGATGTCCAATCACCAATTGTTGTGGATGATGACCAACTAGTGGAGCAAAAAGAGGAATTCCAACCATTCAACTATACCGTATTCCTTAATGTCGATGTTGAGAAAGAGTACAAAAGTGAGAATGTTGTAAATAATGTTGCTTTGGAGTTGAGGCATATTGGACTTCATTCTAAACATTTTTCTACATTATGCTTAGATGATGACATGAAATTCGAGTCATCTGAACTAATAGAGGAGTGTCTAGATGAGGAACAAGGCCCCTACATTCTAAAGTTTTCTAATTCACGTAGACAAAACGACATTCCTCACATAAGGGCCAAGAAGTGCAAGATGCGACATTTATTACTTGGTTCTTTTATCTTTATACCACCGCCCCTAGAGAGGAGCAGAAAAATTGATGCAAAGTTAGGGGCACAATTCATAAGTTCAAAGTGGAAAGAAAAGTGGTGAACTTAATTAGGTCATGCCGCGACATTAAATTAGGCGCTTATTGGGAGGCAACCCAATTGGTAGTGTAACTTCTTATTTTATTTTATTTTTAATTTTATAGTGTCATTTTTTCTTTTGGTCTTGTCTTTATAGGTTTTGGAGAAGTCTGAGTATCCAAAATTTGGAGCTAAGGAGCACGTTTGGGCTTAAGGGTGGGGTGACGACCCTTGATGAAAATTAAGAGAACATGCTACTAGCTAGGCCTAGAGGCCTCAGGGAGTTTTCCTAACCCTTGTTTTAAATTTTATTTGATGCTTTGGGGACATAGCATATTTTTAAGTGTGGGGTGGAGGAATGAATTTCTATCTTTTACTGCTTTATCGAGTCTTTTTGTATTTTTAGGTGGGTTCCTCGGCTTTTGTTTTCGGTACTTTTCCTGAGGATAGTCCCTTTGAACCGATAGGGAGTAAATTATTAATTTTTTTTATTTATTTTTTTAGAGAAAAGAAAAGACCCTTTTGAGTTGTGTGATACTTGCTATTTAGGCCTAATTTTGAATAATACTTTTTTGTGAATGCTTGATTGCTATTGAAATTGCAGACTCTTTGACACCGAGGTTCATGGTTGTGACTTTGTAAATAGCTTATTTTATTTTGTAGTTTGTTATGATCCTGTCTCTCTTAGAAGTAGAATTGATCCATCTTGATTGATACTTGTGCCATGTGTGGTGAGAATTTGTTTATTCCATGTTTTGCATCTTAGTCTAGAACTTGCCCTGCATGTTATTGAAGCGAAATAAAAAGTGTTGCTCTGTTTAGGAGATGATTATAGGCTTTCTTTGATTTGTCTTGTAAAATTTTAGCATTTTCAGATATTATATCACTAGTTACCCTTTTTGAGCCTTTAGCCTTTTGTTGGTAGCCATATTTTTACCTCAACTCTTTAATTGAATCCCTAGTTTTTGCACCTTGCTTTCTTGAGCACTGTAGCATAGGCTTATTATAATTGTTAATTCTTAAGAAAAGGGAATGGTTGAGTGAAAAAGGTAATCAATGATAGCTACAAAGTGTGAAAAAACCCTCTTCAAAAGAATGTGACATGAAAAAGAAAAAAAAAGGAGAAAAAGAAAAAACAATCTTTGAAAAAAAATAAATTATTATTGTAGAAAAAAAAATGATTGAAGCATTCTTGAGATGATGAGATCTACTTGTGAAATAATTGTTAAAGAGAGGGCTGGAAATAAAGAGGAGAAAATAATGGGTAATGAAGTCTCAAAATACAAAGTGCTTAGGGAAGTATAAGTCACTATTATATAGTTTTCCTACCCGTCCCCCAGCCTACATTACAACCCGTTAAAGTCCTATTTGATTCTATTCAAGCATGCTTAATTAGTGGAGATGTACATAATGGGCAAGCCTATGGTTCTTTGTGCATACATGTGAATTTTAGTTGTGAGTGTGAGAGTTGTTCCTTGATGCTAAGTCCTTAATTTATATTCAATCTTTTGAATTGAGTGTGTGGACTATTTCTTCTTGTGAGGGCACTTGTTTCATGATAGATAGGTGATTGTATCAGCTTTCTTTGACAAGAGTAGGTGAGCAAGCTTAAATTTGATGAGTTCAAAGTCCTTCCTTGAGGTTAGGAGGTTAGGAGGTTAGAGGTTTGTTGTTTATTTGGTTATCTTGCATAATGATTGATAAATTGTACTTGATGTTCTGAAATTTGAATATGGCCTAATTGTTTGTATCGACCAAACTGATGATGTTCATAGTATGATTTTTTGAGATGAGCTTTAATGTTTGCTCGAAGACGAACAAAAGTTTTAAGTGTGGGGTGTTGATGTAAGGCCAAAAATATATATGTTTATCATTATTTGTCTCATATTTAGTATTTTATTTGTTCTTTTTGAGCATGAATTTTATGGAGTGTGCTTAATAATATATTTTATTTGTAGGATTAAATTGGTGTAAAGTTGAAGATGTTTGGAGGTAAAACGAATTAAAAATGGAAGATTATAGAAGGAAAATCAAACAGACAGCTTAATAGATTAAATTGAATATTATATTAATATTTATATATATGTATGCAAACTGCGCAGAAGTTGATGAAAGCCAATTGATATTAGCCATGTGGCATCATGCGAAGGAACTTGAAATTGAAGACACGCAACAGCAAACAAAATTGGAGTCTGCGCCTGTTCACGCAGAGACCCAATTCCTTTTGGCTTTGGTTTCCCAATTTATTTTGGGCTCAATTATTTTATTCAGGGTTTTCTATATCTATAAATAGTCCATAACAATAATTATTAGAGGATACTTGGGAAGGAAAAGTTGTCAATGTTTTTTAGGGTTCTTTTCTTGTTCTTCTTTTGTTAGACATTAGTAGCTAAAGACCCTTGTTCTGGGGTTGCGGCTACGGGTAATTGTTGAACATCAATTGTTTTTGAATTAATTGTTGGTTATCGCTTAAATTACTTTTATGTTCTTATTTTAGTATTTCATGCCTGATCATCATAGAGATAAATCTATTGTCTATTCTTGAACTAGAGAGAGAAGAGGTAGATAGACCAAAGAATACAAAGAGCTTGATCTAACTTGCATATCACTTGCTTAGATTCGTGTTTAGGAGTGACGCCCGGACGAACACAAAGCTTGGTTACGAAACAGGATGAAATATAAATGCTCGCTAATTGGGACTGCCTATCCCTGCTCAACGATGTAGTTAGACAGCTAATTGGAGTAGGCGATTAGAGGTCGAGAGATCATGATCATAAAATCAACCTTGTAAATCAATAATTTGATAACCTTAGTTAATTCATTACATGAGATGCGATACATGAAACCCTATGCATGTTGCAGCCCTAGAATTGTCCCAATCACTGTAAGTTAATCTTAGTATTTAATTCTTGCATTCTTTTATTTCTTTTAATACTCTTAAATAAATAATTAGACTAGTATAATTTAGTAAATAGTTAATTGACAAGTCCCTGTGGGTTCGATATTCCGGTTCTTAAAGAGCCACTTATTACTTCTGCGACCACGTACACTTGCGTGTGCAATTGGAAGCAACACTAAGCATAAATCCCATGGAATGGTCATAGTTCTTATTCATCTTATTATCCATGGAAAGGTACAGCTAGAGTTACCAATCCAATCTAAAGCTTGTAAGAATAGCTCCTTAAACCTTTTTATTCAACTTTAGTTGAGAAAGCCTTTCACAAAGTTATGAATCCATTATGTGAGAAAATCCTTTCACATTCATAGATGGAGTAATATGTAAGAAAACCTTTCACAACTCAACAACATCTTCAATTAAGCTTCAATCTTAAAGCAATTCATAAATCATCATAATTTCCATAATTGAACATGCATACTTCATAAAACCCATTTTCATCATTCATCAATTTCATCATGAATCATAGCTTTTGAAATCATTAAAACATGCATGAGTTCAGATAAACTTCATAAATTCCATCTTCTTCATAATTCAACCCATCATCAATGCATAAATATCAAAATTAGGGGAATTCATATGGGTTCGTGGGGAATCATCTTAAAAAATGTAATTCAACTCAATTCATACTTAGAAAATCATAATTCAAAGTAATTTGATTATAATTGAAAGAATCCACATCATAGAAGAAAACCCTTAAATCAAATTGGGGATTTGATACTTTGAAAATTTTGAGATTTTATGGATTCCATAGAGGAAAGGGCTCCATGTATTAACACTATAATACCTTAGTACCGAAACCTTGAAATCAATGGAGGAGTAGGAGGCTTGAATCTTGAAAACCCTAGCTCTTGCTTCTTCTTCTTCAAGCTTTCTAGAGAGAGAAATATTTGGTAGTAGAGAGTTTTGGGAATGGTTGAGAATGGGTAAAATAAGGCTCAAAAGGTTTATATAGGGTCTGAGATAATGGCAAAGCCGACTTAGATTAGGAATTAAACACCTAGGAAAAAGACCAAAAAGCCCTTTAAAAATAACTGTCAGACCCCTATCTACGGTTTGACCTACGATCCATAAGTGAACCTACGGACCGTCCTATCCCATCGTAGATAGATTCAGAGACTGTTAACCTTGGACCCTGCAATGACGGACCCCATGTACGGTTTGTGAGTCGACCTACTGCCCGTACATGGCCACCATAGGATCAACTCTTATCCCTGAAAATTTAACTAAGTATATGTCTCACTTACGAGTCCTACCTACGACTCGTGTATAGATCGGCAGTCCATCCTTTCAAGCCGGATAAAAGTACTGAGGCTTAATATTTTTAAGGGACCTGGACTAGCCAACCATGGGCCTAACATACAGATCGTAGGTCAGTTTACGGGCCTTAGGTGGCTCTGTTGGTATTGGCACCGGCAAATCCCAGAAAACTGAAATTCTTTCCTTTACGAATCCGAGGTGTTACAATATCTCCCTCTTGGGAACATTCATCCTCGAATGGGAATCAAGACCCTATAAGAAGACTAAGAACTTAACCTAACAACCCAACATGCATGCAATCATATAAATGCACATATCCGAGGAGGAAACATCAACTCCAAGCTAAAGCATGTTCAAAACATCATTTCATGGAGGCTTAATGCAATTCACACTCCAATGCACATAATCATAGGGTAATCAATCAAGCTAGCTCATTTTCTAAAAATTAGATTCTTCATGAACATGCATAAACAAGGAATAATGGAAACAACTAGGACACATGAAACAAAAAGAATGAACTATGAGGAACTAGGTACCTCATGGTAGAGTAGGATCGGAGGGAAAAAGATGAGGATATCGGGACATCATGTCGTCCTCGGCCTCCCAAGTAGCACCCTCAACTAACTGATTCCTCAAAAGAAGTTTCACGGAAGCAACTTCTTTATTTCTTAACTTTCGGACTTGCCGGTCTAAGATCTCAACCGGAACCTCATCATAGGAAAGACTTTCCTTTATGCCAAGATTCTCTAGTGGCACTATTGATGCTGGATCACCAACACATTTCTTCAACAAGGAGACATGGAAAACTGGATGTACCGATGCCAAGTCAACTCCAAAAGATACCTTACCCACACGTCTCAAAATTTGATTTGGGCCTACATAACAGGGACTAAGATTCCTTTTCTTTCCGAATCTCATTACACCCTTCATGGGCGAAATTTTCAAGTAAACCCTATCATCAACATCAAATTCTAAATCTCTCCTTCTAACATCGGCATAGGAGTTTTGTCAACTTTGAGCTGTTTTCAACCTTTCTCTAATAAGCCAAACTTTCTCCATAGCCTCATATATCAACTCGGGACCTATCAAGGAAACTTCACCAACTTCAAACCAACCTATAGGAGATCTACACCTCCTAGCATAAAGAGCCTCAAATGGTGCCATACCAATACTAGAATGGTAGCTATTATTATAAGAAAATTCAATCAAAGCCAAATGATCATCCAAATTACCCTTGAAATCAATCACACAAGCTCTCAACATATCTTCCAAATTTTGTATAGTACGCTCCGCTTATCCATCGGTTTGAGGATGGAAGGCCGTACTAAGCTTAACACGAGTAACAAGACCCTTTTGGAAAGATTTCCAAAATTGAGAAGTAAATTGTGCACCACGATCAGAGATAATGGATAAAGGCACTCTATGAAACCTAACCATTTCCCTCAAGTACAACTTAACATAATCCACCGCCGAATAAGACATCTTGACGGGAATGAAATGGGTTGATTTCGTCATTCGATCTACAATAACCCAACTCGAATAATATTGTCATCGGGTGCGTGGTAAACAAACAATAAAGTCCATATTCACATCTTCCCACTTCCAAGTAGGAATACTAATATCTTGGGATATATCTCCCTGCTTTTGATGCTCAACCTTCACTTGTTAACAATTAGGACATTTAGCCACAAATTCCACAATATCCTTCTTCATCCCATTCCACCAATAATCCTCCCACAAATAATGGTACATCTTGGTAGCTCCCGGGTGGATGGAATATCGAAAACTATGGGCTTTCAATAAAATTTGTCCTCTTAGGTCATCTACATCGGGAACACACAAACGACCTTGATATGGATGCACACCATCTCCCTCTTGGGAGAAAGCCTCAACAGACATTTTGAGCGCCACTTCCTTCAACTCAACCAAATTAGGGTCAAGATCATTTTTAGCCTTCACATCATGCACAAAAGACGATTCGGAAACATTGTGAACCATAACACCACCTTTAGTGGAATCAACCAACCGAACACCCAATCGGGCCAATCCATGAACATCAAGAACAAACTTTTTCTTACCATCCTCAACATGACCAACACTACTCATAGATAACCGACTAAGAGCATCCGCCACCACATTAGCCTTGCCGGGGTGATAGAGGGCACTCATGTTGTCTTTTAACAACTCAAGCCACCTTCTTTGGTGAAGATTTAAATCTTTTTGTTTGAACACATATTGCAAACTCTTATTGTTGGTAAAAATGTCAACATGCACACCATACAAATAATGCCTCCAATTCTTTAAAGCAAACACAACTGCCGCTAATTCTAAGTCATGAGTAGGATAGTTCTTTTCATGAATCTTGAGTTGCCTTGAAGCATGAACAAAAACTTTTCCATATTGAATAAGAACACATCCTAGCCCAATTCTCGAGGCATCACAATAAACCACAAAACCATCAGACCTTTCTGGTAAGGTCAACACCGGAGCCAAGGTGAGTCTATCTTTAAATTCTTGAAAACTCTTCCCACATGCTTTGGACCATGCAAATTTAACCTTCTTTTGAGCCAGAGTCGTCAACGGAAAGGGAATAGAAAAGAACCCTTCAACGAATCTCCTATAATAGCCGGCTAAAACCAAGAAACTACGAAAATCTAATGGTGATAGAGGTCTAGGCCAATTCTTAACCGTATCCATTTTCTTAGGATATATCTCAGTACGCTTACCGGACACAACGTGACAAAAAAAAGCCACGGACCTCGGCCAAAACTCACATTTACTAAACTTTGCAAAGAGTTGATGGTCCTTTAGGACTTGCATTACAATCTTCAAATGATCGGCATGCTCACCCTCCCTCCTTGAGTGAATCAAAATATCATCTATGAACACAATAAAAAACATGTCAAGATATTGTCTAAACACCCTATTCATCAAATCCATAAACGCGATCGGAGCATTTGTCAAGCCAAACGACATCAATAGGAATTCATAATGGCCATATCTAGTCCGGAAAACCATTTTCAGAATATCATCTTCTTTCACCCTCAATTGGTGATAACCCGAACGAAGGTTGATCTTAGAGAAGTAACTAGCCCCTTATAGTTTATCAAACAATTCATCTATTCTTGGAAAAGGATACTTATTCTTAATGGTAACTTTGTTCAATTGGCGGTAGTCAATGCACATACGAAGTAAACCATCCTTCTTCCTAACAAACAAAACTGGAGCACCCCATGGAGAAATACTTGGTCGAATGAAGCCCTTATCCAACAAGTCTTCCAATTGCTCTTTTAATTCCTTAAGTTTCGTAGGAACCATTAGATAAGGAGGAATAGAGATAGGTTGCGTATCTGGGAGAAGGTCAATACCGAAGTCTATTTCCCTTTCGAGAGGAATATTGGGTAGATCGTTGGGAAACACTTTCGAGAATTCATTAACAAAGGGGACCGACTCAAGAGTAGGGGTTTCAGAATCCATATCCCTCACCCTAACAAGATGGTGTATGTACCCTTTAGAAATCATCTTTTTACCTTTAAGACATGACACAAATTGACCTTTAGGCATAGAGTTTCCCCCCTTCCACTCAAGGATAGGCTCATTTGGGATTTCAAACTTGACCATTCGGGTCCTAAAATCAATAGAAGCATAACAAGAATGCAACCAATCCAACCCAATAATAACATCAAAATCTAACATATGAAGCTCTACAAGATTAACATGAGTGACTCTATGGGATAAGGAGACGGGACAATTTCTATAGACTCTCTTAGCCACAAAAGATTCACCAATCGGAGTAGAGACATGAAAAGGATTTAACAATATATCAAGAACAACATCAAACCTCATAGCCACATATGGCATTACAAAAGACAAGGTAGCACCGGGATCAAGAAAGGCATAAATATCAAAGCGAAAGACTTTCAACATACCAGTAACCGTATCAGGAGAACCCTCTTGCTCATGGCTAGCTTGAAGTGCATAAAATCGACTTTGCTTTGGAGCATTGGAAACTGAACCACTAGGTGGATCTTGCTTACCCTCTCTTCCCTTAACGGTGAGAGATGGACAATCTCTTATCTTATGAACACTCTTACCACAACCGAAGCTACAATCTGTACCGGCTAAGCACTTGCCCTCATGCTTCTTCCCACACTTAGCACAAGTAGCTGAAGAGAATCCACCACCATTTCCTCCTTGAGGCTTAGGGTTAGGAACCCTATCTTTGTTAAACTTAGGAGGAGCATTGGAGGAACCTTGACCGGAAAACCTTTGTCAAAATCTAGAACAACCCTGTCCATCGGACCATGAATGTGAGAAGTTACCATCACCGATCTTAGCCCTCTTTGCCTCCCTAGACCTTTCCTTAAGTTTCTCCTCTTCTATTTGTTGAGCATGAACCATGAGACTAGAAATATCCATGTCATTAATAAGCATGGCGGTATGACATTCCTTGACCACCATTTCGGACACTCCAAAAAAGAACTTACTCATCCTTGCCCTATGATCGGCAACCATACCTGGAGCATATCAAGACAATTGTGTGAACTTCAAAACATACTCTTTCACACTCATGTTTCCTTGATGATGATTGATGAACTCAAGAACCCTTGCCTCCCTCATCTCAAGGGAAAAGAACCTATCAAGGAAAGCAACCTTGAACTTCTCCCAATCAAGAGGTCCTGCATCATCTGCCCTCTCACTCTTCCATTGCTCAAACCACACTTGAGCCACACCCTTAAGTTGATAAGCGGCCAACTCCGCCTTTTCCTCCAGCGTCACACACATAATCATTAGCACCTTTTACACTTCATCAATGAACTCTTGAGGATCTTCCTCAACCATAGAACCATGAAATTTTGGAGGGTTCATTCTAGTGAAGTCCCTCACCCTTGATGCTGCCATACCCACATTAGTGTTCACGGGAGCCACAACCTCTCTATTGGTTTTAGCCGTCATG